>SJYV01012549.1:590372-644231 GCA_006410875.1 Neotragus pygmaeus | reverse complement strand
ATCCAAGCTTGTAACTTACAAGATGCCTATGATCTTCAGGATCTTACTCATATAAATTGGAGAGGGCTACATAAAAGGTTCCCACAGATCCCTATTATAGAATTAAAGAAAATTATACATACTTGTAAATCCTGTCTTCCTTATTTACAAGTACCGCCTTTACAGTCCCCAGGAGTAAACCCTCGAGGGCTAAAACCTAATGTGCTGTGGCAAACTGATGTAACCCATTATTCCCCTTTTGGAAAACTTAAGTATGTCTTTGTGTCTATTGACACTCTCATGCCTCCTGGGCCACTGCCCACACCGGAGAAAAAGCAAAACATGCTCAAAGCCATTTTTTACAATGTTTTGTGACATTGGGCCTTTCTCATCAAATAAAAATGGATAATGGCCCTTGCTTCATCAGCCAGAGCTTACAGAAATTCTTTCAACAATGGCACATTCGTCATAACACCGGAATTCCACATAACCCCCAGGGACAAGCCATAATTGAGCGCCATCATTAAAATTTAAAGGCTCAATTACAAAAACAAAAAGGAGGAATAAGTCCTCACCAGCAACTTGAAATGGCACTCTTTACTCTAAATATTTTAAATTTTTCAAAAAATGAACCGATACCATGTTTTCAAAAACATTGGTCTAACCAAGAAATAAAACCTGAAAAACAAGTGAGATGGAAAGACCCCATCACTGGTCAGTGGAAGGGGCCCGATCCACTCCTTACAATGGGGAGAGGATTTGGATGCATATTCCCCATTGGGGACCCCAGCCCTATATGGGTGCCAGCAAGGAATCTTAAATTTACACCACAAGAGAGAGGTCAAATCTCAAAACCTGACACAGATTAAAGAGACTCACATATTGAGCCCAAGAACAAAAGGTTCCTGAGGCGATCTTTTCTTCCCTTTCAGGTCATCAATGTGGCCACCTTGGTGGNCCAGCCCTATATGGGTGCCAGCAAGGAATCTTAAATTTACACCACAAGAGAGAGGTCAAATTTCAAAACCTGACACAGATTAAAGAGACTCACATATTGAGCCCAAGAACAAAAGGTTCCTGAGGCGATCTTTTCTTCCCTTTCAGGTCATCGATGTGGCCACCCTGGTGGACACTGCTCCTGGTGATAGATTACCTATCCTCTCCCTGCTGACGTCATCGCCACAGCTGTGCAAGTTTTTAGAAGCTTTGAAGCCTGGGTTTAGCGGTACAACAGTGTCAGCATCCGTGCTGGGAGTTCAACAAGCTCAGACCATCGAGGTTGCAAACAAAATATCTACTGCCTCTGCTCAAGGAGGCTTACACCAGTTTGAACACCTGAGATCCGCCTTAACGGGACTCCAACAACAGCTCGATCTCCATGCCAGAGCGATCGAAACATTGAGTGTTCTGGTGCACATAGACTGCAATGTGAGATATCCCAGCTTTTGTCTGACAGTTTTTCCAGTGTTAAATGAGACTCTTAACAGGTGAAAAAGGGAGCAATGGATCTATGGGACTGGATACAAAGTTCATTTATCTGGTTTTAAAATGCCTTCTATTTTGCTTGTTTTTGTTGTTCTGCTTGTTGTACTGTTAAAGGTAAAATCTAACAGCCTGAAATAGGTGCTTACAGCAAAAAGTTATGCTTGCCCAGGTCATGGAAGAGGAGACCCATGTTGGGCACCCACAAAACCCCTGGATTAATTTAGCCTTTCAAGAGATTAACGGAGACAGATAAATAAGAGTTCTAGATGTCCATATAGAGAGACTCCGCCTAGCCCCCAAGAGGTGGCTGGTTAGCCAATGACAGGTAAGACCCTCAGAGGAGGGCAATCTAAGACAGGCACAGCTGAGAGAGGGGCTGGCGAGGCTGGAGGTTGGCTGCCTACAGCTCTATGCCTTGCTCTACAGAAAATCAATACAAATGTCTCGAGTGCTTAAATAAAATAAAAAAGGGGGAGATGTGGGGCCCTACATGGGAAACCTTGAAAAGAAAGGGGCTAGCTTTGTGTTCGGAAACTAAGATGGCGCCTAGCGGAAGAGATGGGGGCGTGATCCATGTTGCTTGTCAAAGTGTTTGATTGGCTCTCTTGATTTCCGTGCATGTAAACAGTTAGTGATCACCACAGACTCTTGTTATAAAGAAGGTGCATGATTTGATCTTTAACGTGATTGGTGCAACTATGGAAAGTCCCTCCTAAAACCCCCCTGTTTGTCTATATAAGCTGGGAGCCTGCAACAATAAAGCGAAACTGCTCAGACAGAACCCCTGTCACGTCTGATTGTCTCTCGCTTGCTGAGGGGCTGGGTGGCGGACTGCAGACTCACCTTTCCTTGGGACCTCTCAGCTTTGCTGAGGGAAGTTCCACTGCCTCTCTCTTTCTGTGGAGCGCCCCCTGCACTTGAGAAGCTAGAAAAGGTTCCTTTGTCCTTGGAATTCTCCAGATAAGAATACTGAAGTGGGTAGCCATTTCCTTCTCCAGGGTATCTTCCAAACACAGGGACTGAACATTGTTCTTCCACGTAGCAGGCAGATTCTCTACCTTCTGAGTCACCAGGGAAGCCTCCTAGAAAAGGCAAGGAAATGCATTCTCCCCTTGAGCCTCCAAAAGAAATTCAGCCCTGCCAACATCTCATTTTCAGTCCTATAAGACTAACCAGATTTTTGGACTTCTGACCACTAGAACTACAAGAGCAATTAATGGAACTTGAGACATAATTTAGTTAAAAGCTTTTATTTGTATTTATTAGGTTTCCTATTCAAAATATATTAAATATATTAATGGAAAATGTATTTTCAATTTTAAGATATGTTTAATATTTATAGAAAAATATATGAATAATCAGCCAGTGAATAAGAAAATGGATTATAATTTCATTTTTTGTATAATCTGCCAAAGAGATAATATAAAGAAGAGAAAAATTCTGCTTAAAGTCAGAAAGCTAGAAATAAAACTTCAAGGTTGGATAAATTTTTCATTGGATAATGGCTTCAAATATAGTTTTTGTTCTGTAAAGTTCTTGAAATGAGAAGTATAAACTAGAATATAAAACAATTTGATCTCTCTGACCTCTTTAAGTCCTTAATTTGGTTTATAACTATTAAAATTTATCTGTGGGTCTGAACATTGTTATTAGGGTAGTATAGTGCTATTTCCTTTCTAGCTTTAACTGTCAGAAAATCATTATAAATTGATAAAGTGATAATAAGGGTTTCATGATTCCATAGGAAAAAAAGAGGAAAGTGCTTAGCTCTTAGTGTCTGTCTCAATGAAAACCTCTAAAGTAACTTTAAAATAGTAATTTTAATCATGATTGCATATTTTAGCAACTCTGTTGAATTTGCTTTTACAGATAAAATTTCTTTTCTTTTCTTTCTGTTTAATTCCAGACTTTGGAAATTTCCTAAAGAGGAAAAAAATTTATTATCAATGAATGCATGCAGAGATTTTAATCTTATTCTGTTATACAATATGTACTTCATGATAATGTATATATGGTAGATATTATTTCTTAGAAGTATAATATATAAAAATCTTTTTGGCAATAAGACTTACTTCAGTACTCAGATCCCAAAGTACTTTCTCTTGAGAGGTCTAGTATGTTGATAAACTGAAAAACAGGAAAAAAGAATGTATTCTTTCAAGCAGTGTAGTTTTATTTTGACAAAGGGGGTCAACATTGGAGATAAATAATTAACTTTTTCAAACATATCTTAAATATATTTAGTATTCACAAGTCAGTATAAACGGTGTCATTTACTATCAGCTACATTTTATCTGAGAGTCCTCCCTATACCTGAACAATTGTATCTCGATCCTCTGCAAGCTATTGTTAAGTGATCTCTGAGCATCAGGATAGAGTGTTAATGATGTACTCAGAGAAAAACTTTCTCATGTTCATTGTTCCGTTCCTGATCCTTGCATAAAGTTACAAATGTACCAGAGTTCAAGTAGAACTAGAAAAGACTGATTATGAAAAATAAATTGGGAGAATAGTCAAGTCTCCCAATCTGGGGCATAGTTTTCCATCTGGAAACTATAGAGCACAGTCTATGCTGTATGCTTCATAAAATGAACTATGAAAACAGCATTTTCACATTTCTCCTTCAGCTAATTTCTTTTCAAAGCACTATGAGCTTGTCCAGGGACACAGAAAATAAATCAAATATAATTTGGGATGTATCTACTGTTTAGTTGTTATGAATAAAGTTACTATGAGTTGTTGTGTGAGTGTATATTTTCAAATATTCTTGGTGTGTGTACCCAAGAGTGGAATTTTGGGGTGAAATGATAACTCTAGATTCAACATTTTGATGAATTACTAAACTATTTTCCCAAGTAACTACATCATTTTATGTTCTCAACCACTATGTACGAGGGTTCCAATTTATACACTTGTTATTATCTTTCATTTATTATTATATTCATCCCAGTGTTTTATGTGGGAAGTGATTGTGATGATGATTTTCACTTTATTAATGACTATTTACATACATATATTCTTTCTATAGTGATTGTCCTAGAGAATATCAATATCATCTTGATTTTTAGCTATCTGTTTTAGAATAACCTAGAGTAGGAAATGGAAACTCACTCCAGTATTCTTGCCTGAAAAATTCCATGGACAGAGGAGACTGGTTGCCTAGAGTACATGGAGTCACAAAGAGTCAGAACGACTAATCAACTGAGCACACATTTTAGAATAATATTAATTTATTATTTAATTTGGGCTTCCCTGATGGCTCAGATGGCAAAGAATCTGCCTGCAAAGCAGGAGATCCGGGTTCATCCCTGGATTGGGAAGATCCTGAAGTGTGAAGTCAAGTGGGCCTTAGGAAGCATTGCTAAGAGCAAAGCTAATGGAGATGATGGAATTCCTGTTGAGCTATTTAAGATCCTAATAATAATATTAATAATAATAAGATCCTAATAGATGATGCTGATAAAGTGTTGTGCTCAATACATCAGCAAATTTGGAAAACTCAGCAGTGACCACAGGACTGAAAAATGTCAGTCTTCATTCTAATCCCAAAGAAGGGCAGTGCCAAAGAATGTTCAAACTGACACACAATTCCACTCATTTCACCTGCTACTAAGATTTGTTCAAAATCTTTCAAGCTAGGCTTCGGCATATAGGAACTGAGAACTTCCAGATGTACAAGCTGGATTTAGAAAAGGTAGAGGAACCAGAGATCAAATTACCAACATCTGTTGGAGCATAGAAAAATCAGTCCAGAAAAACATCTACTTCTGCTTCATTAACTACACTAAAACCTTTGACTGTGTGGATCACAGTAAATTGTGGAAAATTCTAAAAGATGGGAATACCAGACCACCTTGTCTGCCTCCTGAGAAACTTGTATGTTGGTCAAGAAGCAACAGTAGAACCTTACATGGAACAATAGACTGATTCAAAGTTGGGAAGGGAGTATGACAAGGCTGCATATTGACATCCTACTTATGTAACTTAATGCAGAGTACATCATGTGAAATAACAGGCTTGATGAATCACAGGTTGGACTTAAGATTGCTGGGAGAAATATCAACAACCTCAGATATGCAGATGATACCACTCTAATGGCTGAAAGTGAAGTGGAACTAAAGAGTCTCTTGATGAGGATGAAAGAGGAGAGTAATAAAACTGGCTTAAATTCAACATTCAAAAAACTAAGATCATGGTATCCAGTCTTATCACCTCATGGCAAATAGAAGAGGAGAATGTAGTAATCTGTGACAGATTTATTTTATTGGGCTCCAAAATCACTGTAGACAGTGACAGCAGCCACACAATTAAAAGAGACATACTCCTTGGAAGGAAAGATAAGACAAACCTAGCCAGAGTATTAAAATACAAAGACATCACTTTGCCAACAGAAATCTGTATAGTCAAAGCTATTGTCTTTCACATAGTCATGTACAAATGTGAGAGTAGAACCATAAAGCAGGCTTTGTGCCAAAAAACTGATTTTTTGAATCATGGTGCTGGTGAACATTCTTGAGAGTTCTTTGGATAGAAGGGAAAAGAAACCAGTCAATCCTAAAGGAACTAAACCCTGAATATTCATTAGAAAAGTTGATGATAAAGCTGAAGCTCCAATATTTTGGCCATCTGTTGTGAAAAACTGACCCACTGGGAAAGACGCTGATGCTGGGAAAGATTGAAAACAAAAGAAGAAAGCAGCAGAGGATAAGACAGTTAGATAGCATCACTGACTCAATGAACATGAAATTGAGCACATCCCAGGAGATAAGAAAGGACAGGGAATCCTGGTGTGCTGCAATCCATGGGGTTGCAAAGAGATGGACAGGAATTATCTACTGAATAATAACAAATTATTCAATTTAAATAATAAATTGGGAAAGGAGTATATCAAGGCTGTATATTGTCACCCTGCTTACTTAATTTATATGCAGAGTACATCATGTGAAATGCCAGGCTGGATGAGGCACAAGCTGGAATCAAGATTGCTGGAAGAAATATTAATAACCTCAGATATGCAGATGACACCACTGTTATGGCAGAAAATGAAGAGAAGATAAAGAACCATTTGATGAAAGTGAAAGAAGGCGGTGAAAAAGCTGGCTTAAAACTTAACATTTAAAAAAATGAAGATCATGGCATCTGATCCCATCATGTCATGGCAAATAGATAGGCAAACAACGGACACAATGAGAAACTTTATTTTCTTGGGCTCCAAAATCACTGCAGATGGTTACTGCATCCATGAAATTAAAGACGCTTACTCCTTGGAAGGAAAGTTATGACCAACCTAGACAGCATATTAAAAAGCAGAGACACTACTTTGCCGACAAATGTCCATTTAGTCAAAGCTATGGATTGTCTGGTAGTCATGTATGGGTGTGAGAGTTGGACCATAAAGAAAGCTGAGCACTGAAGAACTGATGCTTTTAAACTCTGGGGTTGGAGAGAATTCTTGAGAGTCCCTTGGACAGCAAGGAGATCAAAACACTCAATCCTAAAGGAAATCAGTCCCTCCAATGAGAGGGACTGATTCTGAGGCTGAAACTCCAATTCTTCAGCCTCCTGATTTGAAGAACTGACTCATTGGAAAACACCCTGATGCTGGGAAAGATTGAAGGCAGAAAGAGAAGGGAACAACAGAGGATGAGATGGTTGAGTAGCATCACTGCCTCAATGGAGCTGAGTTTGACCAAGCTCTGGGAGATGGTGAAGGACAAGGAAGCCTGCCATGCTGTAGTTCACGGGGTCACAAAGAATCAGACATGAGTGAACAACTGAACAATAGCAACAATTAAGTTCAATAGTGTACCAAAAATATAATGTTAGCCCTTATATAGTTCTATCCTGTTGCTTCACAACCTCTGAAACTTCTTGGTGTCATCTACAATCTTCCCAGGTTTGCGGAGGGTAGGAAAAGTTGAAGAAAGAGGCAAACCACTCCAGATGGGGAGGTGTCAGGTTTAATAACTAAAGGATCTTATATACAAGGCTTACCTTAGGGGGCAGCAAGATTAAGAGATTACCACACCCAGCCTCCTGAACTCTGAACATTGATACATGGTCCTGAACTGGGTTCAGCCACATATTCCAGATGATCATCACCACGTTACCTTCTCAAAGCCACACCCTTCGCTTAGCTTCTGGGGGGTGGCAAGGATAGAAGAATGCACATTCAAAGGACTGGTAGGGGCTGAGGAACCTCTACTTGCCCAGGTTTAGTCAGGGCACCTGACAGCCATGTCTTCTTGATGACCTACTCCAACACTCCCGCTCTGCTGACCAATTCTTACGATCGTGCACATCCCCTCTTCTCAGTGTGGTCAGCAAGGAGTTTCACCAGCACCGAGGTTGCTTACTTACTGGATGTCTAACTGCTTTAGAGACAGAAGCCACAGCAACAATGCAAGAGAAAACATAGATTGAGAGAGTGATTCCCAAAATAAGAAAGAAGTTTTCCACCAGAAGCCCAAGTATCTGAACCACTAACACTTAAGTCCCCTAGGATGAGCACAAGTCACTGAGGCAGTTAGTTGTGTCCTCATGTAAAGTAATGAACATGATATGTACATTAGCAGACTCTTTGGGTATGAACACACAACCCTCTGGATATTGGCACAAGTGCCCCCTTGTAAAGCAGTGTCCATCTTATTTTGGAGGACAGTTTTTCTCATTGGAGATACTTTATTGTCCAGTAAGGACAGGTTTAGCTGGTTATCATTTAAGGCTTGCTAGATGTCCTGAATAAGGGCTTCTATGTGGGCTATATTCTCCATGTCAATGGAGAGGACTGTAGCCAAATGATCACATCAACGAAAACAGAACATACCCACCTGGCCTTGAGGAAAGGGAGGTTGGAAGCTTTAGGAGAAGAGGGTTGGCAGCTTTAAGAACTGGAGCTGGTAGTGCCTACAGGCTGACCTGAGGAGGCAGCACTGTCTGGTGTGAGGAAATGGACTTGGGGCAGGTTATGCCAGACCAGGACTCTCACCTTTCCCCCTCTCTCAATGGTGTGTGACCCATTGAAGTTATGGTGAGTGTGAACAAGTTCAGCTGCAGCAGGACAATGGGGTCCCAGTGGAGACAGAGTAGTTCTCCCTCAGCCAGGGATGCAAAGAAAGTCATCCATCTCAGTGGAACATCTCATTACAAATTCCAATAGATAATGCTTTTCCCATATGTATTGGTGTTCTTTCTCAATAGCAGATGACATTGATCCACAGTGAGAGTCAGGGCCATGACTATTTCCCATGGATCCATTTTCCTGGTGTGAGAAAGAGGAATAGGGACATGTCTAGGGCTACCGTCCCATGATATGTTATGGGGCTGTGCAGGTAACATTGTGAAAGAAATCGAAAAGTGTATTGTTGTTCTTCCCACATGAAAGCAAATTGATCTTGTGACTCAATGGCTTGGGGTATACTTAGAAAAAAATTAAAAAAAAAAAAAAAACATTTCCTAAGTCTAGTGTAGCATGGTACATACCTAGGATGATGGCCAAGGTATCTAAGATGGTGGCAGTGTTGGGCCTGGCTGCATGGATGGGGCACTGCCAACTATAGAATTTCTATTTTGTTTTTTCTTAATATATATATTTTTCTATTTGATGAATTCTTCTTCTTATACTTTCCTTTAGTTCTTTATGTATTGATCTTAAGTTCTTTTGACTTACTTAATAGCTGATTTATTGATTTTGTATACTCAGTTCAGTCTCTGAATTTCTTGAGGATACTGTCCATTAACTGCTTTTCCCACTGAGTTTAGACCAGATATTTCTGTTTCTTTGCATTGATCTTAATTTTTTTTATTGGAAAGTAAAACTTTCTCAGTAGTATAGCAACTCTGGAAACCAAATTCTACCCCATACCAGGGATTCTTCATTGTTGCTCCATGTTATTGTTGTTGCTTCTGTTTTGAAATAATTATTTAATGTGTGTTTTATTTATCTTTTGTGACCTTCAACAACCTTGCTGGTCTAGCTTAGTGGTCAGATTGAACACAGATTTCCTTAAATTCCTGACTTCAACAGGCTCTTAGCATTTGCTGGGTGATTCAGCATGAATGTGGTACATACTTTAAACAGTCATAGGGCAGTGTACCACTCCACCTTAATCTTCTCCTTCTATTAATACTTGCACAGAGCTTCCAGGTTAGGCAAAGGTACATAACAGGGTAGGGCTTCTCAGTTCTTCCCAGTGTGTGGACACAAGCCCTCCAGGGCATCTGCCCAACCTCATGTCTCTAGGGTCTCCTGCATTGGAAGGTGGATTCTAAAATATCACATGAACAGTTAGGGCTGTGCCCAAACCCAGACTTGTGTCCACACACTGGGAAGAACTGAGAAGCCCTACCCTGAGCTCAGTCCCATCCCTATTTTCTCCTTCCAGTGGCTGCCAGGCTGCTGATTTTCAGCATGTTTGCAGGTGGTTGCTTTTCAAGATTACAGTAGAAAGGGAATGGAGAATGAAAATAAGGACCTAAATTCAGCCATTATTAAAAAAGCCTTCTTGAATTGCTGCAATGATTCAGTTAAGTTCTAGAGTTCTAAAAATAATAGACTCTAACTAAAGCCTTGTCAGTATTCTCATTGTGTTTATGAAGGAGAGGATTTTTGAAGATCCTCATTCTGTCATTTTCAATTATATCATCTGTCTTGATTTATAAAGCTAAGTAAGCTTGGTATTTATTGATGAAGCTTCTTTCAGTTTGTGTGTTTAACTGTAAATCTTGACTCTATCCAACTAGAACTGGTGGAGAATAGTAAGCATTTCATTCACAGACTCTGTAACAGAGTCCTACATCTCTACCTACTCATCAATATAGATTTTTGCTTCCACTATCCATTTCCTTTCATCCTCATCTCCTTCTAGTGCCTCAGTCTAGTGATACTTTTTTAATCTTCATTTTCCCAGGCTCTAAGAACTTTGTGACCCTCTCTTTTTTGGATTTCTATAATTTTCTCAATAGAACTCTTGGAGGAAAATTATGTCATTGAATGTCCTGATTTTCAGAAATTTCTTTGTTTCCATTTTGTAATAGCAACTTAATTTCCTCAAAAATAATCATAATAATTTCCCCTTTGGACAATCTCCCTAGTCGGAGCCACCAGGGAAGCCCTAGGATCCACATTACCAGTTAAATGATCTTGCTATTTTCAAGCCCTGTGCAGTCATGTGTACCATCAATCACTGAACTTGTGTTAAGATCCAAACCTCAGACCACATTCTCATGCACACAGTGTGAGCAACCTAATATACTATTCAAAAGGCAGGTGTTTCTGTCTTCTTGGAGGATTTTACTTACCCCAATGTCTTCAATCATACCTCTGCAGGGTTCAGAAAAAGTAACCATTCACATGTCTATGGTGTGGCAGACTGGGCCAACCTACCCACCTTTCAGATGCATGTTTTTGCTTTTCCTCTCTCTTCTACTATCTGATTGTTGAGACTTCATCATGAGACTTCAGATAGGAATTGGAGGAGATGTAGGCAATCAGGCTTATCTATACCCTTCCTATTTAAACATAGATTTCTACTTTACATTCCAAATTTATAATCTGGTAGATTCTATATTAACAAGTTCACGATGCGCAGTTAAAGTCATAATATCTCTGGGTTTTCAAGAATAGAATTAGACTTTAGTCCCTTTGATGTCTTAGCATCAAGCCATGAACTGCTTTTAAAATAGATCAGGGCAATGTAGACCTATTTGGTATATGCTGTCTGTAATATTAAAAGAGGCTAACTAAGGGTTGTGCCATATTACTCTGTAGTGGGTAGTACAAATTATAGCAATGTACCTTTAGAGGAAAAACTCAACATGCATATTCTAGTAATTCATTGTTATATAAAAAGCCAACTCAAGATCTAATGACTTAAAGTAGCAAAAGTAAGCTAATTCACTTAGGAATTTGCAATCTGGACAAAACTCAGAGGGTGGAATGAGTGACTTATCAGTAACCCACATGAAATGAGATGGAGTGGCTTATCTAGGGGAAGAAGGAACAACTTTTAAACATAAGCTCATGGATACCATGGGGGAAGGATGGGGGAGAAGGGATAGTTAGGGGGTTTGGGATGGACATGTACAAACTGCTTTATTTAAAATGCATAACCATCAAGGCCCTACTGTATAGCACAGGAAACTCTGTTCAATGTTATGCAGCAGTCTAGGTGGGAGGGGAGTTTGGGGAAAATAGATAAATGTGTGTGTATAGTTGAATCCCTTCATTGTCCACGTGAAACTATCACAACATTGTAAATCACCTATCAGTTCAGTTCAGTAACTCAGTCACATCTGAATCTTTGTGACCCCATAGACTGCAGCATTCCAGGTTTCCCTGTCTATCACCAACTCCCAGAACTTGCTTAAACTCAAGCCTAATGAGTTGGTGATGCCATCCAACCATCTCATCCGCTGTCATCCCCTTCTCCTCCTGCCTTCAATTTTTCCCAGCATCAGGGTAATTTCCAGTGAGTCAGTTCTTCATATCAGGTGGCCAAAATATGGAGTTTCAACTTCAGCATCAGACCTTCCAGTGAATATTCAGGGCTGATTTCCTTTAGGATTGACTGGTTTGATCTCCTTGTTGTCCAAGGGACTCTCAAAAGTCTTCTCCAACACCACAATTCAAAAGCATCAATCTTCCACACTCAACTTTATGGTCCAACTCTCACACCCGTACATGACAACTGGAAGAACCATAGTCATGACTAGGTGGACCATTATTGGCAAAGTAATATCTCTGATTTTTAATATGCTGACTAGGTTGTTCACAGCTTTTCTTCCAAGGAGCAAGCATCTTTTAATTTCATACTATACTCCATGATTTTATACAATCAGCTTTCCAATATAAAATTTTTAAAAAATAAAGAAAGAACAAGTTTTAAGATGGCTCACAAATATTGCACACAAGTTGGTCTTGGCTAGGGCTGGGAATTCAGATATAGCCACCAAAGTTTGCTTCAGTTCAGTTCCGTTCATTCGCTCACTCATGTCTAACTCTTTGAGACCCCATGAATTGCAGCACGCCAGGACTCCCTGTCCATCACCAACTCCCGGAGTTCACTCAGACTCATGTCCATTGAGTCAGTGATGCCATTCAGCCATCTCATCCTCTGTTATCCCCTTCTCCTCCTGCCCTCAATCCCTCCCAGCATCAGAGTCTTTTCCAATGAGTCAACTCTTCACATGAGGTGGCCAAAGTACTGGAGTTTCAGCTTTAGCATCATTCCGTCCAAAGAAACCCCAGGGCCTATCTCCTTCAGAATGGACTGGTTGTATCTCCTTGCAGTCCAAGGGACCCTCAAGAGTCTTCTCCAACACCACAGTTCAAAAGCATCAATTCTTCGGTGCTCAGCCTTCTTCACAGTCCAACTCTCACATCCATACATGACCACAGGAAAAACCATAGCCTTGACTAGGCAGACCTTAGTTGGTAAAGTAATGACTCTGTTTTTGAATATACTATCTAGGTTGGTCATAACTTTTCTTCCAAGGAGTAAGCGTCTTCTAATTTCATGGTTGCGGTCACCATCTGCAGTCTGACACTGTTTCCACTGTTTCTCCATTTATTTCCCATGAAATGATGGGACCAGATGCCATGACACATTCTGCCATAAGGGTGGTGTTATCTGCATATCTGAGGTTATTGATATTTCTCCTGGCAATCTTGATTCCAGCTTGTCCTTCTTCCAGCCCAGCATTTCTCATGATGTACTCTACATATAAGTTAAATAAGCAGGGTGACAATATACAGCCTTGACATTCTCCTTTTCCTATTTGAAACCAGTCTATTGGTCCATTTCCAGTTCTAACTGTTGCTTCCTCACCTGCATAAATGTTGCTTAGGCTTCCTCAAAAACTGTGTATTGCCTACCAGATGGAATTTCTCTTCTCTGTATTGCCTGACAGTGTAGGAGACACAGGAGGAGCAAGTTCAATCATTGCATGGGGAAGATCCCCTGGAGGAAGAAATGGCATCCCGTTTCAGTATCCTTGCCTGAGAAGTCCCTTAGATAGCTACAGTCCATGGGGTTGCAAAGAGTCGGCCATGACTAAGCAACTGAGCACAGCATAGCACATTATATCATCTTAGTATGACCATTCTGTTCCATTCTCTATTACCCAGTGATTAGCTGGATATATTTACAGATCTTTGAATAATAAAACGCTCCTGTTACAAGTCTGTTTCTGTGGTTTACTGTGATAATTACACCTGGATTTTTTCCCTTATGGCTAATTGCTGCTACTTTAACTCTACATCTCCTGAATCCCATTATTTCCACAAAATCAGGGAAAACAATTGCAGCATTCATCACCATTAATTTGAATCTACAAAGGACAAGCACCACAAATTATTTAATGGATACCAGTGTCCCCTCACTAATCAATTCTTGATGTCTTACTTGGGCTTCCCAAGTGGCGCTAATGGTAAAAAACTCATCTGCCAATGTGGAAGACAAGAGACACAGGTTTGATCTTTGAAATTAGAAGGTCCCCTGGAAGAGGGCATGAAACTTACTTCAGTATTCTTGCCTGGAAAATTCCATGGACAGAGAACACCAAAGGACTACAATTCATGCTGTCTCAAAGCATCAGACACAACTGAGCACATGTGAGCACAGTGTGTTACTTAAAGAAAAGACTCCCACTCTTCCTGGGTACTATGGATAAGAAGTGACTGAAAAGTTTACAAAAATAACACATTATCATATGATCATCCCCAAAGCCAGAAAACCATAACTTGCCATAGAATTTCTGGCCTTTCAACTTAACCAATAGTCATTTTTAGGTCCAGGCTTTAATTAGTCAACCTATGTGTGTGTGTGTGTGTTCAGTTGCTCATGCATGTTGGAATCTTTGCAGCTCCATGGACTGTAGCCCGCCAGGCTCCTCTGCCCATGTGATTTTCTATGCAAGAATAATGGAGTGGGGTGCCATTTCCTCCTCCAAGGGATTTTCCCAAGCCAGGGATCAAACCCAAGTCTCTCGGGTCTCCTGAATTAGCCCATGGATTATTTACCACTAGCATCACTTGGAAGCCTAGCAGATTATAAGCAATACTTTCAGATCCATGGATCAGCACATGAAACCCTCAATCTAAAATGACGATAACTATAATATCATTTGACCTAATCCAGCTTTAAATTTTATTCCTTTACCTAGGAATTCTCAGACTTCTACCAATAAAGGAAAAGGAGAACCTGAAATACTTTTTATTGTATAAACAAGCTCTGGAACAATGCACTAAGTCACTTCAGTACTGATCAACTCTTTGAAACATTACGGATTGTAGCCCAACAGGCTCTTCTGTCCGAGAGGTTCTTCAGGCAAGAATACTGGAGTGGGTTGTCATTTCCTTCTCCAAGGTATCTTCCCAACCCAGGAGTCAAGCCCAAGCCTGTTACATCTTCTGCATTGACAGATGGGTTCTTTACCTCTAGCACCACGTGGGAAGCTAGGTATAATGCACACAAAAAAAGACTTACTTCTCCATCTGAATGTTGTGTGTCTAGCTCTTACAAGACAAGAGGTAATATGGGATTATGGGGATTAGTCCTGAGAAGAATAAGGATTTTAAGGCTCAGTTAATAGAGTTTTTGCCTCCTTTTTTTAAAAAAAAATGCATATGAAGGCTAATTACCACAGAAACTAAGGCATCGGCTTTCTCCAAAGCAAGGGAGTTTCAAGAGAATTTGATTATTCAGATTTCTCAGTCTCTGTCATGTGTGGCTAAATATCCCAATTCTATATCTTAAGGTTTTAATTTTTCCCCTTTAGTACCTTTTCCTTTGCCCAAGAGATTTTTAATAGTGAACATTTAATGAAATTACAACTTCATAATCCATACAATCAGGCTCTTGGCTTGATTATTAATCAAGTCTACCCATAGGGAGACTACAGCTTGGTCGAGTGAAATTTTTAAAACTGAGAAACTTGACAGTTTTACCACAAATCCTTAAATTCATTTTAGTTGTCTTGAGGAAGAGGTTTCTCTGGCCAAACTACATAAGTGGCTTTTATTTATGAAAGTAATGTGTCAAGAGTATAAAACCAATCTATACCTAATAATGAATTTTGTATAATAGAACCAGATGACAATATCTTCTTCAAAAATATTCCATTAAAATTTGAAAAGCGTTTTGTATAATGTAGAATTCTAAGGGTTTCATTGTTTATTTTATATCCTCTAAAACCATTATTGTTTAGCTCATTTGGAAAGTGTTTGCCATTCCTAGATAAGAAAGACTATTCAAATGAAGGAAGGTGGTTACTTTTGGGGATAAATACTTGTGAACAACAAATTTTATCTATTAAAAGTGTACAGTTTAATGGATTTTGACATTTGTGTGCACCCAAGACATCATTAGAACAACCAAAAAGTGAAACAAAACCAACAGGAAAAAAAATTTCATTTTTAGATCTTCACAGTTCATCTCATCCAGTTTGCCTGCTCCAGAAAATCTGGATCTATTTGAATGAATAAAGATATCTTTGCCTTCTATAGCATTTTATGTAAATAGAATTGCATGTTAGCTTCTTTAACAGCATATTAATTTTCAAATGTCCTCATGTTGTTGCATAGATGCAGTAGTTTATCACTTCCTATTGCTGAGTAGCCTTTGATTGTATGGCTATATGACCTTTTGTTTATCCATTCACATGTTGATAGACATTTATTTTATTTGCAGTTTGAGATTATTACAGGTGAAGCTGCTATGAACATTCATGTACAGCTTTGTGTATGAAAATGAGTGAAATGATTGGTAACATGGTTATTGCTCATTTGAGAGAAGCAAAACCTGTCAGATATTTTCTTTGATATTTACAAAGCACTTTATTTAAAACCCCTATCAGTGTTTTCCAATGTGCTATTTTAGGCCATGAGCATTAGACTTCTCTTGTAACTTGTTGAAAAATTTTGGATTACAAATCAAGCCCAATATTCAGAATTATGATTAGAATTTGTAGAATAATCTTCACTTTAAAAACTGTCCAAGTGAATCTACCTTACCGGAAAACTTTAGAGCTATTAATATGTGAGAACTATTAATGTGTGTGTGCATACTCAGTTGTGTCTCTGTGTGACTCCATGGACCATAGCCCAGCAGGCTCCTCTGTCCATGGAATTTTCCAGGCAAAAATACTGGAGTGGGTTGCCATTTTCTCCTCCATAAAACTATTAATAGAGACATTTTAAGCCTTACTGTTAAGTCATGCTGACCTGCCCACAGCAGCAGAAGTGGCTTGTTCCTACATAGAACTGCTTTCTGGAAATACATTTTGCAGGAGTGCAATTGAACTTAATTAGCAATATTATAACTATTCATAGGATACTTGATTATATTTATTATAAGAATTTGTTGAATATATCATATAAAATTACAAGAATTTTATTTAATTCATTAAGGGTGTATCCAGGATTAACTATATCAGGTATTAGTAAAAGATAAAATTCTTACTTAAAAAAAAAGCCTAAAAAAATTAAATTTACAGATACAACTGAGACTGCTTCTATATAAGAAAAATTAACCACACATGGACTTCCAGCAGAGGAAAGTTTTATGAATTTCAAAAAAATGGAGAAACTCAATGAAAAGAGAAATGTGGAAGAATTTGTTGTTCTATTTTCCTCTCCCTTGGCAAGCTGATTTGCTGAAAACTATCAAGAAGAGCAGTTTTCCCTGAAGCAAACTGACTCAGTTATAAGGGAAAGTAATTTCAGTTATTTATAGGTTTTCACAGAAACCTTGTGAATTCTATACTGTCTTGTTTTTCTCTGGGTAATGGTGTTGTTTTTCCTTCTTTTGGCATCTCCACCTCACTTAAGCCCAGAATTGCCCTATTTCCCCTGCTAGAATTTTTCTGTGGACTGGTATATTAATTTTATAAACAAGTTATGAATTTTGAGACTTGTTCATGTAAGTAACATACCAGTTACAAGTTCTGAAAGTTGTAGCTGAGCATAATTCTCTTTGGGCTTTCACAACCAGAAAGCTACAAGCTAATTTTGCTTTCAAATATAAGAACTGTACCCAATTTATTGCACACATTTCTGTGTTCTGGCCCTTACTGATTAATAGAATTCTATTGTTTCTATCCTGACAACTCTATGTTCCTATACTAGATTCATTTTTGCAGTCCACCACAAATTCTTTTGGAAAAATGGGAAATATTTTTTAATGCTTCATAGTTCAGAATGTATCATTATTAGCAGTATTTTCTCTCCAGTGGGCTTTTCCTTAAACCAGGTGCATATATGACCAAGTAAATATCTTGGCCTCATGCATTTAATTCTGTGTGCCTGACATAACTGAGATAAAGATATCAAAGAATTCTCTGCTTTCTAAATAATGAAAACATCGCTGAAATAGAGAGCATAGGAAATGTCAAAATGTAGATCATTCCTATAGAGAAAACATTCTGAAATTAAATAGAATATTCGCTACTAGCAATAATTTTGAAGTTTTCATAATAATACCTTAGTGCTATCTGCTGATTCCAAGCCAAATCTTAAGAAAAACTTTGATTAAAATTCCCCCAACCTACTTTGAAATCTAACATGTAATCAGTATTCATCCTGAAGGCCTACAATTTGCTTTGGAGATTCCACAGAGTTTGCCAAAGCTTTCTTATAACTCTTCTCATGCATTAGTTATGAATACTTCAATTTAAAGAATAACACATCTTTTCTTTCAGTGTTTGGTACTGGAATATTTCTCTGTATGTCTTTTAGCATCTCTCTCTCTCTCTCTCTCTCTCAGGACTTAAAGCAGAAAAAGGAAGCATCCTTTTGTTGACAGAATAAGATAATGTTTTACTTATATCACTCTAGTCAAAGGACAGGACTGTATATTACAGTGCATACCACATTCAGAAAGAAGGAAATTTTCACAAAAAATGAAAATGTTTTATATGACGATTTCTCTCTGATCAGCCTATATTCTTACTAAGCAAAAGAATAATACTCAGATCCCATTGTTTTTAAGGGATTGAGTTCCATAATGGCTTCTCAGGTGGTGTTATTGGTAAGGAAACTGCCCGTCAAAGCAGGAGACGTAAGAGACAAGAGTTTAATCCCTGGATCTGGAAAATCCCCTGGAGGAGGTCATGGCAACCCACTCTAGTATTCTTACCTGGAAATACATTGGATAGAGGAGCCTGGTGGACTACAGTCCATAGGGTAGCAAAAAGTGGGACCTGACTGAAGCATGCATGTAAGCTTAGCCTAAATTTAACATGCATGCATGCACACAGGAGTTCAACAAACAATTCATTTCTGATCTGCCAGCTATAGATTCATATCAATACCCTTATATCTTTTACAGAGAGATGGTCCTAAAATTTTATGATAGAACGCCTTAAAGCTGCTTTTAGAAAGACCCTGGTAAACTCACTGCTTCATAAAGTTAGCCATTCTTGTGTCTGATTTCAAAGTCAGTTGTGCAGTTCAGTTTTTCACACGCTACAAAAATTCCAACAATGAGTAATAAGGTAGAATTACCATTTTCAGTATATTTCATCGAGTTTCCCACATTGTTCACCAAATGTAATCAGGAATGATATATCATTTCAATCTGAAGACAGGACTCAAATTACTCACTTTACTATTCTATATATGAACTGCTTTTATCTCCATGGGAATAGCTGACAATGGACATTTGCCTTTATCTCCCTTTTAGTGTCATCTTACATAACGCTAATTTGATGTGATTTAAGTCATATTTAGTTCTTTTAAAATTAGGAGGGGGGTTCAAGATGGGGAACACATGTACACCCGTGGCAGATTCATGTTGATGTATGGCAAAACAAATACAACATTGTAAAGTAATTAGCCTCCAATTAAAATAAATAAATTTAAATTTAAAAATTAATTTTGAAAAAAATAAGCATTTTTATTTTGATTACGTGTATGTGTGTGTTCAGTCACTGTTATGTTTGACTCTTTGCAACCCCATGGACTGCAGCCTGCCAGGCTGCTCTGTCCATGGAATTTTCTAGGCAAGAATATTGGAGAGGGTTTCCATTTCCTATTCCAGGGAATCTTCCTGACCCAGAGATTGAACTAGAGTCTCTTGTTTCTCCTCATTTGGCAGGCAGTTTGTTTACCACTTCACCACTTGGTCTGTAATTGTATGCCCAGAAAAGTTACTGAAACCTTTAATTTTTAATTTAATTTTTAAACACATAATTTTCAATGCTTTATTTTAAAACATTTAATACTTATAATTTTTACTAACTTCGAAGGAATGAGATAATTTCCACAGTAATGTAACACTCAGGCTAGGTAAATGATTGAATACCTTCCAAAATTGTTCTCTTGACAAATGATTTTCATTAATAACTTGCAGACAAGTCATACCAGGATCTATTCATTCTGTCTTTAATTATTAGACATCACTTAGCACATACATGTTTATGTATTCATGTAGATGTTCAAATATACCTATATACATATATGCATACATACATATGCCACTATAATAAATACTATACTTATCAATTAAAACTAAAATTTTAAAATAATTGAGTTAATTGGATAGGGATTCAATATTTTCCAGTATATCACTGTTGAATCCATCCCTGTTAGAGCTGTGTTTTCCAAAACTTATTAAATTATGTGAAGCTCCATGAAAGTATTGTAATTTATCAAAATGCATCATGATTTTATTCTGGATATTTGAGTTGTAGAGCAATTACTACTGATGTCTTAAAACCATTAGCTATTTTTCCTTTTTATTTTACTATTCCTAAATTGAAATCAACTTTTAAAATGCTAATCTGTTATCTAAAGAAGTATATGCCTTCATACCTGCCAAGTTACTTCAGTCATGTCTATCTTTTTGTGACCCTATGAACTATACTCTTTGCGACCCTATGGACCATGGCCCACCAGACTCCTCTGTCTATGGTGAGTCTCGAGGCAAAAATACTGGAGTGGGTTGCCTTACCCTCCTCCAGGGATCTTCCTGATCCAGCAATTGAACCTATGTATCTTATGTCTCCCACATTGACAGAAAAAACTATGAGGTACTATACTCATTGCTGCTATTGCTAAGTCACTTCAGTTGTGTCCGACTCTGTGCAACCCCATAGATGGCAGCCCACCAGGCTCCCCCATCCCTGGGATTCTCCAGGCAAGAACACTGGAGTGGGTTGCCATTTCCTTCTCCAATGCATGAAAGTGAAAAGGGAAAGTGAAGTCGCTCAGCCATGTCTGGGCTCTTAGCGACCCCATGGACTGCAGCCTACCAGGCCCCCCTGTCCATGGAATTTTCCAGGCAAGAGTATTGGAGTGGGGTGCCATTGCCTTCTCCGACTATACTCATTAGAACATTTTAAAGCAAATAATCACACAAAAAAATATACTTTTTATTCTGAATGCATAGCAAAATACTGGTGATTAGCTGATACTTCATAAACACATAATATATGGTTATGTATTACATGGATAAATCATTAAATAAATGAGATCATAAATTATCAGTACTTTCTAAGAGCAAATAATAATAATAATAATGTTCTACGTATCCTCAAGTAAGAAAAGAGAGAGAAAAAGCCCATAGCCTTGTCTATCAAATATTTCAGATTAATGTCTGTTAGGTGTTTATTGTAGTGATAGAATTAAGCTATTGAGATATATATGCAAATGAAATTAGGGAAGAGTAGTTGCTATTCACAAAGCCTTACATGTTAAGCCAGCATATATTTCCCTAGAAGTTTCTTTCCTGTCCTTAGAGACATGTTAAATGATTATTTGATAAAATCAACACATTTCTAAAGATTCAGCTGAGTGGGACAAAGGTAGAATACACAATAAGACCTATTTGATGAAGTTGGAAAGTAGAGAAGCTAACTATGCCAAAAGGTGAAGTGAAATAAAGCAAAGATCATGGGCTAAAACTCAGGAGTTTTATCACTTAATATGCAATGTTTTCCAACAATTACAAAATATGAGAGCATAAAGAGCCCTAGGGCAGAAAACATTTCAGATTTTTTGAGACAAACAATTTTTTCTCCTTAACTTTTCATTAGTCTCACTAATAAACTAGGTTAGATGTTCCTTTCACAGAGTGTTCAGAGATTTATTTCTGCCATTGTATATAAACAGTCAAGGACATGTTAGATATCCAGTGAAGATAAGTTTTATCTTGGATAAAATTTATGGAATTAAGGAATATCAGAAATATTCTAAAACAATTGAGTCAAATGTAAATATTGCATGAATATTTAAATAGGCAATCTCAGCATAAAAGTAATTCTTCAATGGAAGGATTATGTTAGAATTAAAAGGACACTTTGCTTTTGTCTATATGTATGATTTGAAAAATAGTCATAAAATAACACCTAACACTGCCTTGATTCTCAGTGGATAAAAGTGAAAACAAAATTTTTGAAGATGTTCAGATATTTACCTATTTTGAAAGAATGATTAGCTGTCAAATGAGAGTCATTGACATTTTCATACCAGACTTCACTGGTGATTCAAATGAAACAGGCAAAAAGTAAACACAGAGGAAATTTTCTTTCTCTGGAGTAATTAAAGATGTCTGATGAACTTCTAAGAATGTCTCTTATGCCTCATCAAAACAGGCTATTGTTTTCTACTAATAGAAGAACTTTTTGAGCAATGGGCCACAGGTAAAAAGCTATTTCGATTTCAAAACTTCTTTTATATACATTTGGTTAGTTAAACAGAACTTGTTTTATTACTGCACTCCAATCTCTAGTCAGTCATGCCTCATAAATCCATAACTTCTAGGTTTACATTAAACATTATATATAGACTATATGGGGGCCTCCCTAATGGCTGAAGGGTAACGAATCCACACCAGTGCAGGAGCTGCAAGAGATGCAGTTTCTATCCCTGAGTCAGGAAAATCCCCTGGAGGAGGACATGGGAACCCACTCCAGTATTCTTGCTTAGAGAATTCCATGAACAGAGGAGCTTGGAAGGCTACAGTCCATAGGGTCCTAGTCAGATAGGACTGAAGTGACTGAACACAAGCAAAGACTAGATGTATTCTGCTAAAAGAATCTTATAGAAAGAAGCTCCCAGTATTTTCTAACAGCAAACACCACTAGCATTTTTTATAAGGATATGTAGTTAGGATCATTCATTACCTCCATCTAACTAGTAAACAAGGAATGTTACAGACTTACTGTGAAAACTCACTTCCTATTAATGTTTCAGTTGTAATAAAGCCAATTCAATAAATTGTTATCAAGTCAGTCCAATGCATCAAACATCTTCGACTTTCTCTTCCCCTGTTCTAGGTTTTCATAAAATTGCTAAGGCTTATTCAGAGAAGTGCACACTTCTAGTTATTTTATCCAGCTTCTACCAGTCTTTCATTTGTATTGAATGATCCTATGGTGACACCAAATTCTAAGTCTAAATGCCAACAGTGACTCTCTAATTTACAAATAGGTTTTTCTAAGTTGTTGTTCTTCTCAAACTTGTCACTGAAAAAAAGAAAATATGTCTTTGTTTACTGGGGATTATTGCATATCATGTTTGCCCTGGAACTAATTCTATCTTAATGCTAAACTTCTATTTTTAACATCTTCCCATTCTGTGTTTTGGGGCTTCCCTGGTAGCTCAAATGGTAAAGAATCCACCTGCAATGCAGGGGACCTGTGTTGGGAAGATCTCCTGGAGAAGGGCATGGAAATCTACTCTAGCATTTTTGCCTGGATAATTCCATGGACAGAGAAGCCTGGTGGGCTACAGTCCATGGAGTCACAGAGAGTCAGACATGACTGATACCAACACTACTACTACTATTCTGTTTCCAGTGAGCTTGCTACTATTTTCTTCTATATCCCGTAACCTCTCACACCCAGGACACACTAGAGAAAGACTTACTATCTCTGGATCATGATCCTATCCCCGTGTCAGCTACAAATTGGCACTTGCCATCTACCTCTACAAAGACTGAATCACACGTTGATGCAGCTGTTGGTTTTCAACTCACTGAAAAGAGTTGAGGGTGAAGAGCCCTCCTGATTTCTTATCCTGTGGGCCCTCCATCTTCAAGGTAATAACAGTGCATCAAATCCCTCTTTTACTTTGAAACACTGATGTTCTCTTTTGCTACCAGCTAGAGTACATTCTATTTTTAAAAGAATTTAGCTAGTTGACTTGGGACGACCTACATAATTTGGGTACTAATAGATCAACTATCCTGTGTCTTTATTTTGTAGTTATTTAGTTCCTGAGTTGTGCCTGACTCCTTGCAATCCCATGAACTGCAGCATGCTGGGCTTTCCTGTCTTTAACCATCTCCCAGAGTTTGCTCAAACTCATGTCCATTGAGTTAGTGATGTTATGTAAACATCTCATCCTCTGCCACCTCCTTCTCCTTTTGCATTCAATCTTTCCCAGCATCAGGGTCTTTTCCAATGAGCTGGCTCTTCGCATCAGGTGTCCAAAATATTGGGCACCTTCAGCTTCAGAATCAGTCCTTCCAATGAATATTCATGGTTGATTTCCTTTAAGATTGACTGGTTTTATCTCCTTGGAGACCAAGGGTCTCTTGAGAGACTTTTCCAGTACTACAATTGAAAAGTATCAATTCTTTGGTTCTCAGCTCTTTTTTATAATCCTACACTCACATTAGTACATGACTACAAGAAAAATCATAACTTTGATTAGATGGACCTTTGTTGGAAAGTGATATATGTGCTTTTGAATATCCTGTCTATGTTTGTCATAGCTTTCCTTACAAAGAACATGCGTCTTTTTATTGCAAGACTGCAGTTAGGGCCCACAGTGATTTTTGAAGCCCAAGGGAGAAAATCTATCACTGTTTCCACTTTTTCCACTTCTATTTACCATGATGTGATGGGGCCAGATGCCATAATCTTAGTTTTTCAAAATTTGAGTTTTAGGCCAGCTTTTCACTCTTCTTTTTCATCCTCATTAAGATACTCTTTAGTTTCTCTTCATTTCCTGCCATTAGAGTGGTCTTTTGCATATCTGAGATTGGTGATATTTGTCCTAGCAATCTCGATTCCAACTTGTAATTCGTCCAACTGACCATTTCGTATGATGTGCTCTATCTATAAGTTAAATAAACAGGATGACAAAATACAGCCTTATAATACTCCTTTCCCAATTTTGATTAGTCAATTGTTACACGTAAGGTTTTAAGAGACTTTCTCCTGAGAGTCCCTTGGACAACAAGGAGATCAAGTAGTCAATCCTAAAGGAAATCAGGCCTGAACATTCACTGGAAGGACTGATGCTGAAGGTGAAGCTCCAATACTTGTGGCTACCTTATGTGAAGAACTGACTCATTTGAAAAGACCCTGATGATGGGAAAGATTGAAGGCTGGAGGAGAAGGGGACGACAGAGGATGAGATGGTCAGATGGCATCACCGACTCGATGGGCATGAGTTTGAGCAAGCTGTGGGAGTTGGTGATGGACAGGAAAGCCTGGAATGCTGCAGTCCATGGAGTTGCAAAGAGTTTGACACAACTGAGCAACTGAACTGAACTGACTGAAGGTTCTAACTGTTACTTCTTGACCCACATACAGCTCTTTAAGGAACAGGTTAAGGTAGTCTGGTACTCCCAACTGTTTAAGAATTTTCCACAGTTGTGATTCACACAGTCAAAATCTTTCACATAGTCAATGAAGCAGATTTTGTTGTTGTTGTTGTTTTTCTGGAACACCCTTGCTTTATGATCCAATGGATGTTGGCAATTTGATCTCTGGTTACCCTGCCTTTTCTAAATCCAGCTTGAACATCTGGAAGTTCTTGATTCACATACTTTTGAATCCTAACTTGAAGAGTTTTGAACTTAAGTGAAGTTGCTCAGTCGTGTCTGACTCTTAGCGACTCCATGGACTGCAGTCCACCAGGCTCCTCCGTCCATGGGATTCTCCAGGCAAGAGTGCTGGAGTGGGGTGCCATTGCCTTCTCCACTAGCATGTGAAATGTGTGCAATTGTCCAGTAATTGAAACATTTTTGGGCACTGTCTTTCTTTAGGACTGGAAAGAAAACTGAACTTTTCTAGTCCTGTGGCCACTGATAAGCTTTCCAAATTTGCTGACATATTGACTGCATCACTTTAGCAACATCATCTTTCACGATTTCAGGTTCTTACTCAATAATGTACTTTACAGCATCAGACTTTAACTTTCACCACCAGACATGTCCACAATAGAGGACTGTGTCCTTTTTGGCCCAGTTCCTTCATTCTTTCTGGAGCAATTAGTCATTGTCTCCCACTCTTCCTCAGTAGCATATTGGACACTTTCCAACCTGGGTGCTCATATTCCTGTGCCATATCCTTTTGCCTTTTCATACTGTTCATGGGATTCTTGTGGCAAGAAGGAAATGGTTTGCTATTCCCTCCTATAATGGATCACATTTTGTCAGAATTTTCCACTATGATCCATCCATCTTGAGTGGTCCTTCATGGCATGGATCATAGCTTCATTGATTTAAGCAAGCCCCTTGTCACAACAAGGCTGTGATCCATGAAATGATATCTTTATTTACATCTGTCAAATCATTTTATAGGAGCACTTAGTTGCATGTTTGAGTAAATAGACAAGTGTCAGGAATCTTGGGAGATGAGACTGATCTTTAGAAATTTGCCTGAACATTTTATCCTAAACAGTTACTATTTGGAGAACTATTAAATAAATATATATTTCAACCCCTAAAAATAAAGATAGTGCCAAGGTAAATGTTATTGTGCCCTTTAGGGAATGAGAAAATTGAGGCTTAAGGATGTCTTTTTTTGCCTCACACTGATTAATTTAGCAGAATCTGAATTGAATCCCAGATATGAGGTTCCAAACTAAATCAAAGCACAGATATTTAGAAATAAACACAGGTACTTAAGAGGAAGCATAATAAAACTATTTTTTTCTAAACTGCATATTAAAGAAATGCAAATCAAGATCACTATGAAGCAACACCTCACACCGGTCAGAATAGCTATCATCAAAAAAATATATAAACAGTAAATAAATGCTGGAGTGGGTGTGCAGAAGAGAGTGCAACCTCTTGTATTGTTGGTGGGAGTGTAAAATGGTACAGCCACTATGGAAAAGACTATCAGTGCTAGTTGGTCAGTTGTGTCCGGCTCTTTGCAACCCCATTGCCTGTAACCTGACAAGCTACTCTGTCCATGGAATTCTCCAGGCAAGAATATTGGAGTGGGTAGCCATTCCCTTCTCCTTCTCCAGGGGATCTTCCCTTCTCCAGGGTATCAGACACCAGTCTCCTGCACTGCAGGTAGATTCTTTATCATCTGAGACACCAGGGAAGACCATGAAAAACAGTATGGAGATTCCTTAAAAAACTACTGTATGACCCAGCAATCCCATTACTAGGCATATACCCTGAAAAACCATAACCCAAAAGACATATGTACCCCAATGTTCATTACAGCACAGTTTACAATAGCCAAGATGTAGAAGCAACTTTGATGACGATGAATAGATGAATAGCTAACACAGTTGTGGTACATATATACAATGTAATTCCACTCAATGGAATTTAAGTCATTTCTAGTAAGGTGGATGAACCTACAGCCTGTTATACTGAGTGAAGTAAGTCAGAGAGAGAGAAAAAAAGCAAAACAAATATATTAATGCATATATGTGAAATCTAGAATAAATGCTACTGATGAACTTATCTGCAAGACAGGCATAGAGATGCAGATGTAGAACATGTATTTGTGGACATGGGAGAGAAGGAGAGGATGGGAAGAACTGAAGAGTAGCATCATGGGCATATCTACTCTGACATGTGTAAAGCAGCCTGCAAGTGGGAAGCTGCTGCATAACACTGGGGCTCAGTTCAGTGCCCTGGAGGACCTGGAAGGGTGGGATGGCCAGGTTAGAGAGAGGCTCAGGAGGGAGGGGATATATGCATACTTACAGCTGATTCACATTGTTGTACAGCAGAAACCAACACGACATTGTAGAGCAATTATCTTCCAATTAAAAATACACTTTAAAAAATGGGAAAAAATGATTCATTCCAATACATATTTTTATAATACAAAAGTAAAGAGACCCAAGGCCTTAAACTCTTTTTTTTGTGGGGGCGGGGGGTGAGGGGGAGGCTTGGCTATTTCCATTGTCTGACAGGATTGTAATTTTGTAACTTGATAGCACTTGTTAAAATGCTTAAGCCTTGCTCCTAAATCTTTGACTTGCTTAATTGTGGTTCCTCTCCATGGCTTTTGTGTTATACAGGACTAGTTTCAATTTGCTGGTTTGTGGCATTTTCAGATTTCAAGCACCCAGTCAATTTTGAAGAATTAGAAATATAAGCTTCTTAATGTATTTCCTGAAAAAGCTTCTCTTAGAAGGAAGCTGGAAGCTGGGAAACCTGCTTCAAATTGTTTCCTTTAGATCCTTCTAATGTGTAACAATGGGTTTTCATTTCCTTATCTTAAATTTTTAATATCTGTCCTTTAAAGTCATTTGAGACAGTTTAAATGAAACAAAATCACTTAAAATATTTTAATATTGAATCATTCTTTCTTACTTAGGCCAACTTTATTTGATAGATTCATAAAAATAGGAAGCAGAGAGGAAGGAAAGGAGGGAGAAAGAGTGAATTATAAATCTTAATTATATTTCTAAATTTAGTGTTTAGTAGGTTTTTTTAAAAAATGTTTAAAAAGAGCTTGCCTTTTTTTTTATTTTATTTTTTATTTTTTTTCCTTTAAATTCTTTTTTNTATTGGTGTTTTTCTTTCTGGCTTACTTCACTCTGTATAATAGGCTCCAGTTTCATCCATCTCATTAGAACTGATTCAAATGTATTCTTTTTAATGGCTTGAAAACTGCCTTTCTTCAAGATACGTGGCTCCAGGATGATTATGGCCCGGATGAATCACCTGGTGCCAATGTTGTCTCAAACTGCCTGCTGTGGGTGGCAGGCCTGGTGCCAATCTAAGTTTTGAGACATTTCCTTTCTCTAATTAGCAGACTGCTAGTAGTTGTATAACATATGGCTAAAGACTAAGAGTGGGGCCCTTTGACTGCCCCCTTCTGATGTCTGTGTCAGACGTTTTCTCTATCTCTTTACTTTAATAAAATTTATTACACAAAAGCTCTGAGCAATCAAGGCTCGGCCCTGACCCCGGATTGAATTCCTCTCTTCCTGAGGCCAAGAATGCCAGTTTCGTTCATGTTTTAGCAACAACCTTTCACAACCATCTCATCCTTTGTTGTCCTCTTCTCCTCCTGGTTTCAATCTTTCCCAGCATCATGGTGTTTTCCAATGAGTCAGTTCTTCACATCAGGTGGCCAGAGTGTTGGAGTTTCAGCATCAGTCCTTCCAATGAATACTCAGGACCGATTTCCTTTAGGATGGACTGGTTGGATCTCCTTNGACCGGCGCCTCATTTCTTACATGATAGTATACATGCTTCAATGCCATTCTCTCAAATCATCCCACCCTCTCCCTCTCCCTCAGAGGCCAAAAGTCTGTTCTATACGTCTGTGTCTCTTTTGTTGTCTCACATACAGGGTCATCATTACTATCTTTCTAAATTCCATATATATGTGTCAGTATACTGTATTGGTGTTTTTCTTTCTGACTTACTTCTCTCTGTATAATAGATTGCTGCTGCTGTTGCTGTTGCTGCGTCGTTTCAGTTGTGTCCTACTCTGTGTGACTCCATAGACGGCAGCCCACCAGGCTCTCCCGTCACTGATTCTCCAGGCAAGAACACTGGAGTGGGTTGCCATTTCCTTCTCCAATGCACGAAAGTGAAAAGTGAGAGTGAAGTAGCTCGGTTGTGTCTGACTCTTAGCGACACCATGGACTGCAGCCTACCAGGCTCCTCCGTCCATGAGATTTTCCAGGCAAGAGTACTGGAGTAGGGTGCCATTGCCTTCTCTGATTTTGGATTAATTTGATAAAAATTTATCTCACCTTGTATGTGATGGATTGTTCTTTGTTCTATATCCCTAAAGTTTTCTGACATTTTTGTTTGCATTCAATCTCAGTTCCTATATCTAGTGTTAGGCAATAGGGATTGTTTTATGTATTGATCCTTATTCATATGACATATATATTTATCATATGTATATGAATGTATATTTGTGTGTGTGTTTATTAATATATGCTATACATATTTTATATGTGTATACTATAACCATACAAAAATGTATGTTATAGTCTTTATTTTTTATAAAAATTTTATTTAAATGGAAAAATATAATAGAGTCACTTCAATTTGAGTTTTTCACTTAACATGTGTCTGAGATTTAGTCATGTATTAGGGTTGTTAGATGTATTGTTATTTGTTCCTTTTTATTGCTGAGCAAAAGAAGGCTGAGAGCTGAGAACTGATGCTTTCAAACTGTGGTGCTGGAGAAGACACTTCAGAGTCCCTTGGGCAGCAAGGAGATCAAACTAGTCAATCCTAAAGGAAATCAAACCTGAATATTCATTGGAAGGACTGATGCTGAAATTGAAGCTCCAATACTTTGACCACCTGATGTGAAGAGTCTTCTCATTGGAAAAGACCCTGATGCTGGGAAAGATTGAAGGCAGGAGGAGAAGGGGATGTCAGGAGATGAGATGGTTGGATGGCATCACCAAGTCAATGAACTTGAGTTTGAGGAAACTCCAGGAGATAGTGAAGGACAGGGAAGCCCAGAGAGCTGTAATTCACAGGGTCACAAAGTGTTAGCTGCAATTTAGTGACGGAAGAACAACAGTATACCATTATATTGATGCAGTCTGTTTTGTTTATCAATTTACAAGTTGATGACTACTTAGAAGTTTTCAGTTTGTTCCTACGAATAATTATTACAAGTCTTTGTATGGTTATGCGTTTTTTAATTTACCATTAAGTAGGTACCTAAGAATAGAATCCTGGATCACATGCAAGTATATATTCAACTTTTTAAGGAAACTGTCAAAATGTTTTCCAAAGAGGCTATACCTTTTGTATTTCTATCAGCGATGCATGGGTGTTTCATTTTCCAACACTGGTATTAACCATGTTTTTGGATTATAGGCTTTCTTCTCAATGGTAGTGGTCTCCTTTTGGTTTTAATTTGCATTTTCTTTATGACTAAGGATGTTGAACATCTTTTCTTGGGAATAGACACATGGAAGTTACCTTTGGTGAAATATCCACATACATATTTTCCCTCTTTTAGTTGGTTTGTTTTCCTTTTATTATCCAGTAATATCCAATGTAATAATAGGGGTTCTTATCAGACAGGCAGGAAACTCAATGAAAGGAGAAGTGATGAAGAAACCAGTAGAGTAAATGATTCCATTTCTGGAGGGGACTAGAGCCAAGGAACTTGGGCTGCCTCTAAAAGCTGTTTTTCTCATAACATTGTTTCCCTAACAGTGACCATAGGACATTTGCATTAAAATCACTTGTAATTCGTGCTTTAAAATGAATTGAGATCACACTTGTAAGATTTATCAGTGGGTTTGAGTGATGATTTCAAATTGTACTCTTTAAAATCATCCCATGTGATTCCCATGTATGCTTAAGTCTGGTATCTATTTTTCTACAGAAATCTCAGTCTAAATACACTATAGCCAGTTCAGTCCAGTTCAGTTACTCAGTCATGTCTGACTTTGTGACCCCAAGCACTGCAGCATGCCAGGCTTCCCTGTCCATCACCAGCCACTGGAGCTTGCTCAAACTCATGTCCATCGAGTCACTGATGCCACACAACCATCTCATCTTCTGTCGTCCGCTTCTCCTGCCTTCAATCTTTCCCAACATCAGGGGCTTTTCCAGTGATTCAGTTCTTAACATCAGATGGTCAAAGTGTTGGAGTTTCAGCTTCAACATCAGTCCTTCCAATGAATATTTAGGACTGATTTTCTTTAAGATGGACTGGTTGGATCTCCTTGCAGTCCAAGGGACTCACAAGAGTCTTCTCCAATACCACAGTTCAAAAGCATCATCTTTCAGGATTTGAAATAGCTCAAATGGAATTCCATCACCTCCACTAGCTTTGTTTGTAGTGATGCTTCTAAGGCCCACTTGACTTCACATTCCAAGATGTCTGGCTCTAGGTGAGTGATCACACCATTGTGATTATCTGCAAAGAAACTTACAGCACAATGGTTGTTCAAGAAATTTTGCAAAGGAGACAAGAGCGTTGAAGATGAGCATAGTGACCAGCCATTGGAAGTTGACAACAACCAATGAAGAGGATCATCAAAGTTGATCCCTCTTACAACTACATGAGAGACTGACAAAGAATTCAACATCAATCATTCTATGGTCATCCAGCATTTGAAGCAAATTGGAAAGATGAAAAAGTTCAACAAGTGAGTGCCTCATCAGCTGACTCCCCCCCAAAAATCATTATTTTCAGGAAATCTCTTCTCTTATTTTATGCATCAACAAAGAACCATTTCTTGACTAGATTGTGATGTGCAATGAATAATGGTTGTTGGTCTCATCACCTCATGGCAAGAAATGAGGAAAAAATGGAAAAGGTGACAGACTTTATTTTCTTGGGCTCCAGAATTACTGCAGATGGTGATTGCAGCCATGAACTATAAAGATGCTTGCTCCTTCGAAGAAGTTATCACCAATCTAGACAGTGTATTAAGAAGCAGAGACATCACTTTGCCAACAAAGGACTGTATAGTCAAAGCTATGGTTTTTCCAGTAGTTATGTATGGATATGAGAGTTGGACCATAAAGAAGGCTGAGTGCTGAAGAAGTGACGCTTTCAAATTGTGGTGCTAGAGAAGACTTGGACTGAAAGGAGATCAAACCACTCAATCCTAAAGGAGAGAAAGTGAAAATCTTAGTCACTCAGTCATATTCAACTCTGCAACCCTGTGGACTGCAGCCCTCCAGTTTCCTCTGTCTATGGAATTTTCCAGGCAAAAGTACTGGATTGGGTTCTCTCTCTCCCTTTAGTTGCTAAGTCATATCCGACTCTTGCGACCTCATAAACTGTAGTCTGCCAGGCTCCTCTGTCCATGGGATTCTCCAGGCAAGAATACTGGAGTGGGTTGCCATTTCCTTCTCCAGGGGATCTTCCCAACCCAGGAACTGGAGTCTCCTGCATTGCAGGCAGATTCTTTACCAACTGAACTATGAGGATTGGGTTACCATTCCTTATCTGGGGATGAAACTTGGGTCTCCTGTGTTGCAGGATGATTCTTTACCATCTGAGCCACGAGGCAAGACCTTATCTTAAAGGAAATCAACCCTGAATATTCATTAGAAAGACTGATGCTAAAGCTGAAACTCCAATATTTTGGGCACCTGATGTGAAGAGCCAACTCATTGGAAAATAGCCTGATCCTGGGAAAGGTTGAAGGCAGGAGCAGAAGAAGGTGACAGAGGATGAGATGGTTGGATGTCATCATTGACTCAATGAGCTTGAGCAAACTCTGGGAGATTGTGAAGGACAGGGAAGCCTGATGTGCTACAGTTCATGGGGTTACACACAGTCATACACGACTAAGCAACTGAATAACAATAACATATGACAACAGGTGATGCCCAATTCAGTGGTTGGACTGAGAAGCAGCTCCAAACCACTTCCCAAAGCCTAGCTTGCACCAAAAATTAGGTCATGGTCACTGTCTCATGGTCTGCTGCCACTCTGAACCACTGCACCTTTCTGAGTCTCAATGAAATCATTATATCTGAGAAGTATACTCAGTAAATCGATGAGATGCCTCCAAAACTGCCATACCTGCAGGCAGCGTTGGTCAACAGAATGGGTCCAATATTTCTTCATGACCATGCCTGACTGTCCATCACACAACCAAAGTTTCAAAAGTTGAAGGAATTGGGCTATGACCTTTTGCCTCATTTGTCATATTCACCTGCTGCTGCTACTGCTGCTGCTAAGTCGCTTCAGTCACGTCCGACTCTGTGCGAGCCCATAGATGGCAGCCCACCAGGGTTCGCCATTCCTGGGGGTCTCCAGGCAAAAATACTGGAGTGGGTTGCCATTTCCTTCTCCACATATTCACCTGACCTCTCACCAACCGACTACCACTTCTTTAAGCATCTCAACAACTTTTTACAAGGAGAATGCTTTAACAAACAGCAGGATGCCAAAAATGGTTTCCAAGAGTTTGTCTAATCTCAAAGTATGGATTTTTATGCTATAGGAGTAAATAAACTTCTTTTTCTTTAGCAAAACTGTATTAATTATAATGGTTCTTATTTTGATTAATAAAGATATGCTTGAGCTCGGCTATAATGATTTAAAATTCACAGTCCAAAGCCATAATACATTTTTACCAACCTAATAATAACATTGGACACTTAGTTTCATATTTAAAGTGTTTTATTACTTAACTTTCAGTTCAGTACAGCATTCTTATATTTCATACTTTTAATTGAGGCATAGATGGAACTTCTCTGGTGGTCCAATGGCTAAGACTCCATGCTCTCAATGCAGGAGGCCCAAGTTTGATCCCTGGTCAGGGAACCATTAATAGATCCTACACACCATAACTAAGACCATGTTCATCAACATAAATAAAATCAAATGGATAAAAATTTTAAAATAAGTAAATGTAGCATGGACTCATAAAACTCCAAAAAAGTAAATTCATTCTAAAAAAATGAAATTTCCATTTCACCCTGCTTTGCTATCTCAGTCAGATAAAATGTTTTTAAAATGCCAATTATGCCCTGAATGAAGTAGTTACTCCCCAGTGGTTCTAGCAGTTATCTTCATAAAAATCCAGAAGGTTTGCATTCTTTGAATTAGAGTCACTTCCTCAGCCTGTGTGCTCAGGAATTCCTAAGGCAATCAATTTCAAAGTCTTTTCTCAGCTGGGTGGATTGTCTGCACAATACTTCATAGAGCCTGTATTCATTCATTCCACATGGACCTAACAGAATTCTTTCTGCAATTACTGGGCAGAGAGCCTGAAATCAGTCAGTGCCTTTCTATTTTAACCTACTGGAAGTTGAATTTTTATTTAACAACACATCAGATAGTTGCAACTTAATCTGAAACCCACAGTACTACAACCAAAAGAAGAAAAATAAATCACTTTTTTTTTTTAATCAGGAGAACAAAGTTTGTATTTCTAGTAAGACAAAAATAAAGATCATAATATAGTACTGTCAAACAACTGTAATAAAGTATAAATTTCTCTTCTTTTTCCTGATTTTTGATGAAAGGATTTCTAGTCTTTGAAATGAAGTGAAAGTCATTCAGTTGTGTCCCACTCTTTCCCACCCCAGGGACTTAAGACTGCCAGGCTCCTTTGTCCATGAAATTCTCCAGATAAGAATACTGGAGTGGGTAGCCATTCCTTTCTCCAGGGGAGCTTCCTGACTCAGGAATTAACCAGGGTCTCTTGCATTGCAGGCAGATTCTTTACCAGCTGAGCTACCAGGGGAGTCCCAGTCTGACAAATTTTTAAATAAAACACTTGCTGTAACTCATTGTTGAAAATTGGTTTTCAATCAGTTTCTTTTTTTAATACAAGTTTTTATGTTCTTAACACAAAGTTACAAACATGTAAAAAATGCCTTTTAAAATGAATACAATTTTGATACAAAATTATGCTAACTTAAAAATATTCACCTAATTTAAAACACAGTCGTTTATTTTTTAAGGTGATATAAATTCAGAGGCCACTCTTCTGTATACCTTACATATTAAATGGTCAATAAAGAGTTTGATAAATAAAAAGAAAAGTAATGCATATCATATTAAAATTCATAATTTTTACATAAGAATATCTGAAGTAATAATCGCTTATGAATCTTAGTCTAAACACACTTTTCAGGTCTTTTATTTTTAAAAAACATTATAAAAAGTTTATATTTATGTTTGGCTTCTGTAAATAATTGTTCAACTGTTAAATTGTGTCTGACTCTTTGTGCCCCAATGGACTCCAGCACACTGGGCTCCCCTGTTCTTCACTATCTCCCAGTGTTTGCTCAGATTCATGTTCATTGAGTTGGTCATCCTATCTAACCATCTCATCCTCTGCAGCCCCCTTCTCCTTTTGCCTTCACCCTCCCCCAGCTTCAGGGCCTTTTCCACTGAGTTGGCTGTTTGCATCAGGTAGCCAAAGTATGGTAACTTCAGCTCCAGCATCAGTCTTTCAAATGAATACTCAGAGTTAATTTCCTTTAGAATTGACTAGTTTGATCTCCTTGCAGTCCTTTGGACTCTCAAGAGTCTTCTACAGAACCACAGTTCAAAAGCATCAATTCTTTCACCTTCAGCCTTCATTACGGCCCAACTGTCCACATCTGTACACGACTATTGGAAAATATATATATTTTTGACTGCTGCTGCTGCTAAGTTGCTTCAGTCATGTCTGACTCTGTGCGACCCCATAGACAGCAGCCCACTAGGCTCCCCCATCCCTGGGATTCTCCAGGCAAGAATACTAGAGTGTGTTGCCATTTCTTTCTACAATGCATGCATGCTACTGCTGCTGCTAAGTCGCTTCAGTTGTGTCTGTCTCTGTGCGAACCCCACAGACGGCCTCCTGCCAGGCTCCTCTGTCCCTGGGATTCTCCATGCAAGAACACTGGAGTGGGTTGCCATTTCCTTCTCCAATGCATGAAAGTGAAAAGTGAAAGTGAAGCCGCACAGTTGTGTCTGACTCTTAGCGACCACATGGACTGCAGTCTACCAGGCCCCTCCATCCATGGGATTTTCCAGGCAAGAGTACTGGAGTGGGGTGCCATTGCCTTCTCCATGCATGCATGCATGCATGCTAAGTCACTTCAGTCATGTCTGACTCAGTGCAACCCCATGGACAGCAACCCACCAGGCTCCTCTGTCCATGGAATTCTCTAGGCAAGCCAGGACATGGAAACAACCTAGATGTCCATCAGCAGATGAATGGATAAGAAAAATGTGGCACATATACACAATGGAGTATTACTCAGCCATTAAAAAGAATACATTTGAATCAGTTCTAGTGAGATGGANATGCTAAGTCACTTCAGTCATGTCTGACTCAGTGCAACCCCATGGACAGCAACCCACCAGGCTCCTCTGTCCATGGAATTCTCTAGGCAAGCCAGGACATGGAAACAACCTAGATGTCCATCAGCAGATGAATGGATAAGAAAAATGTGGCACATATACACAATGGAGTATTACTCAGCCATTAAAAAGAATACATTTGAATCAGTTCTAGTGAGATGGATGAAACTGGAGCCTATTATACAGAGTGAAGTAAGCCAGAAAGAAAAATACCAATATAGTATACTGACACATATATATGGAATTTAGAAAGATAGTAATAATGACCCTGTATGTGAGACAACAAAAGAGAAACAGATGTATAGAACGGACTTTTGGTCTCTGAAGGAGAGGGAGAGGGTGGGATGATTTGGGAGAATGGCATTGAAGCATGTATACTATCATGTAAGAAATGAGGCGCCGGTCTATGTTTCATGCAGGATGCAGGATGCAGGATACTTGGGTATGGCACACGGGGATGATCCAGAGAGATAATGTGGGGTGGGAGGTGGGAAGGGGATTCAGGATTGGGAGCTCGTATACACCTGTGGTGGATTCATGTCGATGTATGGCAAAACCAATACAGTATTGTAAAGTAGAATAAAGTAAAAAAATAAAAATAAATAAATAAATAAAAGAATACTGGAGTGGGTTGCCATTTCCTTCTCTGATATTTTTGACTACAATGACCTTTGTCAGGAAAGTGATATCTCTGATTTTTGATATACTATAATCTCAATTTAAAGAATTTGCTGTATACAAACACTGAATTTTTTAGCCATTCATAAACACTTTTAAAACTATAAATATTTTTACAGTGTTGTCAAATTATTTCAGTGTTAGAAAACATAGTGATAAATGAATATGTGACCCAATGAAGTTTTATTCCTATCTTTCCCAACACTTTGCTTTCTTTGAGACCTTAACAATGTTGAATGGTTAGATGGAGACTTGAGACATGACCAACAAAAAGGAGATAAAATTTTGGTTTTTATATAGATTATCTTACCTTAATCTAAATGAATAGGAGCTTACTTGAGGGACCCATACTATAGGAAGTTCTTACTTTTCTCATCCAGGATACAGCTGAGGCATGGAGTAGAAAATTTGAAAAAGAAGGGCAGAAAGCAGAAAGAAGTGGGCAGAGTCAGAAGGAGAAGAACAACAAAGGGAACCTGGAGAATCATGGGAAAAAGGAGTTGGAAAAATGATCAAAGCAAGAGGAGGTAGCCAGAGAACCATCTGAAGTGAGCTTTATGAAATAACAGGACAAAATATTGTAATTGTCTCCTTATACATATTTATACTTGATCTCATATATAGTAAGAATTTTGGTATTGCAAGAGTTAAATGTATTCTTACATATTATATCCTTATTAAGGAATTTTGGGAAAAGTGCCTTCATATCTGGGAATATTGAACCTTAGAACTGTAGCCAGTTTTATTGAAATTAAAGCCCTCTGTAGAACAAAGTTTCCTCTAAATCAGCTAACTCTAAAATGAATGGTGCTGAGGATGCAAAAAGTATAAGAAGTCATGGTGTTTAAATTATTACTTCCTCAAAAAGACAAATGATGTTGGTGTGTAGAGACAGTTGGAATCAGAGCATTGCAGCTGGTAGGAAACACATACATGTCAGGAAAAGTTGATCTAACTAGGAAGTTGAGACTTTTTTTTTCTTTTTGTAATTTTATTCACACAAAATCCTTCAGGAAATTTCTACTATAATCTATTGTAGGAAGGACTCCACAGAGGGTCATTTACATAACTGAATTCTTAAAGATCTCTTGTTTTTGGACAGAGGCAGTCTGTCACTTGCCCCAGGCTGCTCAGGTACTAATTGTACCCAGAAAAAAAGAGATTGGAACCAGCAAAGTAGGCAAAGAAGGGAGCCAGGATAGACACATCCAGGTAGCAGACAAGATTTCTGTGATGGAAATAGAGCATGTATCAGAAAACAGAGTGAATATATTTCAGACTGAGAGCAGAGTTGGAATTTTATACAAACGCCTGGTTAGGAAACTGAGCAAAGCAAGTATCTTCCAGAAAGAGTTGTGGTATTTGCTTAAAGAAAAAATTGCAAAAGGAAAAGGTAATGGAAGAAAGAGCATGAGGCACAAATTAAGCTATTAATATTTGTTAACATTGGTGGTTCAATGGTAGAATTCTCGCCTACCACAGGGGAGGCCCTGGTTCTGTTTCCCCGCCAATGCAAGAGTACTACTATTGGGATTCCCCAGTATCTCAGACTGTAAAGAGACTGGCTGCAGTTCGGAAGACCAGGTCTTGGGAAGATCTCCTTGAGAAGGAAATGGCAACCCACTGCAGTATTCTTGCACGGAGAATCCCATGGACAGAGGAGCCTAGCAGGCTACTGTACATGGGGTCGCAGAGTTGAACACGACTCAGCAACTTCACTTCAATCTCATTAATTAGAAGAAAATTGGGAGAGAGAAGGAAATTCATAATTGTTTGTAATAAACTATGTAATAAAGAAGCTGGACAACTGCAGATGAATGTCATAAAGGCAATGGCAAACTGCCATTTGAAAACCTGTTAAAATTTGGCCTCAGAGGTCTGTGAGTACTGAGATTACCAATACCTCTGACACATTACCATAAATTCTCCAAGTTCCAAGGAAGTCTGTGGACCTTTGAAAAACTGGTGAACTTTGTGACAATGGAGTATTTAGATATCACTGAATTGATAATGTAGGAAATCTGTTTGTAGCAAATGTTACCTTATGCCAGACCTTAGCCTATTATTGTCTAGACTACATATGGAATGGAATGTAATCAAGTTATCCTCACCTGTTCCGTACTGATAAATAAATGCAGGATCCAGAGGTCCCAAGAAGTAGCTTCCCACTTTATTCTGCTATTTGAGAGTCAAGAAGGTGGAAACAGATAAAATAGTCACCTTTAAATTTAGGAATTCCTAATGAGACCACAGATGAATGGAAAATGTAGTTGGGAAGAAGCTGCAGGGGGCACTCCGCAGAAAGAGAGAGGCAGTGGAACTTCCCTTAGCAAAGCTGAGAGGTCCCGAGGAAAGGTAAGTCTGCTGTCCGCCAACGCAGCCCCTCAGCCAGTGAGAGACAATCAGACGTGACAGGGGTTCTGTCTGAGCAGTTCTGCTTTATTGTTGCAGGCTTCCAGCTTATATAGACAAACAGGGGGGTTTTAGGAAGGATTTTCCATAGTTGCACCAATCACATTAAAGATCAAATCATGCACCTTCATTATAACAGGAGTCTATGGTGATCACTCACTGTTTACGTGCACGGAAATCAAGAGAGCCAATCAAAAACTTTGACAGACAACATGGATCACGCCCCCATCTCTTCCGCTAGGCGCCATCTTNATAAGAGACAGAAGTAGTGTTTCATATTTATTTATTTGTAAATAGTCTTCAATGGCAATTCTGGCCAGCTCTTTCACTCAAAAGTTGCTTAAGAAAGTAACTAAATTTATAATGAAGGAAGGAAGGCTAAACCATTTGGAGAATATAATGGAAATTTCCTTATGGCCAACTGTATGGTCAGTTTTTATAACTAATTTATGAGGACTAGAAGACAGAATTATATTCTTTATTTTTTTAACATAAAATTTTAAGTATTTCTGAAAAATTAATTATATCATTACTGACTCTCTGCATATTTAGAGCCTCTATACTCCTTTGTGATATCTCAAAGACTAGGAGAAGTATGTTGATATTTTTTCACATCATCATGATTAATATACTTTAAAAAGAGGGACTAAACATTTAAAAGTAAAAATCAGGGCTTTCTTTTTGGTGTAGTGCTAAGAATCCACCTGCCAATGCAGGAGTGTGGGTTCGATCTCTGGTTTGGGAAGATTCCGCATGGCGAGGCGCAATTAAGCCTCTGCATCACCACTGCTGAGCCCAAGCTCCAGAACTTGTGAGCCACAACCACTGAGCCCGGGTGCTCCAGTTACTGAAGCCTGTGTGCTTTAGGGCCCACAAGTCAGAACTAACGAGCCCTGGGCCACAACTACTGAGCCCGCGCACTCTAGNCACTGTTTACATGCACGGAAATCAAGAGAGCCAATCAAAAACTTTGACAGACAACATGGATCACGCCCCCGTCTCTTCCGCTAGGCGCCATCTTAGTTTCCGAACACAAAGCTAGCCCCTTTCCTTTCAAAGTTTCCCATGTAGGGCCCCACAGAAGCAGTCTGTGAGTTGGTTTCTCTCTCTTCATGAATGAGATGTATGCTTAGTCGCTTTGCCTTGTCCAACTCTTTCCAACCCCAAGGACTTGCAGCCTGCCAGGCTCCTTTGTCCATGAGGATTCTCTAGACAAGTATACTGGAGTTGGTTGCCATGCCCTCCTCCAGAGAATCTTGCTAACCCAAGGATCAAACCTGAGTCTCCTGCATTGCAGGCAGATTCCTTACCATGTGACCCACCAGGGAAGCCCATGAATGGGATTAGATGTTTTAAATGGGGATAGCATCTAAGAGAACTGCAGGATTCTCAATAATTTAGAGAAATGTTTATGATTCCCCCTTAGGGAGATGACTAATAAACGCATTTCACTTGTAACTTTTTAAATGAATGACAGTAGTCCATACAGATATGCAATAAAAGTTGCATGTTTAAAAGACTGTTAAAGGACACATGAACAAAATTAAATCAGTGTCATGAATCTTGAGATAAGATGCACCAAAAAAAAAGAAAAAAAATGTGTTGAATTTAAGAGACTCAGTTATGAAGACATCTTTATTTTGCCTGGAGCAAAGGTGGGGTTTCAACTTTGAGTTATCCCATGTCTTCAGCTTTCTAATCACCATGTCTCCTGGCACCTTACTCTTCCCAACCCCAGACCCCACATTCATCCACTACTGAAACTGTACCTTCTTGAATTCATGGTTATTCACCTGTAAAACCTCTCTATCTCTGTGTCTTTATTTCATGCTAATAACAGTTTCTTCAGCTTCTAGTAAAATTCTGACCTCAGGAACCTGCTACCTCCAGTGTCCTCTCACATTCTTTGTATTATCTATGTTAGGGGATGAGAAAGGTGTTCTTTTCCTCATTGTTGTTGCTTTCATACAGTTTTCACTGCCTTCCCTATCCTCTTGATTTTATTTTTTCATTGTGCCTCAGACACTCACTCACACTAATTCTAGACCCATTTATTACCAGTCTCAGCAAAGCCAGAGAAATCTCACTGTCAAGAAATTCTCTTTTACATCATCTCCTTCTACAGAAAACCACAAAATGTGAACTAATAGAAAGAGGGGAGCACAGTAAATCTGAACAAAGCAAATCTTCTCCTGAATGTGAACTCTAGGAAGTTCTCATAAACCTACTTTAAGTAAAGAGCATTTAGGAATCATGCAATGTCCTCACCAATCTTCTTTTACATTTAATGACAGGCTTCACAGGGAAGTTTCTAATGGAATCGAGACATTAAAGATTAATATGCTCAAACATATGGTCACTTATTGGTCTTGTATCAGAATATAAAATTTAAAGTGTCTTGTGAGTAGGATGTGAAAATTACTTCAACTGCTTTTCATGTCTTATTGGAATCTAAGCTAGATAGTCACTGATGAATCCACACTGGGAACAGGATTGAAAGCAACCATTCTCACATCATAGGAGCTCTCTGCTCATTGTAGACATGCAGCATATTGTGAACTGAGCCAATGAGACAAGCTTTTTTTTTTCACAGTTTTACTGGGATATAGGTTTCAGAAAATTCTCACATGTTTTATTGTGCAGTTCAATGAATTATAGACAATCATATATTGCACAATAACATTAAAGTTTTAGAGAAAATCTTGACATATTTAATTGCATACATAAAATTTTCTTTCTTTTCTTTTAAATAAAGATAGCAGCCATCCTGGTGCACCTTAAAACTTGGCACAGTGTTTGTTTGTTGTTGTTGTCATTGTTATTTTTTTAATTTATTTTTTAAAATTTTACTTTACAATACTCTATTGGCTTTGCCATACATCGACATGAATCCACCACAGGTGTACACAAGCTCCCAATCCTTATTCCCCCTCCCACCAAGGGAGCTTAATGAGAATTCCAGTACTCTTGCCTGGAGAATCCCATGGACTGCAGTCCATGGAGTCACTAAGAGTCGGGCACGACTGAGCAACTTCACTTTCACTTTTCACTTTCATGCATTGGAGAGGGCATGAGTGTCTTGGCAACCCACTCCAGTATTCTTGCCTGGAGAATCCTAGGGATGGGGGAGCCTGGTGGGTTGCCACTTATGGGGTCGCACAGAGTCGGACAAGACTGAAGTGACTTAGTAGCAGCAGCAGCAGCAGCAACAGCAATGAGAATTCTAAATGGTTCTCCCCACAAGCCAGTATGTAATAGTTCATGATTTTACTCTCTCATCAGCAGAGGGGCCTGGTAGGCTTCTATTGAATATTGTTTGTTGAGTGCAGAATCTGTTCTGCACAACAGCAGAAAAATAAATGTTAAGCTTAAAATTCTAATATAAAACTGAAAAAATTGAAAAAAGATTCTTGGTTGGGTGAACATTATCTCACTAGAAAATGATGATGGGGGAGAGCTAAGGAAAGGTTGTAATCATTTCACTTACAAGGAATTCTGATAAATAATTTTAAAAAGAAATTCAGGCTACACATACTGTTTTGAAATGTTATATTTTAATTTGTTTGAACGCATGTGTTTGCCTGTGCATGGTTGCTTTCTCAAGAGAGAACTCAGATCACTCTGTCATTCTTTCTAGCCCTTCTTCTGCTGTTTTCTACTTTCACCCAACAAGCCTTAGTCAGTAGGGTAAGAGCTAATTTGCAGTGATAATGGTGATGGCAACAACGGAGAAAGAAATTTTCTCTTTGAGAAAAAAGTACAAATCAAAAATACAAGTATCCCTTTGAGAAGAGACTCGGCTCTAATTAAAGGAAGACTATTAATTAGAAAGATTGAAGGCAGGAGGAAGGGGGTGACAGAGGATGAGATAGTTGGATAGGATCACTGACTCAGTGATCTACTTGCAAACCCATTGACAGCATACCATGCTTCCTTGTACTTCACTGTCTCCTGGAACTTACTCAAACTCATGTCCATTGAATCAATGATGCCACCCAACCATCTCATCCTCTGTCATCTCTTTCTCCTACTGCCTCAACCTTTCCCTGCATCAGGATCTCATAATATACTATATTATCACATACATCCATGTAAATAAGTACTTTTGTTTATTCGAGTCTTGTGTTAAAAGTTTGTCTTATATGCTGTTAAGTAAACGAAAATGTAAACACTTTTGAGCTCAACCAAGGATATGACTGGCCGTTTAATCAGACTGATGCAAAACTTATTCATACTCTGGTATTTATCACAAACATCCAATTTTGGTTAATAGCATTTTCTTCCCTTTAATGTGAAGAGATAAGAATGCCCTTGCTATAAAGTTGTTTTATTACCAAATCTTCCCAACTCAAATGTAATACCTCTATTCATTAAAAATGTTTTAGTAATTATGAAAATGACAAGCAAAGTTAATTTCTAAATTGGAACTATCCAAGTTTAACATAATTTGCAAGAAAACTTAGGAGTATTATCATCTAAAAGTGATAATGTTCACATTAAAATCTACTCCAAAATATTTATTATAATAAAAGTAAAACCTCTCAATATTTAAATAAAACAAAAGTGCTTTAGAAGGTTTAGAAAACTAAACACAATATAGCCCTTTGCCTGTGTTTAAATGGCACCCAGGTGGCTCAGATAAAGAATCCACCTGCAATGCAGGAGAACTTTGTTAGATCTTAGGGTAGGGAAGATCCCCTTGAGAAGGGAATGGCAATCCACTCCAGTGGATTGCCTGGAGAACTCTATGGACAGAGGAGTCTGGTGGGCTATGGATCATGATGATGTAAAGAGTTGGACATGACTGAGCAACTAACACTTTCAGTTTGTATTGTGTACCATATTTGAGGATGCTGGTAAAAAGGGTCATGGACAACCAACATTTTCTATCTCTCAGAGTTCAATTTAAGATTTTCTTATGTGTTCTTTGCCACAAAAAATGATAGTGGGTTAGATATTTTACTAATTTGATTGAAGTTTATGAAATAATATACTTTTCAAAGTATACCATCTATAGGACCATATTTTGGCTATTAAAGTTTTCTAATATATATTTTTATTATATTTGTTAAAGCAGAGATTCCTTATTTTAGTAATTACGTGGTGATTAGGAAAGGTGAAGCTATCCAAGTTAAACTAAATTAATCACTCAAATTATTAAAATCCCACTTCTCCTGCAATGAAAACAAAATATCCTTGAGTTTTATTTTCTTTGTAGTAGAAATCAGGCTTGATTTGTAAGGTATAATCTTTATTTTCAAAATGCTCCTTACATTTTGTTTAGAAGTTACTATTACAAATGATGTGTTATATATGTAGATTAATTATGCATTAAATAGATACTTATTTTATTGTGGTGCTCTTCTTATCTTCCCGGGTGGCGCTAATAGTAAAGGACCTGTCTGCAATACAAGAGACTTAAGAGATAGAGATTCAATCACTTGGTTGGAAAGATCTCCTGGAGGAGGGCATGGCAACACATTCCAGTATTTTTGACTGGAGAATCCCATGGACAGAGGAGCTTGGTGGGCTACAGTCATAGGACTGCAAAGAATCAGACATGATTGACGCTACTTAACACACATGGATGATTTTATTAGGAATTATAGAGTCACAAATTATATTATTTTTAGAATATTAAATGTGGAAACAAGCCTATGATTCTTGTTTTGGGAGAATATGTTTGCTAGTCTCTCTGGCTCAAAGATTACTAAGAGCCAGTCTAGTTTCTTTCTCAGGCCCACTTTGGCTGGCATCTCTGGATCAGAAAGTAAGCTCTAGACCTGTCCTTTGCATCACCATGACACTCATAAACAGGCTGATCATATATCTAATGGAGGCTTAAATAGATCATTAATGAAAGGTTAAATTTTCCAAATATTATGACATATGAGGACTGGGAATTAAGATGATATCTAATTAACAAATCCTGTTCAACCATAAAAGAAAAAGAAGGTCAGCCTCACAATTTATGCCTTTGGAGGATCTTCATTTGCATAGTTCTTCACATTCAATTTTTCTTAAACCTTTCAATGTCTCAGAGTTTCCTTTTTTTCCTGAAGTTGTACTTTAAACCTTGCTTCTTTCTTCCAGTTAACCTATTTCCTTTCTCAGGTATCTCCAACTTATTCTCTTTCACTGGAGAATAAATCAGTCTTCAGTTTCTCCCTGTCTCAGAAATTCTGGATTCTTATAATCAATACACTAATGAAAGTTTTTTTTCAACCCAGACTTCCAAATGAAAATAGTTCATCTTCCCAGAATTCAGCCACTTTCTCTGATTTTCATTCCTTAGAACTTGATTTTTGATGTAACTTAAAAGCATCCAAAGAAAAACTCTGTTCATTGATTAATAATCAATGAGGGTTAGATTTTAAGCATTTTAATCCTTCTCTAGTTCATAAGATTGGAAATCAAGCAAATTGGCAACAATTAGTACATCAATTTCCCTGAAGAATTAATTGTACAAAAGTCCACTAATTTATCTTGCAAATCTTATTTATCCTGATATTTACATTTAGTACCATGCTATATTTTATAATATTGCAACATTGTTGTATTACATAATTTTTCAATAACTAAAGAAATACCTTTCTTTTTTATGATACAGGGATTAATACCTTACTTTATATCATTTATTCCTGGAATAAAAAATGTTGGTTGTATTCAGAACAGACAAAATTATTATCCAAGTTATGATTAAATACAGAATAAGAGGCATCTGTGAAACTGGGGATTTTAACACTTTCCCTATTTCCTTCCTATAATATATCCCAAATTATTATTACATTAATTTTGAATGATGAACATGTCACTTTGGTACATTGTCTCTGAAAATTCTACTGAAATTAATCAATGTAAAAGTTTTAGAGTTTTAGAGCACTTCTATGAACTGAAAGAAATGATTATTTTCAGAAATCATTCTATACTTGTCACTGTTCTATGTTATATTCAGGGCAAATATCTAGAAATGTAATGCGTCTCTTCAGCCTACCAAGTACATTCAAAGAAATCATTTAACTATCATGGCAGAGAGTGACATTCTGTATGAAAAACTGAGTGACACCAAAATGCAATTGGTAAAATTAGATTGTATATTTGCACGTCTGTGTAGGAATTGTGAGGCTTCCCTTGTAGCTCAGTTGGTAAAGAATCTGCCTGCAATGCAGGGGACCTGGATTTGATTCCTGGGTTGGGAAGATACACTAGAGAAGGAAATAACAACCCACTCCAGTAGTCTTGCCTGGAGAATTCCATGGACAGAGGAACCTGGTAGGCTACAGCCCATGGGGTAAAAAAATAGTGCACATGCTATTGAAAATTGTATTTGCATATATTTTATGTGACAGATGTTTGTAAAGAATATTGGAAATGTCCAGAGATTAAATAAATTCGTGAATCTAATTGAAGTTAACAAATAGTTATCTTAATAAAAAAAGAAATATAAATGTATTAATAGCTGAGTCCTAAAAAAGAGGAAAATCCCATGGATGGAGGAGCCTGGTGGGCTGCAGTCCATGGGGTTGCTAAGAGTCAGACACGACTGAGCAACTTCACTTTCACTTTTCACTTTCATGCATTGGAGAAGGAAATGGCAACCCACTTCAGTGTTCTTGCCTGGAGAATCCCAGGGACGGGGAAGCCTGGTGGGCCGCCGTCTATGGGGTCACACAGAGTCGGACATGACTGAAGCGACTTACCAGCAGCAGCAGCATAAAGGGGGATGATGAGGAGGACATCCAAGGATGAATCATTCCTTTGAGAAGTGAAGTTTTAACGAAGTGAGCGAAATGGAAATAAGGGAATAAATGGGAAATGGGCTTCCCTGGTGACTGAAACAGTAAAGAATCTGCCTTCAATGCATGAGACCTGGGTTTGGTCCCTGGGTTAGGAAGATCCTCTGGAGAAGGGAATGGCTATATAGTCACTATAGTTACTTCCTCCCCCCCCACCCCCCGAGAATCCTGTGGACAAAGGAGCTTGCTGGGCTACAGCCCATGGGGTCACAAAGAATTGGATATTACTGAGCAACTAAGCATGCATGCACATACAGTAAACAGACATCAAGAAGCCCATCCAGGAAGCTGCTTTTCTTATTGTCGAGTCAATTCTAACTGCTCCCACTAACTTCACTTCCTTCTACTGATCTCTAATTATTACTAAGAAAATATAACTCTTAGGTGCTCTAGCCTCTCTCTAAATTGTGGATTCTAGAATTAGTATTGCAATGCTACATGTCAAAACTAGTAAGAAAACTTTATAAAAAATAGCTAGATTGATTCTTGAATGAAGTGAACAACTCTCCTTCTGTATTCATATCAGCCATCCCCTGGTTGAGCATCACATTTAAGATTCAAACAGAAATTTTCCCAAAGATGGATATAATTTTCTGATAAATATTTACAAGTTTCAAATTGATAGACATTAGTNCTATTAAAGTTTTCTAATATATATTTTTATTATATTTGTTAAAGCAGAGATTCCTTATTTTAGTAATTACGTGGTGATTAGGAAAGGTGAAGCTATCCAAGTTAAACTAAATTAATCACTCAAATTATTAAAATCCCACTTCTCCTGCAATGAAAACAAAATATCCTTGAGTTTTATTTTCTTTGTAGTAGAAATCAGGCTTGATTTGTAAGGTATAATCTTTATTTTCAAAATGCTCCTTACATTTTGTTTAGAAGTTACTATTACAAATGATGTGTTATATATGTAGATTAATTATGCATTAAATAGATACTTATTTTATTGTGGTGCTCTTCTTATCTTCCCGGGTGGCGCTAATAGTAAAGGACCTGTCTGCAATACAAGAGACTTAAGAGATAGAGATTCAATCACTTGGTTGGAAAGATCTCCTGGAGGAGGGCATGGCAACACATTCCAGTATTTTTGACTGGAGAATCCCATGGACAGAGGAGCTTGGTGGGCTACAGTCATAGGACTGCAAAGAATCAGACATGATTGACGCTACTTAACACACATGGATGATTTTATTAGGAATTATAGAGTCACAAATTATATTATTTTTAGAATATTAAATGTGGAAACAAGCCTATGATTCTTGTTTTGGGAGAATATGTTTGCTAGTCTCTCTGGCTCAAAGATTACTAAGAGCCAGTCTAGTTTCTTTCTCAGGCCCACTTTGGCTGGCATCTCTGGATCAGAAAGTAAGCTCTAGACCTGTCCTTTGCATCACCATGACACTCATAAACAGGCTGATCATATATCTAATGGAGGCTTAAATAGATCATTAATGAAAGGTTAAATTTTCCAAATATTATGACATATGAGGACTGGGAATTAAGATGATATCTAATTAACAAATCCTGTTCAACCATAAAAGAAAAAGAAGGTCAGCCTCACAATTTATGCCTTTGGAGGATCTTCATTTGCATAGTTCTTCACATTCAATTTTTCTTAAACCTTTCAATGTCTCAGAGTTTCCTTTTTTTCCTGAAGTTGTACTTTAAACCTTGCTTCTTTCTTCCAGTTAACCTATTTCCTTTCTCAGGTATCTCCAACTTATTCTCTTTCACTGGAGAATAAATCAGTCTTCAGTTTCTCCCTGTCTCAGAAATTCTGGATTCTTATAATCAATACACTAATGAAAGTTTTTTTTCAACCCAGACTTCCAAATGAAAATAGTTCATCTTCCCAGAATTCAGCCACTTTCTCTGATTTTCATTCCTTAGAACTTGATTTTTGATGTAACTTAAAAGCATCCAAAGAAAAACTCTGTTCATTGATTAATAATCAATGAGGGTTAGATTTTAAGCATTTTAATCCTTCTCTAGTTCATAAGATTGGAAATCAAGCAAATTGGCAACAATTAGTACATCAATTTCCCTGAAGAATTAATTGTACAAAAGTCCACTAATTTATCTTGCAAATCTTATTTATCCTGATATTTACATTTAGTACCATGCTATATTTTATAATATTGCAACATTGTTGTATTACATAATTTTTCAATAACTAAAGAAATACCTTTCTTTTTTATGATACAGGGATTAATACCTTACTTTATATCATTTATTCCTGGAATAAAAAATGTTGGTTGTATTCAGAACAGACAAAATTATTATCCAAGTTATGATTAAATACAGAATAAGAGGCATCTGTGAAACTGGGGATTTTAACACTTTCCCTATTTCCTTCCTATAATATATCCCAAATTATTATTACATTAATTTTGAATGATGAACATGTCACTTTGGTACATTGTCTCTGAAAATTCTACTGAAATTAATCAATGTAAAAGTTTTAGAGTTTTAGAGCACTTCTATGAACTGAAAGAAATGATTATTTTCAGAAATCATTCTATACTTGTCACTGTTCTATGTTATATTCAGGGCAAATATCTAGAAATGTAATGCGTCTCTTCAGCCTACCAAGTACATTCAAAGAAATCATTTAACTATCATGGCAGAGAGTGACATTCTGTATGAAAAACTGAGTGACACCAAAATGCAATTGGTAAAATTAGATTGTATATTTGCACGTCTGTGTAGGAATTGTGAGGCTTCCCTTGTAGCTCAGTTGGTAAAGAATCTGCCTGCAATGCAGGGGACCTGGATTTGATTCCTGGGTTGGGAAGATACACTAGAGAAGGAAATAACAACCCACTCCAGTAGTCTTGCCTGGAGAATTCCATGGACAGAGGAACCTGGTAGGCTACAGCCCATGGGGTAAAAAAATAGTGCACATGCTATTGAAAATTGTATTTGCATATATTTTATGTGACAGATGTTTGTAAAGAATATTGGAAATGTCCAGAGATTAAATAAATTCGTGAATCTAATTGAAGTTAACAAATAGTTATCTTAATAAAAAAAGAAATATAAATGTATTAATAGCTGAGTCCTAAAAAAGAGGAAAATCCCATGGATGGAGGAGCCTGGTGGGCTGCAGTCCATGGGGTTGCTAAGAGTCAGACACGACTGAGCAACTTCACTTTCACTTTTCACTTTCATGCATTGGAGAAGGAAATGGCAACCCACTTCAGTGTTCTTGCCTGGAGAATCCCAGGGACGGGGAAGCCTGGTGGGCCGCCGTCTATGGGGTCACACAGAGTCGGACATGACTGAAGCGACTTACCAGCAGCAGCAGCATAAAGGGGGATGATGAGGAGGACATCCAAGGATGAATCATTCCTTTGAGAAGTGAAGTTTTAACGAAGTGAGCGAAATGGAAATAAGGGAATAAATGGGAAATGGGCTTCCCTGGTGACTGAAACAGTAAAGAATCTGCCTTCAATGCATGAGACCTGGGTTTGGTCCCTGGGTTAGGAAGATCCTCTGGAGAAGGGAATGGCTATATAGTCACTATAGTTACTTCCTCCCCCCCCACCCCCCGAGAATCCTGTGGACAAAGGAGCTTGCTGGGCTACAGCCCATGGGGTCACAAAGAATTGGATATTACTGAGCAACTAAGCATGCATGCACATACAGTAAACAGACATCAAGAAGCCCATCCAGGAAGCTGCTTTTCTTATTGTCGAGTCAATTCTAACTGCTCCCACTAACTTCACTTCCTTCTACTGATCTCTAATTATTACTAAGAAAATATAACTCTTAGGTGCTCTAGCCTCTCTCTAAATTGTGGATTCTAGAATTAGTATTGCAATGCTACATGTCAAAACTAGTAAGAAAACTTTATAAAAAATAGCTAGATTGATTCTTGAATGAAGTGAACAACTCTCCTTCTGTATTCATATCAGCCATCCCCTGGTTGAGCATCACATTTAAGATTCAAACAGAAATTTTCCCAAAGATGGATATAATTTTCTGATAAATATTTACAAGTTTCAAATTGATAGACATTAGTCACTCCATGTATCTTGCAGTTTCCTTTAAAAGAAGTCTATCAGTGTCTACATCTTATTGAGAAAATTCTGTGAAGCTAATGCAGATAGAATTATCCAAGAATGTGAAAAATAAATATTTCATCCTGAGTCAAAAATAGAAGAGAAACCATAACTTCCTTTCTCAGCAGATTCTAAACTTTGTACGTGCTTTTTGTTCTCTGAATTATAACACAATAATCTGTAAATAAAAACAAAATTAAGACCTCTACAAAAATATCAAATTTTCTATTCATATACAGTTTTACCCTTAAGAAAAGATTAAGTTTACTAACACTTAGTATTACTAACACCAAGTGAGATGGTAGGTGTTGCGAGAGGGTGTCAGAGGGTGAAATACTAAAACTATAATCACAGAAAACTAGCCAAACTGATCACATGGACCACAGCCCTGTGTAACTCAGTGAAAATAAGCCATTCCGTGTGGGGCCACCCAACACAGGCGGGTCATGATGGAGAGTTCTGACAGATTATGGTCAGCTGGAGAAGGGAATGGCAAACCACTTCAGTACTGTTGCCTTGAGAACCCCATGAACAGTATGAAAAGACAAATTGATAGGATACTGAAAGAGGAACTTCCAAGGTCGGTAGATGTCCAATAGGCTACTGAAGATCACTGGAGAAATAACTTCAGAAAGAATAAAGGGATGGAGCCAAAGCAAAAACAATACCCAGATGTGGATGTGACTGGTGATAGAAGCAAGGTCCAATTCTGTAAAGAGCAATATTGCGTAGGAACCTGGATTGTCAGGCCCATGAATCAAGGCAAAATGGAAATAGTCAAACAGGAGATGGCAAGAGTGAATGTTGACAGTGTAGGAATCAGTGAACTAAAATGGACTGGAATGGGTGAATTTAATTAAAATGACCATTATATCTACTGCTATGTGCAGGATTCCCGTAGAAGAAATGGAGTAGCCATCATGGTCAACAAAAGAGTCCAAAACGCAGTACTTGGATGCAATCTCAAAAAGGACAGAATGATCTCTGTTTGTTTAGAAGGCAAACCATTCAAAATCATGGTGATCCAAGCCTATGCCCCAACCAGTAATGTTGGAGAAACTGAAGTTGAATGGTTCTATGAAGACCTACAAGAACTTTTAGAACTAACACTCAAAAAAGATGTACTTTTCATTTTAGGGGACTAGAATGCAAAAGTAGAAGTCAAGAAATACCTGGAGTAATGGGCAAATTTGGCCTTGGAGTAGAGAATGAAGCAGGGCAAAGGCTAATAGAGTTTTGCCAAAAGAACACACTGGTCATAGCAAACACCCTCTTCCAACAACACAAGAGAAGACTCTACACATGGACATCACCAGATGGTCAACACTGAAATCAGATTGATTATATTCTTTGCAGCCAAAGATTGAGAAGCGCCATACAGTCAGCAAAAACAAGACCAGGAGCTGACTGTGGCTCAGATTCCAAACTCCTTATTACCAAATACAGACTCAAATTGAAGAAAGTATGGAAAACCACTGTTCTTGCCTGGAGAATCCCAGGGACAGGGGAGCCTGGTGGGCTGCTGTCTATGGGGTCGCACAGAGTCAGACACGACTGAAGCGACTTAGCAGCAGCAGGGAAAACCACTAGATCATTCAGGTATGACCTAAATCAAATCCCTTATGACTATACAGTGGAAGTGAGAAACAGATTTAAGGGACTAGATCAGATAGACAGAGTGCCTGATGAACTAGGGAATGAGGTTCGTGACATTGTACAGGAGACAGGGATCAAGACCATCCCCATGGAAAAGAAATTCAAAAATGTAAAATGGCTGTCTGAGGAGGCCTTATAAATAGCTGTGAAAAGAAGAGAAGCGAAAAACAAAGGAGAAAAGGAAAGATAAGCATCTGAATGCAGAGTTCCAAAGAATAGCAAGGAAAAATAAGAAAGACTTCCTCAGCAATCAATGCAAAGAAATAGAGGCAAAGAACAGAAAGGGAAAGACTAGAAATCTCTTCAAGAAAATTAGAGATACCAAAGGAATATTTCATGCAAAGATGGGCTCGATAAAGGACAGAAATGGTATGGACCTAACAGAAGCAGAAGATATTAAGAAGAGGTGGCAAGAATACACAGAAGATCTGTACAAAAAATATCGTCATGACCCGGATAACCACGATGGTGTGATCACTCATCTAGAGCCAGACATCCTGGAATGTGAAGTCAAGTGGGCCTTAGAAAGCATCACTATGAACAAACCTAGTGGAGGTGATGGAATTCCAGTTGAGCTCTTTCAAATCCTGAAAGATGACCCTATGAAAGTGCTGCACTCAATATGCCAGCAAAGTTGGAAAACTCAGCAGTAGCCACAGGACTGGAAAAGGTCAGTTTTCATTCTAATCCTAAAGAAAGGCAATGCCAAAGAATGCTTAAACTACTGCACAATTGCACTCATCTCACACACTAGTAAAGTAATGCTCAAAATTCTCCAAGCCAGGCTTCAGCAATATGTAAACCTG
>SJYV01012549.1:567309-589782 GCA_006410875.1 Neotragus pygmaeus | reverse complement strand
ATTTTCAGAAAAACATCTATTTCTGCTTTCTTGACTATGCCAAAGCCTTTGACTATGTGGATCACAATAAACTGTGGAAAATTCTGAAAGAGATGGGAATACCAGACCACCTGACTTGCCCCTTGAGAAATCTGTATGCAGGTCAGGAAGCAACAGTTAGAACTGGACATGGAACAACAGACTGGTTCCAAATAGGAAAAGGACTGCATCAAGGCTCTATAATGTCACCCTGCTTATTTAATGTATATGCAATGTACATCATGAGAAATGCTGGGCTGGAAGAAGCACAGGCTGGAATCAAGATTGCCGGGAGAAATATCAATAACCTCAGATATGCAGATGACACCACCCTTATGGCAGAAAGTGAAGAGAAGCTAAAAAGCCTCTGGAGGAAAGTGAAAGAGGAGAGTGGAAAAGTTGGCTTAAAGCTCAACATTCAGAAAACTAAGATCGTGGCATCTAGCCCCATCACTTCATGGGAAATAGATGGGGAAACAGTGGAAACAGTGTCAGACTTTATTTTTTGGGGCTCCAAAATCACTGCAGATGGTGATTGCAGCCATAAAATTAAAAGACATTTACTCCTTGGAAGAAAAGTTATGACCAACTTAGACAGCATATTCAAAAGCAGAGATATTATCTTGCCAACAAAGGTCTGTCTAGTCAAGGCTATGGTTTTTCCAGTGGTTATATACGGATGTGAGTGGGAGTATGAGGAAAGCTGAGAGCCGAAGAATTGATGCTTTTGAACTGTGGTGCTGGAAAAGACTCTAGAGAGTCCCTTGGACTGCAAGGAGGTCCAGCCAGTCCATCCTAAAGGAGACCAGTCTTGAATGTTCATTGGAAGGACTGATACTGAAGCTGAAACTCCAATACTTTGGCCACCTAATGCCAAGAATTGACTCATCAGAAAAGACCCTGATCCTGGGACGGATTTGGGGCAGAAGGAGAAGGGGACGACAGAGGATGAGATGGCTGGATGGCATCATTGACTAGATGCACATGAGTTTGGCTTAACTTCGGGAGTTGGTGATGGACAGGGAGGCCTGGTATGCTCTGATTCATGGGGTCGCAAAGAGTCGGACACGACTGAGTGAGTGAAATGAACTAAATTGAACTAAACTGCACTGAAAACAGTATTTGAATTAACATTTATTCTCATTTATAATTTATATATGAATACATGCTATTGATTTTATTTGAGAATGTGTTGTATTTGTCTTTGAAACACAAACAAAATTTTTTAGTTAAGTGTTTGACACGGTAGATCTATAAATTTATTTTGATGGTACTTCAGAAATATAAATATGGGTGTTCTCAAATCAAACATTTTATGCTCTTCTATTTTAATTACTTTTATTGTAAAATATAGAACATATGATATATTTTAAAGCAACAAATACATTTATTTAAACAAAGCAAATCCTTTGACTTTTGTGTTTTTCTATAGTCCTAGTGTATATAATTTAAACACAGTTGTAATCAAATTGTACATATAATTTTCTGTTCTGCTTAATCTCCATATTCTGTGCCAAATAAGTTGTCTTCTGTTTTTATTTCCCTAGAGTGAACACAGTGAAGTTGCTCAGTCATGTCCTACTCTGCGATCCCATGGACTGTATCCTACCAGGCTCCTCCATTCATGGAATTTTCCAGGCAAGAGTACTGGAGTGGGTTGCCATTTCCTCCTCCAGGGGATCTTCCCAACCCAGGGATTGAACCCAGGTCTCCTGCATTGCAGGCAGATGTTTTACCATTTGAGCCACCAGTTTATATCAATATAATATAATACCACAGTGACTCTCTGTTAATTTTTATGTTCACATCAGACAGTCAGTCATTTTAGTTGCTGAGTCTTATCTGACTCTTTGTGACCACATGGACTGCAGCATACCATGCTTCCCTGTCCATCACCAACTCCTGGAACTTGCTCAAACTCGTGTCCATTGAGTTGGTGATACCATCCAGCCATTTCATCCTCTGTCTTCAACTGTCAACTTCTCCTCCTGCCTTCAATCTTTCCAAGCCTCAGGGTCTTTTCCAATGAGTCAGTTTTTCACATCTGGTGGCCAAAATATTGGAGCTTCAGCTTTAGCATCAGTCCTTCCAATGAATATTCAGTACTGATTCCCTTCAGGATGAACTGGTTTAATCTCCTTGCAGTCCAAGGGACTTTTAAGAGTCTTCTCCAACACTACAGTTCAAAAGCATCAATTCTTCAGCACTCAGCTTTATTTATAGTCTAACTATCACATTCATACGTGACTACTAGAAAAACCATAGCTTTAACTACATGGACCTTTGTTGGAAAAGTAATATCTCTGCTTTTTAATATGCTGTTTAAGTTGCTCATAATTTTTCTTTCAAGGAACAAGCATCTTTTAATGCCATGGCTGCAGTAACCATCTGTTGTGATTTTGGAGCCTAAGAAAATAAAGTCCATCACTCTTTCCATTGTCTCATCTTCTATTTATCATGAAGTGATGGGACCAGATGCCACAAACTTCATTTTTGAATGTTGAATTTTAAGTCAGCTTTTTCACTGTCCTCTTTCACTTTCATCAAGAGGCATTTTAGTTCTTTTCGCTTTCTGCCATAAGGTAGATGTCATCTGAGTATCTGTGGTTATTGATGTTTCTCCCAGAAGTCTTGATTTGAGCTTGTGCTTCATCCAGTCTGGCATCACATGATGTACTCTGCATATAAGTTAAATAAGCAGGGTGACAATATACAACATGATGTACTCCTTTCCCAATTTGGACCCAGTCTGTTGTTCCATGTCCAGTTCTAACTGTTGCTTCCTGACCATCTGCATGTAGATTTCTAAAGAGGCAGGTCAGATGGTCTGGTATCACCAACTCTTTAAGAACTTTCCAGTTTGTTGTGATCCACACAGTCAAAAGTTTTGGCATAGTCAATAAAGCAGAAGTAGATGTTTTTCTGGAACTCTCTTGCTTTTTCAATGATCCAGCGGATGTTGGCAATTTGGTCTCTGGTTCCTCTGTCTTTTCTAAGTCCAGCTTTAACATCTGGAAGTTCTCAGTTCATGTACTGTTGGAGCCTCACTTGGAGAATTTTGAGCATTACTTTGCTAGTGTTTGAGATGAGTGCAATTGTGCAGTAGTTTGAACATTCTTTGGCATTGCATTTCTTTGGAATTGGATTGAAAACTGACTTTTCTGGTCCTGTGGCCTCTACTTAGTTTTCCAAATTTGCTGGCATATTGAGTGCAGCACTTTCATAGCCTCACTTTTAGGATTTGAAATTACTCAATTGGAATTCCATCACCTCCATCAGCTTTGTTTATAGTGATAATTCCTAAAGCCCACTTGACTTCATATTCCAGAATATCTGGCTATGGGTGAGTGATCACACTATTATTGTTCTCCAAGTCATCAAGATATTTTTTTGTATAGTTCTGTGTATTCTTGCCACCTCTTCTTAATATCTTATGTTTCTGTTATGTCCATATCATTTCTAATCTTTATAGTGCCCTTTTTCCATGAATTTTTTCCTTGTTATCTACAATTTTCTTGAAGAGATCTTTACCTTCCGATTCTACTGTTTTCCTCCATTTCTTTTATTTTTATTTTTTATTTTTTGAAGTTTTTTTTTTGGCTTATTTCTCCTGGCTATTCTTTGGAGCTTTGCATTCACATAGGTATATATTTCTTTTTCTCCTTTGCCTTTATCTTCACATCACTTATTGTCAAATACATATAATTTTCTAAAGTGTATAAACAGCTTTATACCAGTGTGATTTATTTATATCACATAATTTGACTCTGCAGCCACAATGTATACTATTATACACACTTCAGTAATACTGAAGATTAATTGAACTCTAGTACATAGAATATACTTTTACAACCAAGTACCTGACTCTTGTGTTCATGAAGAACACTATTCATATCAATGCATTTCTAAGTGATCACATATCCAATGCCCCAGGGTCTGGGGAATAAAGTAAATTAGCAAAATACTCAGGTTAGAATAAAAGACCACTAGTCATAACTTATTAAAAATAAATATGTTTGTGAGAACTTTGATTCTGAATGCAAGTCTTAAATTGTTGTTGATGTTTAGTCATTTAATTATGTTAAACTCTTTTGCAACTGCAAACCATCAGGCTCCTTTGTCCATGGGGTTTCTCAAGCAAGAATATTGGAGTGGGTTGCCATTTCCTTCTACAGGGGATTTTCTTGAACCAGGGGTCAAATTCACATCTCTTACATTAATCAATGTTGTATTTGCTATGTAAAGTCCATAAATTTCCCCATATGATCATGCTAGTGCACTTTAGTATATTATTATTTGTTTTGTTACAAAGTACAGAATTAAAAATTCTGTATGAATTCCCCAACTTGCTCAGTTCAGTTCAGTTCTGGTTTCCAAGGCAAACCATTCAATATCATGGTGATCCAAGTCTTTGCCCCAAACAGTAACGCTGCAGAAGCTGAAGTTGAACAGTTCTATGAAGACCTACAAGACCTTTTAGAATGAACACCCCAACTTGCTAAATCTTGGCAAAGACTTATGAAAGCCCTATGTCATAGACCAAACAAAATTTGTGAGCTCTGGCATGGAATAATAGTTTACTGTAAAAGTACACATGTCATTAAAAACATGCTGGGTTTAATTCTAATCTTAATATTAATAAAACTGCAAATTCTACTGCAGGCAATCTGATCGATCTCTTATTTTACATATACATGTGGAAATCCAAAAATTTAACCTGGTAAAAGGTAATTCGAATAACTCACAACAGCTGTCATCAGTGGCAAGAACACTTTCTCTTGTTCTTTTATTTGATTAAAATGTTGAAGAGAAGCAGAGTTTTAATAAAGCGTTTGGATGGTAATTTGAAGTACAAGATTTATCTGGCAAAAGCAGAACTATGTTCACCAATAGGAAACTGAACATTATTTTTCATACAAAATTAAAAGCACATTGTGTTTCCTTCCTGACTACTTGCCCAGTCCCTATCTCTTCAAGAGAGCAAAGTTTCATCTAAATTATTTCATCTGATTGATGATTGTCATTTACAACTTTTTGCTGCTTCTGTCTCTGGTATTTCTTTGGAAACTGTGTATGGATCCATTACATATTATAATGTACTGTCTACAGATTATAAGATAAAATAAAGCATGTATCCGCTGATACCTTTTAAGTTGACCTCTCTTTATACTTAGAGATGTCTGTTAATAGTAGGCTTTCCTGGTGGTTCAGATGATAAAGACTCTCCTGCAGTGCAGGATCCCTGGAAATGATAACTTGCTTCAGTAATCTTGCCTGGAGAATTCCATGGACAGAGGAACCTGGCAGGCTACAGTCCTTGGGGTTGCAGAGTCAGGCATGACTGAGCAGCTATCACTGTGGTTCTGTGTCCGGTTCTGTTGCTTCTTGACCTGCATACAGATTTCTCAGGAGGCAAAAACATATGTAGAGCCATTGAACTATATATATTTATTTATATATGTTATTCAAATAATGCATATATTTAAGATCAAAACTCCTACTCATGAAAAATCATGTTATTACCATTTTCTGAAAATCATCATCTATCAATACTTACATGGTAGGTGATTTTATAATTGTCACAATTTATCTAAAAATAAATGATCCAATCAAAAAATGGGCCAAAGAACTAAATAGGCATCTCTCCAAAGAAGACATACGGATGGCTAACAAACACATGAAAAGATGCTCAACATCAGAGAAATGCAAATCAAGACCACAATGAGGTACCATTCATACCAGTCAAAATGGCTGCGATCCAAAAGTCTACAAGCAATCAATGTTGGAGAGGATGTGGGGAAAAGGGAACCTTATTACACTGTTGGTGGGAATGCAAACTAGTACAGCCACTATGGAAAACAGTGTGGAGATTCCTTNACAATGAGGTACCATTCATACCAGTCAAAATGGCTGCGATCCAAAAGTCTACAAGCAATCAATGTTGAAGAGGATGTGGGGAAAAGGGAACCTTATTACACTGTTGGTGGGAATGCAAACTAGTACAGCCACTATGGAAAAGAGTGTGGAGATTCCTTAAAAAATTGCAAAAAGAACTGCCTTGTGACCCAGCAATCCCACTGCTGGGCATACACACCGAGGAAACCAGAATTGAAAGAGACACATGTACCCCAGTGTTCATTGCAGCACTGTTTATAATAGCCAGGACATGGAAACAACCTAGATGTCCATCAGCAGATGAATGGATAAGCAAGCGGTGGTACATATACACAATGGAGTGTTACTCAGCCATTAAAAAGAATACATTTGAATCAGTTCTAATGAGATGGATGAAACTGGAGCCTATTATACAGAGTGAAATAAGCCAGAAAGAAAAACAACAATACAGTATACTGACACATATATATGGAATTTAGAAAGATAGTAATGATGACCCTGTATGTGAGACAACAAAAGAGACACAGACATACAGAACGGACTTTTGGCCTCTGAGGCAGAGGGAGAGGGTGGGATGATTTAGGAGAATGCCATTGAAGTATGTATACTATCATGTAAGAAACGATCCAAAAGTCTACAAGCAATGAATGAAGTCACTATTTAAATTTACGTTTGCATTAATATTTTTAATGCTGTTTCAAACTTAACTTTAGTGATATGCTAATGACTAAAATTTGTATCTCCAGATAGTCCTAGTGGTAAAGAACCTGCCTGCTAATGCAGGAGCCATGGGAGACACGAGTTCGATCCCTAGACCAAGTAGATTCCCTGGAGGATACCATAGCAGTGTACTCCAATATTCTTGCCTGGAGAACCCCCATGGACAGAGGAGCCTGGTGGGTTACAGTCAATAGCGTCACAAAGAGTTCAACATGGTTGAAGCAACTTAGCATGCAAAATTCACATAATGAAGATATACCACCGAAGAATTGATGCTTTTGAACTGTGATGTTGGAGAAGACTCTTGAGAGTCCCTTGGACTGCAAGGAGATCCAACCAGTCCATTCTAAAGATCACCCCGGGTGTTCTTTGGAAGGGATGATGCTAAAGCTGAAACTCTAGTACTTTGGCCACCTCATGAGAAGAGTTGACTCATTGGAAAAGACTCTGATGCTGGGAGAGATTGGGGGCAGGAGGTAAAGGGGATGACAGAGGATGAGATGGCTGGATGGCATCATTGACTCGATGGACATGAGTTTGAGTGAACTCCGGGAGATGATGATGGAAAGGGAGGCTTGGTGTGCTGTGATTCATGGGGTTGCAAAGAGTTGGACACGACTGAGTGACTGAACTGAACTGAACTGAACCCCCAGTTTGGCTGTACTTAGAGATGGGACTATGGTAAAGTAGGGCTTCCCAGGTTGCTCAGTGGTAAAGACTCTGCCTGCCAATGCAGGGAATGCAATAGATATAGGTTCAATCTCTGGTTGGGAAGATCCCCTGGAGTAGGAAATGACAACCCACTCCAGTATTCTTGTTAGAAAATTCCATGAACAGAGGAGTCTGGCAGACTATAATCCATGAGGTTGCAAAGAGTCAGATATGACTGAGTACACACATGCACACACACACACACACACACACTGATGATGAAGTAATTAGGTTTAAATGAGACCTTGAGGGTGGGACCTGATGTGATGGATTAGACTCCTTATTAGATGACACATCAGAGAAACTGCCTTCCTCTCTCTCATTTTCTTTCTCTCTCTCCAAACATAGGCACCAAAGAAATAGTGAGGACCTAGTCACAGGTACAAGACAGGAAGAGAGCCCTCAGCAAAGACTAAATTGGCTAGACTTAATTCTCCAGAGCTGTGTGTGTGTGTTAAGTTTCTTCAGTCTTGTCTGACTCTCTGCAATTCTATGGACTATGGCCTGGCAGGCTCCTCTGTCCCTGGGATTTTCCATGCAAGAAACTAGAGTGAGTTGCCATGCCAGTAAGTAAACAGATTTCTACTGTTTAAGCCATCCTTTTTTGTGCTACTTTGTTATGGAATGCTGAGAAGACTAATATGTAGTTTTAATTTCATATGTCCCAGAAATATTTTATGTTAGTTAGTTCAGTTGCTCAGTCGTGTCCAACTCTTTGCGGCCCCATGAATCGCAGTACGCCAGGCCTCCCTGTCCATCACCAACTCCTGGAGTTCACTCAAACTCATTCATGTCCATCGAGTTGGTGATGCCATCCAGCCATCTTATCCTCTGTCAACCCCTTCTCCTCCTGCACCCAATCCCTCCCAACATCAGAGTCTTTTCCAATGAATCAACTCTTCACATGAGGTGGCCAAAGTACTAGAGTTTCAGCTTTAGCATCATCCCTTCCAAAGAACAGCCGGGGTGATCTCCTTTAAAATGGACTGGTTGGATCTCCTTGCAGTCCAAGGGACTCTCAAGAGTCTTCTCCAACATCACAGTTCAAAAGCATCAATTCTTCGGTGCTCAATCTTCTTCAAAGTCCAACTCTCACATTCATACATGATCACTGGAAAAACCATAGCCTTGACTAGAAGGACCTTTGTTGGCAAAGTAATATCTCTGCTTTTCAATATGGTATCTAGGTTGGTCATAACTTTTCTTCCAAGGAGTTAAGCGTCTTATAATTTCATGGCTGCAGTCACCATCTGCAGTGATTTTGANTGTTAACTTCTCTGGATCCTCTTTAAGGCTAAACCTTCAATCATGCATAGGATCCATTCTTTGCTACTTGTTCAAAAACTCGACTGCAGAGACTTGCTATTTCAGCCATGGTTAAATAGATGGCACCAGACTAGCTCTCCTATTCTTATCTACTATAAGCAAGAAAAAATATGTGAAATAACTGCTTTCAGATATGGGAGAAAACAGCACTAACCTGTGAAATGTATGTTGGAAACATTCAGTTGCCCACCCACTTCCAATTCTTTGCTGCCCCATGAACTGCAGCATGCAGGCTTCCCTGTCCTTCACTATAACCTGGAGTTTGGTCAAACTCATGTCCATTGAGCGGATGAAGCTCTCTAACCAGATCATCCTCTGGTACCCTCTTCTCCTTTTTCCTTCAATCTTTCCCAGCATCAGGAGCTTTTATAATGAGTTGGCTCCTACATACCAGGTGGCCAAAGTATTGGAGCTTCAGCTTCAGTATCAGTCTTTGCAATAAACATTGAGTTGATTCCATTTAGGATTGACTGGTTTGATCTCCTTGCTATGCAAGTAATTCTCAAGAGTATTCTCTCAAGTGGATAGCCTTTCCCTTCTCCAGGGGATCTTCCCAACCTATCCACCCTTTTGAAGGCAGATTCTTTACCAGCTGAGCCACCAGGGAAGCCCAAGAATACTGGAGTGAGTAGCCCATCCCTTCTCCAGTGGATCTTTCTGACCCAGGAATCAAACCAGGGTCTCCTGCATTGCAGCTGGATTCTTCACCAGCTGAACTACCAGGTAAGCCCAATATTGCCATTTGACTGTACAGTTCATGGAATTCTCCAGGTGAGAGTACAGGAGTGGGTAGCAGTTCCCCTCTTCTGGGGATCTTCCCAACCCAGGGATTAAACCCAGGTCTCCCACATTGCAGATGGATTCTTTACCAACTGAGCCACCAGGGAAACCTATTCTCCAGCACCAAGGTTCAAAAGCATTAATTCTTTGGTGCTCCTCTTTATGATCCAACTCTCACACCCCATATATGACTTCTAAAAAAACCATAGATTTGACTAGATGGACTTTTGTTGTCAAATTGATGTCTCTGCTTTTTAAAATACTGTCTAGGTTTGTAATTGCTTTTCTTCTGAGGAGCAAGCATCTTTTAATTTCATGGCTGCAGTCATTGTCCACAGTGAACTTAGAGCCCAAGAAAAGAAAATCTGCCATTCCTTCCACTTTTTTCCCCTTGTATATGACATGAGGTGATGGTACTGGATGCTATGATCTTTGTTTTTTGTTTGTTGAGTTTTAAGTCAGCTTTTTCAGTCTCCTCTTTCATCTTCATTAAGACGTTCTTTAGTATATCCTCACTTTCTGCAATTAGAATGGTATTATCTATATATCCAAAGTTGATACTTCTCCTGGAAATCTTGATTCTCTCTTGTGAGTCATCCAGTTCAGCATTTCTCATGATGTACACTGCATATAAGTTAAATAAATAGGATCCCAATATACACCATTGTCTTATTCCTTTTCCGATTTTGAATCAGTCCTTTCTTCCTTGTGAGCTTCCCTTGTGGCTCAGATGGTAAAGAATTCTCCTTCAATATGGGAGACCTAGGCTTGGAGAAGCCAATGGCACCCCACTCCAGTACTCTTGCCTGGAAAATCCCATGGACGGAGGAGCCTGGTAGGCTGCAGTCCATGGGGTTGCTAAGAGTCGGACATAACTGAGTGACTTCACTTACAATTTTCACTTTCATGCGTTGGAGAAGGACATGGCAGCCCACTCTAGTGTTCTTGCCTGGAGAATTCCAGGAACAGAGGAGCCTGGTAGGAGGCCGTCTATGGAGTCGCACAGAGTCGAACACGACTGAAGCGACTTAACAGCAGCAGCAGCAGCAGCAACAGACTCGATCCCTGGGTTGGGAAGATCCCCTAGAGGAGGGCATGCAACCCAATCCAGTATCCTTGCCTAGAGAATCCCCATGGACAGAGGAGCCTGGTGGGCTACAGTCCACGGGATCACAAGAATCAGACACAACTGAATGACTAATCACATCACAGATTGTTCCCTGAAAGGTTCTAACTGTTATTTTTTGATCTGCATAAGGTTTCTCAGAGACAGATAAGGTGGTCTGGTATTTTTATCTCTTTAAGAATTTTCCACACACTCAAAGGCATTAGTGTACTCAATGAAGCAGAAGTAGAGGTTTTTCTAGAATTCCCTTGCTTTCTCTTTGATCCAATGTACTTTGGCCATTTCGTCTCTGGTTACTCTGCCTTTTATTCTAAACCTAGCTATACATCTGTAATTTCTTGGTTCATGTACCGTAGAAGTCTAGCTTGAAGGATTTTGAGCATAACTTTGCTAGAATGTGAAATGAGCACAGTTGGACAGTAACTGGAACATTCCTTGGCACTGCCCTTTTTAGAGGCTCATAAATAGTACAACTGTATCATTTATGCATAATGATTTTGCTATACAATGCTTACAATACTTTTTATCCCTGGTAGCTCAGAGGTTAAAGCATCTGCCTGCAATGTGGGAGACCCGGGATCGATCCCTGGGTTGGGAAGATCCCCTGGAGAAGGAAATGGCAACCCACTGCAGTATTCTTGCCTGGAGAATCCCATGGACGGAGGAGCCTGGTGGGCTACAGTCCACGGGTCGCAAAGAGTCGGACACGACTGAGCGACTTAAGAGAGAGAGAGAGAGAGAAGGAAATATACTATTCACAGGAGATAACATACAATTGATCAATTAATCCTAACTGTTAGTCATTCAGTTGTGTCTGACTCCTTGTGACCGCATGGATTGTAGCCCACCAGGCTCCTCTGTCCATGGAATTCTCCAAGCAAGCATGCTAGAGTTGGGTTGCTATTTCCTTCTCCACAATTAATCCTAAAATAGAGCATAAAATGGCATTCTCCTTTTCTGAAGACTCCAAATTTAGGTTGTACCAGTTTTATATATTTATTTGACATATATATTTAATGGTATATTCATATATTTGGTTTAATTTCCCAGGAACTAAGGAATGTGAATGTTTTAATGACCTTATTTCCTCAGTGTGTAGCATGATTTCTAGACAAAGTAGAGAGCCTATAAATATTTGCATTATGATTAAATGCACTTTGAATAACAAGGAAAATAATGATGTCACCTCATTTAATATGTTGAAATATATAAAAATAAAATAATTAAATTGCAACATTATTGTGTTGCTGTAGATCACTTTTAAAACAAACTTGGCATCAGATTAGATAAGCAAGCTCTCATTTCATACAACTACTGTGAAAAGTCACTTTGTTGATGCAAATGATAACAATTTACTATGACTCTCAGAGTAAAATTATTTTTAAATGTTCTAATGACACGTATTAAGTAATCAAAGGATGAGACCCTGATTGTGTGGAAAAGGAAGAGGATTACATTAAAGCATGCTTTAATGACACATTTTCACTTTTGTGCTGTTAAATAAATAGAATTGAATATATATTAATTATAGAAGTATTGAGTGATAGTGTGAGTACTTCTAAAACTATAGTCATTTTTTAATTCTTTATAGTCTATGTGCCTTTGTTCATATAAATCTATATAAAACAGAATATTAGCATAAATTTCTCCCATATAGTTTTTCCTTTTCTTCCTTTGTTTCTTTTTGTTTTAATGAGTAGTGCAAATGATACACAATTAATACTTCTTGAAATGATAATTGCATGACAATGAAGGCACCCAATAGAGTAAAATCATTTGTTTTTATTGCTTAAATTTACTAGAAATCTTGACAACTTGATAATAAGCAAAAGATAAATAAATCAGTTTGTATAAAGGAAAAGTATTATAAACAGTAGAGTGATCTGAAGATTTCATTCTTTTCAGTTTCATCCTTCAAATTCCAAAACATATTTAGGTCATAAATACTTCAGTTTAGTTTAGTCATTCAGTCATTCAATCATGTATGACTCTGCAAACTCATTAACCGCAGCACCTCAGGCCTCCCTGTCCATCACCAACACCCGGAGTCCACCCAAACCCATGTCCATTGTGTCAGTGATACCATCCAACTATCTCATCCTCTGTCATCCCTTCTCCTCCCACTCAGTCTTTCCCAGCATCAGGGTCTTTTCAAGTGAGTCAGCTCTCTGCATCAGGTGCCCAAAGGATTTTGAGTTTCAGCTTCAGCATCAGTCCCTTCAATGAACACCCAGGACTAAACTCCTTTAGGATGGATTGGTTGGATCTCCTTACAGTCCAAAGGATTCTCAAGAGTCTTCTCCAACACCACAATTCAAAGTATCAATTCTTCAGTGCTCAGCTTTCTTTAGAGTCCAACTCTCACATCCATACAAGACTACTGGAAAAACCATAGCCTTGACTAGATGGCCCTTTGTTGACAATGCAATGCCTCTGCTTTTGAATATGCTATCTAGGTTGGTCATAGCTTTCCTTCCAAGGAGTAAGTGTTTTTTTTAATTTCATGGCTGCAATCACCATCTGCGGTGATTTTGGAGCCCCCCCAAATAAAGTCTGACACTGTTTCCACTGTTTTCTCATATAGTTGCCATGAAGTGATGAGACCAGATGCTATGATCATAGTTTACTGAATGTTGAGCTTTAAGCCAATTTTTTCACTCTCCACTTTCACTTCCACCAAGAGGTTCTTTAGTTCTTCTTTACTTTCTGCCATACAGGTGGTGTCATCTTCATATTTGAGATTATTGATATTTCTCCTGGCAATCTTGATTCCAGCTTGTGCTTCCTCCAGCCCAGCATTTCTCATGATGTAGTCTGCATATAAGTTAAATAAGCAGTGTGGCAATATACAGCCTTGATGTGTTCCTTTTCCAATTTGGAACCAGTCAGTTGTTCCATGTCCAGTTCTAACTATTGCTTCTTGACCTGTATACAGGTTTCTCAAGAGGCACGTCAGCTATTCTGGTATTCCCATCTCTTATAGAATTTTCCACAGTTTATTGTGATCCACACAGTCAAAGGTTTTGGCATAGTCACTAAAGCAGAAATAGATGATTTTTTCTGGAACTCTCTTGCTTTTTCAATGATCCAGCAGATGTTGGCAATTTGATCTCTGGTTCCTCTGCCTTTTCTAAAACCAGCTTGAATATCTGGACATTCACAGTTCACATATTGCTGAAGACTTGCTTGGAGAATTTTGAGCATTACTTTACTAGCATGTGAGTTGACTGCAATTGAGCATTCTTTGGTATCACCTTTCTTTGTACTTGAAATGAAAACTGACCTTTTCCAGTCCTGTGGCCACTGCTGAGTTTTCCAGCTTTGCTGACATATTGAGTGCAGCACTTTCACAGCATCTCTTTCAGGATTTGAAATAACTCAACTGGAATTCCATCATCTCCACTAGCTTTGTTTGTAGTGATTCTTCCTAAGGCCCACTTGACTTCACATTCCAGGATATCTAGATCTAGGTGAGTGTGAGTGATCACACCTTCGTGATTATCTGGGTCATGAAGATCTTTTTTGTACAGTTCTTCTATGTATTCTTGCCACCTCTTCTTAATATCTTCTGCTTCTGTTAGGTCCATACCATTTCTGTCCTTTATCGAGCCCATCTTTGCATGAAATGTTCCCTTGGCATCTCTAATTTCCTTGAAGAGATCTCTAGTCTTTCCCATTCTACTGTTTTCCTTTATTTCTTTGCATTGATCACTGAGGAAGGCTTTCTTACCTCTCCTTACTATTCTTTGGAACAAATACTCTGTTTCAGTAAAGATAGTGTATAATTGACACTACTGAAAATTTTGTAAATGCTTCTCAAGAGATAAGAGATATGAGAATAAAAATGGGTGAAAGTTTATGAAACAAAGATAATTAATAGTTAGTCTATAAATAAATTAGCAACAAGGATATAATGTACAGCACAGGGAAATATAACCATTAATTTGTAACAACTTCAAATGGAATATAATCTATATTGATGACAAAATATGATTTTTAATAAAAATATTACAAAAATATTGATTCATTATTTTGTATACCTGAAACTATTGTAATAATGTAAACCAACAGTGGTTCAATAAAACAAAATACTCTGTAAAATTGGAAGCTTGATTTTCTGCTGAGATATATAGGAGAAAGATTAATGTGTGGCAGTGATTGATAATGAATCTAGCAGATAATTTTAAAACGACTTCCATATGAAATGGAAAAAGAAATAGGCTAGAGTTAAGCAAAAGATTATCAAGCTTAGGTATGTCAAGGGGAGACAGAAAAATGATATGGAAAGAGCTCAACCACTGAAGTTGGTCTAACAAATGTCCATATCAAAGTTCTGAAAATTATTAGCTTTGAGACCATGGGAAATTATATAACTTCTTAGTGCCTCAGACTTCACATGGAAAGCATTAAAATTTCAAATGTTATTTCTAGGAAACTGATGCAAATGAATTTCTTTTTGGGTGAACTTCAAGGTGAAACATGATGTGTGTGTTGCACTAAGGAAAATGTTTACTTTTTTGATACACTGATTTTCTTTAAGATTAGACTCATTTTGACAGAATGGGGTCCACTTCACAAGTCAAGCATCCTTGACATTGAAACAAACAGATATAAAATCATGTATATTTCTTTATAAACAGTTCTTTGCAAGATCTAAAAGTTGAATGAATTTGTAACTATCATTGTTTCTGTTGCTGCTGTTTTTACTTGGTTTTATTTCTTTCCTCAAAACTGTCAATTAAAGGCAATGTGATTGTAAGAGTGTCATTTAATCGGGTTGAAAATACTTTCACAGGGATGGTGTAGATGAAATGAAACATAGAAAAGCATATAACCTTAACCGAATCTTATATTATCATTAAATGCTTATTCAGACCTTCCTGTGTTAAAATTGATATGCCTGTGTATCTGAAAATAGAGGACTAATGCTTAGATGTGCCTTCTTAATTGAAAGTTATACTGTTGTTTCTATATAAGGTTTCCCTAAGCTTGGTAAGGGCTTCCCTGATGGCTCAGCAGTAAAGAATCTGCCTGCCAACCAGAAGACATGGCTTTGATCTCTGGGTCAGGAAGATTCCCTGGAGGAGGAAATGGCAGTCCATCCCAGTTTTCTTGCCTGGGAAGTCTCATGGACAATGGAGCCTGGTGGGCTATAGTCCATGGCGTTGCACAAGACTCAGACACGACTTAGTGACTAAACAATGATAAGCTTAGAAAGCTGCTCATATTATGATGCTATTTGAACGTATGCAAGCTATCAATCCTAAGAGCGAAAATGCTCTGAGCCCAAAAAATAACAGCCTTGTAAGAACAAGAGACTTAAGTACATCTGTAATGTGCTTTCTGAATGAGATTGTATCTAGCTAGTTTACAGATGCCATAATAAACCTAGATTTTAAGAGTAGCTATTTAACATTTCCCTCCATTTCTGTCTACAGTGGGAACATTTGTATGCTCAGCACCTAAAGTATTTTTATCATCTGATTTTGCATATGACCTTTTCAGAGTTTCAAGAATTTAAGGGATGTTATAATAAATGCTCATTATAAACTATAATGAGGAAAGGCTGGAATTTTGCTCTGCTCATTTTTTTGTGTCCATCAGTTAAACGACTTGCTTTAAAAAAGAAAAAAGAAAAAGAATCACTTTTCTCACATTACCTTCCAACATAGGAACTTGATGTGCCATGGTGTTTTAGTATTTTTCTGATATTCTCAGAGAAATGTTAGCATGTCTCACTATGATTATATATTTTTCTTTTCCCTTATATTTCTTTTAATTTTGCTTTAGTTATTTTTGTTTCTTTGTTGTTAAGGTGTCTAATGATTTATGATGTCCATCTTCTTTGTGAATTGTACCTTTTATCATTAAAAATATTCATCTTTGTTTCATTAAAAAAAAAGAAAAAATGTGTATTTAGCAGTTATAAAATATCAAATTCTACCCTCACTTAATAATGTTACTAAATTTAAGAAATGATAAATCCACCACCTTCAATATTTTAAATGATATATATATATGTAAGTCTATATATATACATATATGTATGCAAATATGTACAGACACATGCAAGGAATCACATTTAGAATTCATAATGAAAGAACACAGAGTGGAATGTTTAATGTATTTCATTCTTTTTTTGTAAAGACTTCTATTATATTTTATTCTAGTTTATTTAGATTAAGTGAAAATTTGGTTCCTAATATTAAGTAAATATTTTATATGAAGAAAATTATAGCCATGATATATGACTGCATATATTAGCATGGAATGAGGATTTTTTTGAAAATAGATTGGAAAACATTGAAGAGAGTAAAGGTAAAGTTTTTTTTTTTTAAACACTGTAACACTGAACAAATACTTTTGAAGGTCATACACTTGAGATACAGTCTACTGACACATTGAGATTTAATATGAAGATCATAGAATGCTTCCCACTTTTCAATATCTTCCCACCACACAGAAGGACTTCTGTATAATGTTCTAAAAATATCAATTAAAAGTCAGAAATTATCAGAGAAGATTAAAAACACACAGAATAATATTTTTGTATATCAATGAAAATGACTTTAAATCATAAAGATGCCATGAGGCAAAAAGTATAGGAGTAGATAAAGGTATTCATGCTAATAATAATCAAAAGAAAGCTAGAGTAACTATATTGAATTTCAGACAAAGCAGACTTCAGAACACAGTAAAAGGAAATTATTGGAGATTTTTAAAAAAGGAATTTACCCAGACATAAAGAAGCAATCAACTCTCCAAGATTTATTATCTTAAATATGTATGTAAGGCAAAAATGGATAGAAATTAAAAGAGAGATAGAAAAAGCCATTCTGTTTATAGGATGCTTCAACATCTCTTTGTCAGTAGCTGATAGATAAAGGAGGAAAAAAATCAGTAAGATAGATATTCTCCGAATAGCTCTATCAATAACATTTCTTAATGAACATTTATAGAATATTACATCCAGAGGTAGTAGAAGAAACATTCTTCTCAAGGTGAAATGGAACAATTACCAAGACAGATCTTTTTCTGTGCTATAAACACACCATAATAACATTTTAAAATCACACAAAATGTTCTCAGCTCACAATGGAATTAGAGTAGGAATCAGTAATAGAAACAAAACTGAAAAAAAATTTTTTAATATTTAGAAATTAAGCAACACTTTTTAAATGACACATGGATTTCAGGAGTTTCCAAATAAGTTAAAAATATGTTTTGGATTAAACAAAAATGAAAATGCAGCTCTTTAAAATTTGAGAGATGCAGTGAAAATAGTGTGTAGAGGGAAATATATGGCCTTAAATGTATATATCAGAAAAGTAAAAAGATCTAAAGCAAATAATCTAAGACTCTATCATGGAGAACTGTGAAAAGAAGAACAATTTAAGTTTAAAATTCTTCAAATAAAATACAAAATTAAAACATATATGTATATATAAATACATACATATAAAATTAGAAAATATACTATATATATATATATGCATGCATATATATACATACAGACAGACAGACATATATACTCCCTCCCTCTGGAACATCCTTCCCCACTCCCATCCCTGTATTTAATTTTCTAATTCTTATTTCAACTTATATATATATAAATATGATTTATTTGCATTGTACTTTAGAAACAAGCACAACATTGTAAAGCAATTATCCTCCAATTAAAAAAAAAGGAAAATTCAATAAAAACAAAACCTGGTTCTTAGAAAAAAATCCAGTGAAATTGATAAAACTCCAGCCAGTCTAACCAAGGGGAAAAAAAGGTGAGAAGACACAAATGAATAATGTATGAAATGAAAGAAAGGAGGTCATCATTATAGATCTACAGATCTCAACATGATAATAAATGAACACTGTGAATAAATCTATGCCCACAAATTTAATAACTTAAAGTGGATTAATTCCTTAAAGAAACAAACTCCAAAACTCATACAAAGACAAGTAAACAACCTAGATAATCCTAAATCCATTAAATAAATTCATAATTAATGAACATCTAGCTAGAAATGTACTAGGCCTGAATTATATCTCTGGGTATTTGCACCAGACAGTTAAATAATAATAATTGTACATGATATATTCCAGAAAATACAATGAGAAGTGATAATATTAATAATTCATTTTATGAGATCAACAATACCCCAATATCAAAACCAGAAATTACTGTTAAAAAAAAAGGGAAAATAAAGACTACTATATTTTAAATGTAATTGGATTTGGTATGCAATTAATTATAGAGAATTTTTATCTCTTTCATTTCTTTTAATGACCTTTCTGGTTTTGATACTCACATGATATATGTATACAAAAACAAATATGATTCATTCAAATTTGAGGCTCTTTTAATCATCATATCAATTCCCCAGTGGCTCAGTGATAAAGGATCTACCAGCAATGCAAAAACCTCAGGTTTGATTGCTGAATCAGGAAGATCCCCTAGAAAAGGGAATGACAACCCACTCCAGTATTCTTGCTTAGAGAATCCTTTGGACAGAAGAGCCTGATGGGCTACAGATCACGAGGTTGCAAAAGAGTTGGACATGACTTAGCAATTAAATAACAACGTTCAGTTCACTTCAGTTGCTCCATCGTGTCCGACTCTTTGTCACCCCATAGACTGCAGCACACCAGGCTTCCCTGTCTATCACTAACTCCGGGAGTTTACCCAAACTCATGTCCATTGAGTAGGTTATGCCATCCAACCATTTCATCCTCTGTCATCCCCTTCTCCTCCTGCCTTCAATCTTTCCCAGGGTCAGGGTCTTTTCAAATGAGTCCTCTCTTCACATCCAGTGGCCAAAGTATTGGAGTTTCAGCTTCAAAATCTGTCTTCCCAATGAACATTCAGGATTGATCTACTTTAGGATGGACTGTTTGGATCTCCTTGCAGTTGAAGTGACTCTCAAGAGTCTTCTTCTCCAACACTACAGTTCAAAAACATCAATTATTTGGTGCTCGGCTTTCTTTATAGTCCAACTCTCACATCCATACATGACTACTGAAAAAACTATAGCCTTGACTAGATGGACCTTTGTTGGTAAAATAATGTCTTCGCTTTTTTTTTAATGTCTCTGCTTTTTAATATGCTGTCTAGGTTGGTCATAACTTTCCTTACAAAGAGTAGGTGTCTTAATTTCATAGCTACAGTCACCATCTGCAGTGATTTTGGAACCCCCAAAAATAAAGTCAGCAAACATATCATTAGGATAGCAAAGAAAAATCATTTGATTGTAACATTTAACATAGAAAATATTGAAAAAAATTTAACAGCCATTCATAACTTTAAAGATCTCAGTAAACTAGAAGTAAAAAGAAACAATTCAAACTTGATTTAATGAATTTAAATATATATAATTTATATATATATATATATATNATTTCAGCCTCAGGCTTCTTTTATAAAGAGTTTTTTTTAATTTTCTTTTTAAAAATTTTATTTCTTTGGAAAACAATTAACATTTTCATGAACACTTTTAATAGGAACTAATATTAAGATCAAACATTGCTTTTAAAATTTGGGACTTACATATTGACTTTGCTATTTTCGTATTTATTTCAATTTTCTGAAAGGGCAGGAAAAAACAAATATATATTGGCATACATTTTAAAAAAGAAAAAAGAGCAGTTTAATTATAAGAAGATGGAGTTCAGAAAGTTTTCTTCTTTTTTCCTTAAAAGGAATGAGAAGTCGGCATGTTGCTATTGCTCCTTGACATAAAGACAGTGTCTTTGTTTTATGTCCTCTATGTCTTAATCCTGCAATGCCATCACAGCAGAGAGTACTCTACACCGCTTTAAATGATAAGAGTTTCAATAGGCACTTTAGTGGAATTAAGAAAAATCTAACACTCTTCCACCGTGATGCCACATAGCTATCTTCGTTCTAGGTTGTCACGTCAGTAAATTGTATTGAATAGGCCTGAGCTTGTCTCAGTGTGTTTCCAAAAGAACAAAACAAAACCAAGCAAGTACACACTAGAGGATTTATCTTGTATTGGCAGAATAAACCAAAACTGACAGTATGATAAATATGGCAACTTGCTAGAAACCAGACAATTAAAGGAATCTTGTTCTAGANTCCAAAAGAACAAAACAAAACCAAGCAAGTACACACTAGAGGATTTATCTTGTATTGGCAGAATAAACCAAAACTGACAGTATGATAAATATGGCAACTTGCTAGAAACCAGACAATTAAAGGAATCTTGTTCTAGAAAGCCATGTGTGTGTGTGTGTGTGTGTGTGTGTGTGCGTGTGTGTGTGTGTGTGTGTGTGTGTGTGTGTGTATGGGTGCATGTGCACATGTGTGATCTCTATTTATGTTACTTTCCCTTAAATTTCTTCTGTTGGCTGTGTTTTAACCTTTGCCTCTCCTCTAAGTGACTTTATCAGGGTTATAACTCTCTTCTTCTCCAAACATGTCTGCCAAAACTTTAAAGCGGGGTCCCCAATCTGTCAGGTAGTTGTAGTCCTGGTCTGCCTCCGTGGTCAGAGACTCAATGGAGCTAAGAGAGTCAGCTACTGATCCGTTGCCTTCATAGGCATATGTTGCCAGTGAATCATATGGTGGGGCGGTGGGGTCCACATCATTTTCTTGTAGCCTTTGATTAATGAAATCCCTTATGTCTGTGTTATCTTCCACTGGTGGTCTCTGACGAGGTAAACAGAGAGAGTCTGGTTTGATATCCCTGCGAATTTTGTTATCTTCAATCACTTTTGGGTTTCTCAGAGCACCAATGTCGAAAGCCTGGGTGTCCTCCTCCCCACCTCCTTCATCATCATAATGGATAACGTTGTCTCTGATGTCTTCCTTAGAGGTCATCAAGGTGTCTTTCTTCTTCTGTCTTCTCAGAGCTATATACAGCACAACTATGGCTAGAACAAGACAAAAGTGGCAAAGTGAGACTATGTCTGCTCATCTGTCCGTAAGAAATTAAATTGATCAGGGCTGACTGAGTTTTTTAACAACATCCTATTATTTTCAAAGTGCACATATTGTAATCTGTATGGATCCTATCTATACTGATTTTCATTGTTTAAATTCAGCTTCATTTTTAAATTTTAACTAAAGGGAAAACATTGCAAAACTCACAAATTCTAATAACGGTAGCCTTATAATTGACATACATTTAAATATCTCAGTGTCAGGTAATTTTTTACAAAATTAAAATAAAGCAGACAGAGAAAGGCAAATATATAATTTATATGTTGAATTTTTTAAAATGGTGTAAATGGACCTATTTAAAAAACAGAAATAGAGTCACAGATATAAGAAACAAACTTTTGGTTACCAAGGGAGAAAGGCAGGAGAGAGAAATTGGCAGATTGGAATTGACATATACACCCTACTATATATAAAATAGATAATGAATAAGAACCTATGATGTGGCTCAGGGAACTGTAGGCAATATCTTGTAATGACCTAGATGGGAATCTAAAAACAAGTGGATATATGTATATGAATGCTACTTCACTTTTCTATGTACTGAAACTACAGAAAACAGTGATCAAGACCATCCCCATGGAAAAGAAATGCAAAAATGCAAAATGGCTGTCTGGGGAGGCCTTAAAAATAGCTGTAAAAGAAGAGAGGTGAAAAGCAAAGGAGAAATCGAAATAGATAAGCATCTGAATGCAGAGTTCCAGAGAACAGCAAGAAGAGATAAGAAAGCCTTCTTCAGCGATCAATGCAAAGAAATAGAGGAAAACAACAGAATGGGAAAGACTAGAGATCTCTTCAAGAAAATTAGAGATACCAAGGGAACATTTCATGCAAAGATGGGCTCGATAAAGGACAGAAATGGTATGGACCTAACAGAAGCAGAAGATATTAAGAAGAGGTGGCAAGAATACACGGAAGAACTGTACAAAAAAGATCTTCA
>SJYV01012549.1:498589-566615 GCA_006410875.1 Neotragus pygmaeus | reverse complement strand
GGAATCTCTTCCTCTTTTTTTTTTTTAATTTTTAATTTTTTTTTTTTTTACTTTATTTTACTTTACAATACTCAAGAAGACTCTTGAGAGTCCCTTGGACTGCAAGGAGATCCAACCAGTCCATTCTGAAGGAGATCAGCCCTGGGATTTCTTTGGAAGGAATGATGCTAAAGCTGAAACTCCAGTACTTTGGCCACCTCATGTGAAGAATTGACTCATTGGAAAAGACTCTGATGCTGGGAGGGATTGGGGGCAGGAGGAGAAGGGGGAAACAGAGGATGAGATGGCTGGATGGCATCACTGACTCGATGAACATGAGTCTGAGTGAACACCGGGAGTTGGTGATGGACAGGGAGGCCTGGCGTGCTGCTATTTATGGAGTCGCAAAGAGTCGGACACGACTGAGTGACTGAACTGAACTGAACTGAACATAGCACTTTAAATCAACTATGCTCTAATAAAAAATTAATTTTAAAAAAAGAAAAGAATGGTTTATCCAATCATACATAGAACTGTATAGCACTAAAGTAATAAAACTTGGGTCTTCCCTGGTACCTCATCTGGTAAAGAATCAGCTTGCAATTCAAGAGACCCCAGTTTGAATCCTGGATCAGGAAGATCTCCTGGAGAAGGGATAGGCTACCCACTCCTGTATTCTTGGGCATCCTTGATGGCTCAGACAGTAAAGAATCTGCCTGCAATGCAGGAGACTCAGGCTTGATCCCTGGGTTCGGATGATCGCCTGAAGGAGGGCATGGCAACCCACTCCAGTATTCTTGCCTTGAGAAACCCCATGGACAGAGGAGCCTGGTGAGCTACAGTCCTTGGGGTCGCAAAGAATCAGATACGATGAGTGACTAAGCACACACAATAAAACTTGACGGGTTTCCCAGGTGGCTCTAATGGAAGAGAACCTGCCTGCCAATGCAGGAGACCCAATTTCAATCCACGGGTTGGGAAGATCCAAGAGGAGGGCATGGCAACCAATCCAAGAGGAGGGCATGGCAACCCTCTCCAGTATTTTTGGCTAGAGAATCCCATGGACAGAGGAGCCTGGAGGGCTACAGTCTATAGGGTGGCAAAGAGTTGGATGTGACTGAAGTGATTTAGCACACAGTAAAACTTGAATATTGTTGCCCATAACTGACACTTTTTTGCATTGTATTAACATTGCTTTATTTCTGACAAAATAAACACAAATCACATAAAAGTCACTTTTAAAAGCATTAAACAAGAGAAAAAGAGAAAGAATATACAATAAAAGAGTCAGCTTTCCAAATTATGTCAAGTAAGACCACAAATTATTTAAATTTTGTGTCTTACCATATTGAGATATTCTCCAAAATAAATGCCTAGTAATCAGCTGGCCTTCTTTAAACAAGATCACACTTTAAAATACTTAATTTATAGACTCTTATCAGTGAATATCTTTTTTTCCCCATCAACATATGCTCATCATTATTTTGATTTTTTTTTTTTTAATGAGTGCATAAACACAGATTCACATCATTAAGTCAGTGCCCAATTTTGCCTGGAATAATTCTCCCCTCTCCTCTACAGCAGTGGTAATAGATTGAAAGCCAAATGCATTTAATTTAACACAACATTGTTTGGAAGAATGACCTTGTCACAGGATTAGAAAGTAGGAGACTACATGATGATTAAAGCAAGTTTATTCCCTTTTCTTCCAAAATTAAGGAGGAAGATAGAGGAGATAAAGGTAGAGCTTCTGTACAATGGGTTTTGAAGAGATGTTCAGCACTCTTCACTTCTGGGGTTTATGCAGATCTCAGAACTGAAAACACTATGGTTTGTTCATCCAAAGTGTGTATGAAAGAGTTTAAACCTCATAGAGAGACCTGCATATTTATAAAATGGCTTTAGAGTTGTCATGACTGAAAAAGACACTGGTTAGATGTGCTTGAGAGTGAAATAGAAATTCCTGGGCACCACAAGATTCTCATGCTTTCACTCATCCTAGGAAATATAGAAAATGGCTAAGAATAAGATGATCTAACTAAAGGGATCTGAGATTGGCTACAGAGATTAAATAGAAGGATTTGTAAGCAGACCCTGTGGCAAGACTGAGTGTCAACATTCATAGCTCTGTACCAGCAATTCACACCTAGGTGCAAGGTGGACACTTGGTAAATACTTAGCATGTGTGTGCTAAATTGCCTCAGTTATGTACAACTCTTTTATGGACTTTAACCCACCAGGCTCCTCTGTTTATGAGACTTTTCAGGCAAGAATATTGGAGTGGGTTGCCATGCCCTCCTACAGGAGACCTTCCTGATCCAGGAATCAAAGCCTGGCTTCCTCTTTGCAGGTGGATTCTTTACTGTCCAAGCCACACATCCTAGTAAGTACTTTAAATTTTTATTTTCTATCCCAGAGATAAAGGTATTTCTGTACATCTGTCAAAATATTTTGGCTAAGTAATGCATATGCATAGATATAAACTGATTCCACAGAGCCCAACTGTACCTCTGTTGCAATTTTCATTTAAAGGAATGACTGGAAAAATAAAAATTAAAAAAAAATCTCTCTTTTTTTTTGTGAATCCAGTAGAGGATGAATAAATGAAACAGAGTCAGCTAAACAAAGTTTATAGGAGAGGGAAGCCCCTGAAGTAGGTTTTCATTCTCAAAGATGTTACAGAATGCATTTTCTTCAATCCTTTCCCTTCACTGTGCTTCTCAATATTTTAGTGTATTCTGTTCTGTCCTAGTGGGAATGGTGAGTTTTGATATAAGGAGATCTGAGAAAAGTGGAATAAGAATTGCTTCTGGCTAGCACTTTAGACAGAAAAAAACAAATTCAGAGGTGCCTTTACTTCTTTCCTGTGCTTTCTCTTTTCTTTCATTCTTCATTGAACGAGTACTGGACAACTACTCTTTGTCTAGTATCATTTTAAAGGTTCTACAATACAATAATTACCAGGATGTAAAAAAATGAATTTAAAACTGCTACTGTAAATGGGATAGAAAAGTTCATTGCAGCAAGTGCCACAAACTTCAAGTTTCAAGTGTTCATACTTGAAAATTTCCTAGGGCTTAAACATACTTTGGTGATATTTATTTCTATTGCTATATTTCCATGTGGTAGGAAGTAGAAAATTAACTTTAATAAAACTATACTTCAGTATAGATAGTCTTCTTTTTATCTATATGCAGCAACTCAATGAAGAAACTGATTTACATGGTGAAATGAGGAAGGAGATACACAGACAAGGGAGAGAAAGAGAATACGTGATTAATATTGAAACTCACCTAAAAGTATAACAATGCACAGAAGGATTGCAATCAAAGCCCCAGTGCTAAGTCCTACAGGTAGAAAAATTGCTTCCACGTTACAAGACAGGATGGTACCATCAGAGTCACATCGACAAACTCGAATAGTCATTGTGTTTGTGCTGCTCTGAACAGGATAACTGCTGTCTTCTATTACTACAGGGAGGAAATACAACTCTTGCTGCCTGCGGCTGTATCCATTTCTTCGGGTTTCAATTCCAGCTGTGTTGTCTACAAAACATGACACGTATGGTAAGGTGGTTACTATGAGTATCACTTCAAATCTTCAAGTTGGTATCTGTTAAGCGGTAGGAAGCTCTTCTTGAGTCAGGAAAATACATCCATATTTCAATTCTTTCTTTTATCATTATGAAAGCTGCCAAAATGTAATCAGATGTAATCAAAGAAAATCCTTCAGAAAAGAAGAAACATTAATCTTGTCTGCAATAAGAATTAAATTTTCTATTGAGAAAGAATAGAAAATTGTCTACAAGACAAGAAATATGTTGTATCAAAACACCTCTTTTTCTGATGTCAAAATCTCACAGAGAAAACAAACCTCAGTGGAGGTTTGTTACATGATTAGAGGCTTTCTTACATGATTAGAAGAACAAAGATTATAATGGATAAATCAGCATAACATTTTACCTAAAAATGTAGTCTTTAAAATATGACACAAATCAATATACTATTTCAGATAAAATGTGATTTTTTACTTTTCCCAACTCTATATCTATGCTACATATATGTATATATATGTGAATATATGTATACATTTTCACTTTTCTAAAACAGCATAAGAAACATGGAAAAGAAAATGTGTAAAATCATCAAGATCCATTAAAATTTATAAGGAGTTTGAATCAAAATAACCATCAATTCTATCAAGTGCCAAATAAAGAAATGTGATATATATGTATATAAATAGATAGATAGATAGATATACACACACAATGGAATATTATTCAATCATAAACAGGAAGGGAATCCTGCCATTTGTGACAACACAGATGAATCTAAAGGGTATTACGTTAATGAAATAGACCAGACAGAGAAAGACAAATACTGCATGATAAAATTTACATGGGAATCTAAGGAAATAAAGAAAAGTAGAACCCATAGAAATAGAAAGTAGAAAAATAGATGCCAGGGACTGGAAGTGGTGAGAAATGGGATAAAGTTGGTAAGAGGCTTAAAAACTCTCAGTTATAAGATGAATAAAGTCTGAAGATCTATATTATAGTACGATGACTGTAGTTGATAGCACTGTACTGTATAATTGAAATTTGCTAAAAGAATAGAACTTAAATGTTCTCATAAAATAAAGGTGAAAAAAGTGTCTACCCATTTAAACCAAAAAAACTTCCAATTACACTTAAAATATAACAAGATAAAATGGGGATATGGTAAATGGAATGAGTGGCAAATACATGTTTAGATAATGAGAATATACTATAAGACAAAGATGATCTGATCCATGTTATTATGAGTAACCAAATATAGATTCTCCAGCACATAGAAAATGGTGGAAAACAGTCAATACTTTACTCCTGAGTGATATAACTGTCTACTTAGTGGTGAAAGGAAAAAGTTAAAAATTATTAGCAATTCTTTGTTCTGATTTAAGAGGCGAGCCATGACNTCCACAAACTTCAATTTAACAACAACAACAAAAAAAGCCACTGGATTTTGAAACAAATTAGAAGGGGAAAATGAAAACTAATACTTTTTATTTATATTGGAAAGATCAGAGACATGATTCAGAGCCTACTCTCCTCCCCTCCCCCACCCCAAAAGCAGATTTATACATATATTCAAAATGATATGAATAATTGGGCAATTATTCAGATATTTGGCCTGAAATATTCAGACATACTACATAAAATTATTTGGGTACTTTTGAGCGTGAATTATTGAGGTAATTGGACCAATTCACTATTTCACTTTGCCTCTGTAAGTATAGTGGTACCTTAATTACAGTCTAATTTACAGAGTTTCTGTTCCTCCACAGACACTTTAAGAATACTGAATTCCAAATAAGGAGACCTGAACTTGATTCCCTTTCATTCTTCTTAGCCCTGTAACCTTGGACAAGCCACTCTTCTTTGGGGGGTCTGTTTCTTGAACTAGGACAAGACTATGATGTGTACCCTACACATTTCGTGAAATTGAGTAAAGTTAAACAGCATAACAGCAAGAGTTACCTTTTATTGGTCATACATGAGTTCATTTAATTTTCACAATAATTGCAACCATGTAGAAGAATTGATGTTTAAAAAAAANGCTGCACTCAATATGCCAGCAAATTTGGAAAACTCAGCAGTGGCCACAGGACTGGAAATGGTCAGTTTCCTTTCCAATCCCAAAGAAAGGCAATGCCAAAGAATGCTTAATTGCAGTCATCTCACACGCCAGTAAAGTAATGCTCAAAATTCTCCAAGACAGGCTTCAGCATTACGTGAACTTGAACTCCCTGATGTTCAAGCTGGTTTTAGAAAAGGTAGAGGAACCAGAGATCAAATTGCCAACTATGCTGGATCATGGAAAAAGCAAGAGAGTTCCAGAAAAACATCTCTTTCTGCTTTATTGACTATGCCAAAGCCTTCGACTATGTGGATCCCAATAAACTGTGCAAAATTCTGAAAGAGATGGGAATACCAGACCACCTAACCTGCCTTCTGTATACAGAAACCTGTATACAGGTCAGGAAGCAGCAGTTTGAACTGGACATGGAACAACAGACTAGTTCCAAATAAGAAAAGGAGTATGTCAAGGCCGTATATTGCCACACTGCTTATTTAACTTATATAGAGATTACATCATGAGAAATGCTGGGCTGGAAGAAGCACAAGCTGGAATCAAGATTTTCTGGAGAAATATCAGTAACCTCAGATATGCAGATGACACTACCTTTATGGCAGAAAGTGAAGAGGAACTAAAAAGCCTCTTGATGAAAGTGAAAGAGGAGAATGAAAAAGTTGGCTTAAAACTCAACATTCAGAAAACTAAGATCATGGCATCTGGTCCCATCATTTCATGGGAAATAGATGGGGAAACAGTGGAAACAGTGTCAGACTTTATTTTTGTGTGGCTCCAAAACCACTGCAGATGGTGGTTGCAGCCATGAAATTAAAAGACACTTAGTCCTTGGAAGGAAAGTTATGACCCTCCTAGCAGCATATTGAAAAGCAGAGATGTTACTTTGCTGACAAAGGTCCGTCTAGTCAAGGCTATGGTTTTTACTGTGGTCATGTATGGATGTGCAAACTGGACTTTGAAGAAAGCTAAATACCAAAGAATTCATGCTTTTGAACTATGGTGTTGAACAAGACTCTTTAGAGTCCCTTGGACTGCAAGGAGATCCATCCAATCCTTTCTAAAGAAGGTCAGTCCTGGGTGTTCTTTGGAAGAATTGATGCTAAAGCTGAAACTCCAATACTTTTGAGTGGGTAACAGGCAGGAAGGCCAGGAGTCTCCAAATGGAGGAAAAAGGCTGCAAGTGTCCGACATTTTATCTCTCTTAAGAGGCAGTAGGAAACAGACTAGTGATATTTTTTCCTTCTCTATACAAATTTAAAAGGAGGTTTCTCCTAAAATTCTGTGTTGCCATAATGACACCTGGTTTCACTTGAAGTTAACCATTGCCTTTTTCTTATGGAAATACTTGTCTTAAGATATGCTAATGTACTATGCATTTACCCCAAACTCTGTCTTCAAGTCGGTTCTGCCTTTTGGGCTCAGAACCTACTAGACAGATCACTATGTTATACTTCAATATTGTTCCTCTAATCTATGTAAATGAAACTATTTGCATGGTGATCTGCCCTTCTTTAAGATTCAAGTTAATCATTTTATGGCCCAAGATAAACCATTTAGAGCCAAGATTATCCCAAAATACATCTTATGGGGGCCTGGGGCCATTCTAAGTTTTGAGACATTCCTTTCTTTTGTTAACAGACTATATAACATCCAGCTAAAGACTAGCAGGGGGGCACTCTTTCTGCCCCCTTCTGATGTTTATGTCAGAAGCTTTCTCTATCTCCTTTATACTTTAATAAAACTTTATTACACAAAAGCTCTGAGCGATCAAGCCTCGTCTCTGGCCCCGGATTGAATTCTTCTCCTCCGGAGGCCAAGAATCACAGCGTCATAATTCAACAACAACCTTTCACTTTGGCCACCTCATGTGAAGGGTTGACTCATTGGAAAAGACTCTGATGCTGGGAGGGATTGGGGGAAGTAAGAGAAGGGGACGACAGAGGATGAGATGGCTGGATGGCATCACCAACTCGATGGACATGAGTTTGAGTGAACTCCGGGAGTTGGTGATGGATAGGGAGGCCTGTTGCTGCTGCTGCTAAGTCACTTCAGTCGTGTCCGGCTCTGTGCTACCCCATAGATGGCAGCCCATCAGGTGCCCTGTCCCTGGGATTCTCTAGGCAAGAACACTGGAGTAGGTTGCCATTTCCTTCTCCAATGCATGAAAGTGAAGAGTGAAAGTGAAGTCGCTCAGTCGTGTAAGACTCTTAGCAACCCCATGGACTGCAGCCCACCAGGCTCCTCCATCCATGGGATTTTCCAGGCAAGAGTACTGGAATGGCGTGCTGCAATTCATGGGGTCGCAAAGAGTTGAACACAACTGAGTGACTGAACTGAACTGTAAATATATTTCTGTGTCTGTTTAAAGTTAAAGGTGCAAATTTATCACTTGGGAACATACGATTAAATAAGTCATCCTGTAATAAAGTTAATGAAATGAATATGTTAGTTGCTCAGTCATGACCAACTCTTTATGACCACATGGACTGTAGCCCATCACGTTCCTCAGTCCATGGAATTATCCAGACAAGAATACTGGAGTGAGTTGTCATTCCCTTCTCCAGGGGATCTTCTCTACCTAGGGATTGAACCCGAGTCTGCAATGAAGGCACATTCTTTACCATCTGAACTGTCAGGGAATTTTCTCCAAATTATCAAAAGAAGTAATAGAGCAACACAGTTCCCTAGAAATTTCTGTACTGATGGGAACACTCTGCATGTACACTGATAAAAGTGGTAGCCATTTGGAATCTAGGATTAGCAAATACAAGCTAAGTATATAATTAATAAGGACCTATTGTATAGCATAGGGAACTCTATATTCTGTAATAAACAATATGGGAAAAGAGTCTTAAAAAGAATGGATATACATCTATGTATAACTGATTCAATTTTCAGTACACCTGAAACTAACTCAATATTGTAAATCAACTATCCTCCAATAAAAGTATTTTTTAAAAATTGTAGCCACTCTTCTCATATAGCTACCAGGCACTAGAAACAAACAAGTATGAATGATAACTTTTAAAATGTATTTAATATTAATCAAATGTGTATAAGGCTAGTGAATATCACATGACTAGAGCCATGTGAGAAATATTCTATGAAGCAGCAGAAGACATTCAAATGGAAGCAAATACTAGATAATAAAAAAGGACATTTTAATAAAAATACAGTTTCAAATATTAAGATATTTCCTCAAGTAAGAATTGAAACTTCAAATTTATTTTAATAAGTAGTTAAATAGTTATTCTATGCAAAAGAAATTGAAATAGACATCAAACCAAAGCATATAGATGGATTTTTCTTTTGGAACCTAGGTACGCAATATTGGATTAATTATATTCTTATTGCATAACACACTCTTACCATCTGCTCATGCCTGGTTCCTATTAATCATATTACATCATATCTCCATTCATTCACTTATGAAAGTGTTAGTTGCTCAGTCATGTCCTACACTTTGCAACCCCATGAACTGTAGTTCCTTTGCCTATGGAATTCTAGAGGCAAGATTACTAGAGTGGGTAGCCATTCCCTTCTCCAGGGAATCTTCCTGACCCATGGATCGAACCTAGGTCATCTTCACTGCAGGTAGATTTTTTACCATCCGAGTCACCAGGGAAGCCCTTTATAATAGTGTTTATAAAAAAGCTGGCTACTCACCATTACCCACATAAATGCTAGGATTTTGACAGTAACTTTCATTAACAATGTGGTCCTTCCTCATATGCTTTCCCCACTAGAACCTCCCTCCAGAGTAATAGTTAGTAAGAAAGTGTAATTCAGATATTTTGAATAACCCAGATATTCTAGTCAAGGCCACCAGAAAAAGTTTTCCATTCTTCATGTGCTTAAGAGTTTCTATGCACTCCTTCATAAAAGCTGTGAACAAAGCAAGAAATATCATAGAAGACCATAGTCCAAAGTTTTTGCTTACTGGACTTGCAGTCACAAGTGTTTTGGAAATTTCATAGTCTACAGAAAAATAGCAGAATAGGCAATCTTAGAACTGTTAGTTATACAGAATATATTCACTAGGCCATCATCATTGTTATCCCATGTGGTAATAATTCCACATGCAACACATGCCATGAATTCAAAAGAACATACTACCATTTATGGTTTATTTTATGAAGACGTGTGATCCATGTCTATATGCATGCATGGTCTCATAACCTAAAACACATGCATAGAGCAGGTCTTTATAAAATCTTAAATAACAACATTGATAAGATACCTGTCCTGGTTTGGCATTTTCACACACAGTTGTCTCATATGGCACAGATATTTCTGGAGGAAATTCATTGACATCTAGTACATTAATTAATATGTTGACTCTGCTGGTTAATAATGGGTTACCTGTTTAAAACATACAAGGAGAAAAGATGATTACAAAATCTGATCAATCATTGCTTTTATAGTGACTATCATTAACATTTAAAAATCAACATTCTTATGGAATCCAGATGACTTTTTCTTTATGGGAAACTGAGGCATTGTGTCAAGTATAAATGATAAAGAGATTAATATGGGCGCTCTCCCTGTCTCACTGTCAGAGAACCAGCAATGCACGACACAAGAATTTATTCCTGAAAATCACCCCCAAGGTTAAGGACAACCATTTAGCTCATGTTTCATCAAAAGTGCAGCCATCAAACCACAGTGAGTTAACAAGACCAATCTTCAATAAACAGTGATATTTTTTCTTTGAATAAAACATATGCTTTTATATACTTGTCTATAACTTTATTAAGTAGTATCATCTATCTATTTAAATAACTTTCTTAAACTGATCCCTCCTAAAAAGATGATAAATTACAAGGAATATGAAGGAGAGATGACTTTTTATAGATGAAAATTAAAATAAACTTAAGGAAGTAGAAATAAGAAATTATGGACAGTTAGGATGCACCCTAAAATTGTTTGCTGATGATGAGAAAGGACAGAGTAAACAGCATTTCTTTCCTACAGTGTCAAAAAATATTGCTTTGAAAAACTGTCTCTGTCAAAATCCCATCATGAGTTTTAGTCCCAACCTGCAGTATGGTACTAACTTCTCTGTCCTTTGCTGAAGAAGACCAGGCATAACTCAACAAATAAGGTATAACATAATGGATATGTTTTAATTTACTTATTTTACCTAATGAAACTTTACAGATGGATAAAGTGCTGCAGGTTGTTGAAGTATCTTGTCCAAAGTCACACATCTAGAGGAATAGGGAGTTAATATCCAAACTCAGGACTATCGAAATCCAAGTATTATGTTCACTCTGCTTTTTTAGTCATTGGTTATTGTGTTAGATTCTTCATCTGCAATGCCACTGAAGATTCACAGTATTGGCATTGTTTTAGATCTCTGTCTGGATGCTTTTAAAGAATGCATATAAATCTTACCACATGATGGATTCTGACAAGCCTACAATATTCTGTTATGCTAAAACTGATTTAAAGATATAAAAAGCATTGTCAGCAGTAGCTTAAGAAATGTTCACATACTCATATATGACAAAGTGAAATCCATCATTGTATACCAGTTCAGGCACAGATAACATAAAAGGAGGAGAAATGGAATGTTTAATAAGTTACCGTGAGGGTGGGACAAGATTTCTCTCCCAATCATATTTCTAATACTGACTTGCGTTTATAATGTATAAACATATTATTAATTTAAACTGATTTTTACCCATGAGAAAGTCTGTTTTGGTAGTTTTAAATATTTATCCTCCTAAAATATAGATTTTTCATCTGTCCCAATGAGTAATGTGTCTCAAAATATAACCACTATTGTAATGTCTTATTATTAAAAGTGTTTCTCAAAGATGAGCTTTTGGTATTTTCAGTTCAGTTCAGTTGCTCAGTCATGTCTGACTCTTTGCAACCCCATAAATTGCAGCACCCAGGCCTCCTTGTCCATCATCAACTTCCAGAGCTCACTCAAACTCATGTCCATCGTGTCGGTGATGCCATCCAGCCATCCCACATAAGCCAAATATTTTGTTGTGTGAAATTTTCCTGTGCACTATAGGACTTTTAGAACCACTATATAATAAATGTGACTAGGCATCACTGTGGCATTCACAAAATGTGTGTTAGTCATGTTCGATTTTGTGACTCCATGGACTGTATAGCCTGCCAGGCTCCTCTGACCATGGGATTCTCCAGGCAAGAATACTGAAGTGGGTTACCATGTCCTCTTCCAGGGAATCTTCCTGATCCAGGGATCAAAACCCTGGATGCATTGCAGGCAGATTCCTTACTATCTGAGCCAACAGAGAAGCCCCTAACACAACAGTAGATACTGGGCTTTATAATATGCACAGAAAAGGGAAAATGTGAAGAGATACAGTTGCTGCTGCTGCTGCTAAGTCGCTTCAGTCGTGTCTGACTCTGTGCGACCCCATAGACGGCAGCCCACCAGGCTCTCCCATCCCTGGGATTCTCCAGACAAGAACACTGGAGTGGGTTGCCATTTCCTTCTCCAATGCATGGAAGTGAAAAGTGAAGGTGAGTAGCTCAGTAAGTGTCTGACTCTTTGTGACCCTATGGGCTCAGCCTACCAGGCTCCTCCATCCATGGGATTTTCCAGGCAAGAGTTGGAGTGGGTTGCCATTGCCTTCTCCAATACAGTTGCTAGTTGTACTCATTCTTGGGACAGGAGGGTAGAAGTAGAGGAGACTTTCTTGGCCTTTCATGGAAAGGATGTAGAGTAGAAACAACCACAAAGCCTTTGAGTACTTCCTTAAAAGGTGCAGAGAGGAAGGCTTCCCTGAGGGGATTTGAACCCCCCAACCTTTTGGTTAGCAACTAAATACTCTAACAGACTGTGCCACAGAGATACACGCAATTACAAAATAAATGCCCAAATAAGAACAGGAAGGAAAAACTGTAACAGCATCAGAGATGGGTTATCCATACTGTCCAAAATGAGTTATGGGTTTATAGTTTTCAATATATAACTCTTCTATTGTATATTTGTAAAACTTCTTATGATTAAAGGTTTAAAAATGTCACCTTCTATTTGTAAATCTAGTTAGGTAAGCAGCAACATTTCTCTTTGACAGCTACTGTATTCAGGTAAGAATTGACCTTTTCACAAGGGAATATTTTTATTAGAGTAATATAGAAATTTTTTGATTCATGTATGTAATTCACTAAATGGTATGGCAGAGTAATGACATTTCTTTTCTGACTCTTCTCATCTTTGAAACAATATTGATGACATTTATTTAAACTTGATTTGGCATAAACATTATTATCCAAATCCCTTCCATATTAGAAACTAGTTATCAATGAGCAATTATAAATTCAATTCAAATATGAACTTAGTAAATATTAAATACTCAAAACCTTACACAATTAATTGTTGTGTTCCCAGTAGTCAAGCCATTCAAACTCCAATTATCATCAATTCATATTGCTTATATTGAATACCAACTTATTAATAGTTCTGTGGTCAATTAAGATAATCATTAACTCATTCTACTTTGTCCCTCAGGCCTTCAAGAATGTTTTGCTAAATCTTCTTTCTTTATTCTTCATGATATCTTGATCAAATCCTATAACTTTTTGAGCCAATTTGAATTAGAACTGCCTTAACATTTTAAAGTGCAACTTAAACCAAGAAAAAAAGATTAAGGCCAAATTATAAAAATCAAGAATAAAGGAGAAGTGAAATACCATAAGTGAAATGCATATTATGAAATAATGTTTTAAATTATTTCAAAAGTTCAGTCAACATAGATAAACTGGACAAGTTCCTAGAAAGACATATATTGTCACATATGTGCCTGCTAAGTCACTTCAGTCATGTTTGACTCTGACACCTTATGGACTGTAGCCCTCCAGGCTCCTCTGTCCTTGATATTCTCCAGGCAAGAATACTGAAGTGACTCCTCCTGTCACTGAAGTGACATGCCCTCCTCCAGGGAATCTTCCTGACCCAGGAATTAAACCCACATCTCTTATGTCTCCTCCATTGGCAGGCAAGTTCTTTGTCACTAGCGATCAAAATGAACTAGAAAATCTTAATAGATCTAAGGCAAGTGGAGAAAATTAAGCTTTAAGAAAAAAATCTCCCAACCAAGAAAAAGTCATGCCTACATGACTTCACTGGGAAAGTCTAGCAACTATTTATAGACCACATAATATCAATTCTTCATAAACCCCTTCAGAAAATAGAGGATAAAATACTTACCAGTTTATTCTTTGCATTGTAATACCAAAAGTCAACCAAAAATATCAGGGAAAAAAAGCATGGATTAACTTCATAAACACAGATACAAAAATTGCTTAAAAATATATTAGCAGTCAATCCCAGAAGTATATTATAAAGCTAAAATATAATGACTAAATATCATTTATCCTAGGGATGTAAGGTTAGTTTAACATCTAATAGTATTATAATCAATGTCATATATAATATTAATAGAAGACAGAACAAAAAAATTTCATAAGCATTTTGATACACTCAGCATTAGCATTTGACAAAATCTCATCCATTCATGATTTTTAAAAAAAGTCCCTCAACAAATAATCAATAGAAGGCAACATCCTCAATTTGACGTAGTCTATCTGTGCTAAAGAAGCCCATAGCCAGCATTATATTCAATGGTGAGAGACCAAATATTTTATTTCTAATATTGAGCATATTGCAAGAATGTATTCTCTTACCACATATTCACTATTGCACTTAGGGATACGTTTAGTACAACCAAATAAATATAAAATTTAAAAGTATTCAGATTGAAAAGAAAAAAAAAATGTTTTATCAAAAAATGTCAAGATCCTGTAGCTTGAAACCCTAAAATTTCCACACAAAAAAAATTATAGGTATAATCAGGGGGGTACATCATGAACAATATTTAAAATGGCTATTGTATATCTAATATACTAGAAAAAAAGGAAAAAGTTGATAAAAAATTCAAGCCACAATAGAGTCAAAGATAAAATATTTAGGAATAAATTTAGCAAAATAAAGGTAGGAATTATAAGTAGAAATTGACAAATCATTTCTCAGAAAAATAAAAGGGATTCCTGATATAAAAGACTGCTGGTGGAAATATAAAGCTGTACAGTCACTTTAGAAAATAGGTTGGAACTTTCTTTAAATACTGATGTGTGAAGTAAGATTCTCTCAGTTGTGACTCTTTGTGACCCTGTGGTCTATACAGTCCACGGAACTCTCCAGGCCAGAATATTAGAGTGAGTAGCCTTTCCCCTCACCAGGGGATCTTCCCAACCCAGGCATCGAACCCAAGTCTCCCACATTGCAGGTGGGTTCTTTACCATCTGAGCCACAAAGGAAGCTCAAGAATCAAACACTGATTGTGAATTTATAAGCCAACAATTCCACTACCAGATGTCTACCTAAAAGATTGAAAGGAACATCCACAGAAAACCTGTATGCATATGTTCATGGAGGTATTATGCATACGGCCCCAAATTGGGAACAATTCAAATGTCTATCTTTTGGTGAATAGATTAACAGTAGCATACCCATACAATAAAATTATATAATAAAAACAGGAAACACAACAGTGATATGTGCTTAAACAACATGAATGAACCTCCATTTATTCTTTACTGATAAGACTAACAGCACTTCTTGTTTTTGTTTTAGTCTCTTAAGTTGTGCACAGCTCTTTTGAAACATGATGGACTGTAGCCCTTCAGGCTCCTCTGTTCATGGAATTTTCCAGGCAAGAATCCTGGAGTAGGTTGTTATTTCCTTCTCCAGGGGATCTTTCTGACCCAGGGATTGAACCAGCATCTCCTTCATTGGTGGCAGTTTCTTTGCCACTGAGCATCTGGGGAAGATCAATACCACTCCTTGAAATTGTGAATCACTCAGTCATGTCTGACTGTTTGTGACCCTATGAACTTTAGCCTGCCAGGGTCTTCTGTCCATAGGATTTTCCAAGCAAGAATACTGGAGTCGGTTGCCATGTTCTTCTCCATGGGATGGGGACCTTCCTGATGCAGGGATAGAACCCAAGTTTCCTGCATTGCAGGCAGATTCTTTACCATCTGGACCACCAGGGATTCCCCTCTTACTTGGAGCTTATTTACCTGAAGAAAGCAAAAAGTTTCAGAGACTTTGGGCTTCTGACACACAAGAGCTTCCCAGAGATTCTAGCCCTCAGCTGTAAAGTCTTCTAGACTTCCTGGGGGAGGATATTAAGACAGACCCTTTTAGAATCCATTAAGGGCTTCTCTGGTGGCTCAGATGGTAAAGACTCTATCTGCCTGCAAATCAGGAGACCTGGGTTTGATCCCTGGGTTTGGAAGATCCCCCGGAAAAGGAAATTGCAATCCATTCCAATATTCTTGCCTGGAGAATTCCATGGACAGAGGAGCCTGACAGGCCACAGTTCATGGGGTGGCAAAGAGACACTTCTGGGCACCTTTCACTTTTTAGAATTCCTGACCCCAGAATGTTCTGTCATGATCTGTTATGCAGCCATAGGTGACAAATTCCAATAATAAGATGTATCAAAATGCGTATTAAAAGGAAATAAGGTTTTCAACTATGGTTACAGCTGCAATGGGCCCTGCAGGGCACAGTGGCCATGGTGTTGGAAACGGTATACTTTTCCAGAAGTCTTGCAGGAGCTTTCCTCCAGGGTGTTGTTGTTGGGTGGGGGGCAGCTCCTACTTTGTCCCAGGTCTGCAGACACATCAAGCAAGGCTTCTGCTTCCATGGAGTATGATGCAGCTGTCAGCTCCCACAGTCACCAGGCCTCCTGGAGTGGAGTCACCATCCTTCAGAGCCATATGTCACTCTGTCCTGACTCACAGGTCCTCTAAGCCCACCAACTGCAGCTGTGAGTCAGGCTGAGCAGGCCCCTGCTGGGACATGGAGCCTGGCCTGGGCGATTGGCCAGCAAAGCTAAGGAAGCTGGTGAGCGTTTCTGGAGGTCTCTTTCCCCATCATCCATTGAGGGAGATCACAGTGACCCTCAGAACTCTCAGGTCAAGTCAGCGTCTGGCCTCACTTTAAAACCCAGACTTTGAGAGCAAGCAGGACAGTCGAGGCATCATATGTGACATCAGTATGGACAAGGTGTTGTCAGCCGGAGGCCACGCAGATCATTGACTTCCTGACCATCTGCACATACACCTGCTTCTTGGGGTGCTGGTGTCTATCACAGGTCTTCCTCTGAATTTCATTATGCCCGTTCCCAGTGTCTGGTCCATTCCAGCTACACCATACCCCACATATTCTATGTGAACACAGAGGCTGAGAAGGAGCAACTCATCAGGAAATCCAAGGCCCAGATCAGCAGGATGGGATGCTGATAAAGCTCATTTTGTTAGGCTGTTGGTTAGTCACTATGTCTGACTTTTTGTGACCCCATGGACTATAGCCCACCAGGCTCCTCTGTCTATGGGATTTTCAAGGCAAGAATACTGGAGTAAGTTGCCATTTCCTCCTCCAAGGGATCTTCCCGACCCAGGGACTGAACTCACATCTCAAGCTACACACAAATTATTCATTAATTGTGTATATATTCAAATGTTCTAGAGGGTATGGTAAGCCATATATATCAAAGATGTATAAGATAAAGTCCTGGCTACTACGAAATTCACATCTGAGAGGATCCCTATGCAAATAGGTGAAATACAATATAGTTCATAATGCCAATAAAGTAACATTGACAATGCAAAAATATTTTCAATGTAAAAATACAATTTTTTAATTCCAATTTTGATAGCTGAAGTTAAAACTTTTCTGTACATATCTAAAATATCATTTTATTCAAATTTCAACCTTTAGGTGACAAGCTTCTTGTGTAGTTTTAATTTCCAGAGAAAAATCAGATGCTAATTAAGGAAACAAAAGCCTGACACAGTTGTGTGTGTGATTCTGATAGAGTAATTTTAGTGGTTTAAACTACTCCTAAGTTAGCTTGATTATAGTAGGGCACTCATAATCAGTTGAAAACTTAACAATAAAATATAAATTATCACAACAAAGTTGGATCTATTACATTTACACATCTTACAATTGTGAGAAAATTGGTATCATTTCTAAATTAAATGCATGAGTATATTGACATTAATAATTATTATCATCATGCATACAACACACTGAAGGCTTTATGAATGGTTGAGTATTTATAAATAATTTATTAATTATGTACTATTTGTCTGTATTACACATACTACAGAGATGTCGTCAATACTGGTATAAATCAAAGTTACCTTTCTTTAAGAATACAAAATATTGATAGTTTCATACACTGCTTAGGGAAAAAGGAAAATGTTAAATGGTAGATAAACTACCTAGACTCAAAAATGTAAAGGTACTCATGGAGAGTAAAAGAAAGGCAATTAGAGGAAAAAAGCAATAGCTTCAAGCCAAAATTGAAATGAATGGTTTTATTCAGCCCTCAAGTCAACTAGGCTCTTTGAGTAAGTACATGTCTTCATAGAAGTACATGTTTTCATAGCAACATTAAACTGCTTTATTTCCCAAATCCATGCTAATATTTAAAACACTAGAAAATTTGGCATTTGGTTTCAACATCAGTATCCATCCAGTGACCTGAGTATTATTTTCAGGGTGGACATTTCTTGGCAAATCCCAGAAATTCTGATTCAGTATGTCTTGAATGGGGTCCAGGAATACTCTAACAGTTGACTCTGATTCAGGTGAGAGTTGAGAAGTTGAAGAACAGTAGTAGAAATGAAAGGGCCAACCTGCACATTTACTCTCAATAAAGGTACACATGACTTACAACACTCAGAACAAAAGACTAGACACCTTAGAAAGAAATGTCCCCTGCTCAAGCACTGCAGAGAATCCAGAGTCCTGTTGCTTGAGTCTCATGACATAAATCTCAGTTGATACAGTGTAACCCAGACAGTGCTGATTTATAGAAAATGTGGGTCCCTTGTGTAACTACCTTGGGAAATTTGGAGAAGTGAAATATGCCTCTTTGGATATATGCTGAGCTAGAAACATATAGTATTGATGGAAACAACAGAAAATAGGATGGACTCAAAACACACCTAAAAACTTCTCAGTTTCTCTATGTGCATTTAAGGCTCTGTTTGACAAGGCATCTGACTTTCTTTTCTTTTCTTTCCTTTTTCTAAAAATGGAGATATATTAATAATTGACACGTGGTGGTGGTAATTTAGTTACTAAGTCATGTCCAGGCCTCTGTGACCCAATGGACTGCAGCCTGCCAGGCTCCTTTTTCCACAGAATTCTCTAGGAAGAATACTGGAAAGGGTTGCCCTTTCCTTCTCTGGGGGATCTTCCTGACCCATCGATTAAACCCACATCTCCAGCTTGGCAGACAGATACTTTGAGCCATCTGGGAAGCCCATAAATGACATATAACATTATATTAATTTAGGTGTACAAGTATTGATCTTGAAATGGTTGCTTGAAGCAAAAGCACAGGTGTGCATAAAGGTGAATGTGATCAAAACATACAGACTTCCAGTTATAAATAAATCAGTCCTAGGGCTAGAATGCACAGCACGGTGACTGCAGCTGACAATAGAATACTCTATATGATAAAGTCTTTCAGAGAGGGGAGCTCCGGCTTCCTTTCTGAATATATTTTCTTTACCCTCCTCTCCACACTCTGGACACCCACTGTACTACCCTACTTATAATTTTTCATCCAGACATGAGATTAGATACCATTCTGTCTTTGCTAAAGATGTTTTCTCCACCTAGAACTCCCTCCTTTCCACCTTTTTCATATCTTCTCCATCTTTTAAAGACTCAGCTCAAATGATAATTCCTATGATGTGACATATTATGCTTATGCTTTCAATTTTTTTAATAAAACATATTATATTTGATAATAAAAATAGTTAATTATTTTTTCTTATAGCACTTGGTATTTTGCTTGTATTCTTAATGAATTCAACTAGATCATTGTCTTTCTCACAAAATTTTCAGGCCTAGTGATTAAGTAATGGGGTTCCCAAGTGGAACTAGTGGTAAAGAACCCACCTGCAGAAGACTTAGAGATGTGGGTTCAATCCCTGGGTCAGGAAGATCCCCTGGAGGAGGAAATGGCAACCCACTCCAGTATTCTTGCCTGGAGAATCACATGGACAGAGGAACCTGGTAGACTAGAGTCCATAGGTGTGGCAAAGAGTTGGACAGGATTGAAGCAACTTAGCAGCAGTTGATTAAGTAATACAACCTCTAAACTCTCTTCACTTTTAGAGACACTTGTCTTTGTGTGTGTGTGCTTAGTCACTCAGTCATGTCTGACTCTGCAACCCCATGGACTGTAACCTGCCAGGCTCCTCTGTCCATGGGGATTCTCCAAGAGAGAATACTACAGTGGGTTGCCATGTCCTTCTCCAGGGGATTTTCCCAACCTAGGGATCAAATGCAAGTCCCCCGCATTGCAGATGGATTTTTAACCAACTGAGCCACGAGACTTGTTTAGTTGCTGAGAAAATGCATATGGTAGGCCACCTTCACATGAGTTGTGTGTGTGTGCTAAGTGTCTTCAGTCATGTCTGACTCTGTGTGACCCTATGGACTGTAGCCTGGCAGATTCAGTCTATGGGCTTCTCCAGGCAAGAATACTGGAATGGGTTGCCATGCCCTCCTCCAGGGAATCTCTAAAACCCAGGGATCAAACCCACATCTTTTAGGTCTCCTACACTAGCAGGTGAGTTCTTTGCTGCTAGCACCACCAGGGAGACCCACCCACACGAGTTACCTCCATGTAATTTTCTGTCCTTAAGTGTGGTCTGAATATAATTATTTGCTTCTATTTAGTATGTGTGTGTTAGTCAGTCAGCAGTGTCCAACTGTTTGTGACCCCATGGACTAGCCCATCAGGGTCTTCTGTCCATGGGATTCTTCAGGCAAGAATACTGGAGTAGGTAGCATTCCCTTCTCCCTGGGACTTTCCCAAACCAGGGATCAAACCCTAGTTTCCTGCTTTGCTGAGGCAAAAGTGATACCACTGATAAGAAATGGCATGACATCGCTTTCACAGGGGAGTAGAACTCTATTTGAAGAAGACAAAATCCATGGAGTCATCTGACTCCTCCACCTCCTTCTCCATCCTCTCTCTTTTCTGTGCTGATACCTGAGCTAAAGCATCAGCAGGAGTTGCAGAGTCACCTTCTGGAGGCAGATGTGCTGGTCAGCTCGGTAATACCCTGGACAGTGACTGATATCTTCAGTGTTGTTTTCCTTTAGGCTCACTGGTAACCTTGTTGAGCCAGGTCATCATCTACCTCATTGGTCCTTGCTCTGTCCAGGATCTTCTTTATGTCTTTGGCACTAGAAAAGGCACTGCCATTAAAGGCAGTGAGCAGGTAGGAGGTGGCATAGTATAGGTAGACAGGATTTTCTAAATATAGGGAAATTATCACAATGAAATAATTAGCAACTGCTGTAAGTTTTGTTTTTTTTTTTTTTTTTTGAGTGTGATCTAGTGATGAATACCTATTGGATAGAGATTGAAATCTACCCACCTACAACACGGCCACACTCATACCATTGCACATATATTTCCCTAGTTTCATATTTTGAGTCTTTGTAGATCAGACAGGAAAGTATCTGCCTGCAATGTGAGTGTCCCAGATTCAATCCCTGGATGGGGAAGATCCCCTAGAGAATGGAATGACTATCCATTCTAGTATTCTCACATGAAGAATGCCATGGACAAAGGAGCCTGGTGGATTACAGTCCATGGGATCACAGAATCAGACATGATTGAAGGACTAACAATTTCACATTCACATATTATTTTTAAACTGCAAATTCACTGTAGAACTCTAATAGGTAAGTAATCTAATGCACTTAAATATAGATGGATAGATAGATAAAAGTTAGATGCCAAGATTAACACTAATTTCAATTCAATTATTTGTACAGTGCAAATGTACATGTCCAACTCTATGACCATATGCACTGCAGCCACCCAGGCTCCTCTGTTCATTCAATTTCTCAGGCAAGAATACTGGAGTGGGTTGCCATTTCCTCCTCCAAGGGATCCTCCTGACCCAGGAGTTGAACCTGTGTCTTATTATGTTCCCTGCATTGGCAAGTGGATTCTTTACCATCAGTGCAACCTGGGAAGCCCTGATTCCAGTCTTGTTTTGGTTAGTCATTCACTGTGTGACAAGTGAACTATATCTTAGCTTACAGTTTCTTCACTCTTGCAATGTGTATAGCAATAAACTGAGTGAATATATATAAAGATACTATAATAGTTTGGTTTACTAGCTTAAAACATTTCTTACAATTATTATAGAAAAATTAGGTACTTTTTCTCATTTGGCCTGAGAACACTATTCCATGTCTATTTGGCACACAGGCAGAAGGAAACCATTTAAAAAATTTTACCAAAAAATTTTATTTACTTTGTTTAAATATTTCATTTCTTAATGACCCGTTTGGCCAGTATAAACCTTTTGCTTCTTTCCCCTGAAGGCTATCTGAGAGTACACTTAAGTCCATTGAATTCAGTGTAAGTTGCATAGTTTTAACTAACTAAATTAATTTGGAGGATCAACTTCTAACTATTCCCAAAATCTCCTTAGGAACAGACTTCAATCTTAGTTTTAACCCACAACCAATAATGCGTTGAATGTAAATAATGTTCTATAGAATTTTATAAAAATTTAGATGAAATTTTGTTAAGCCTATTATAGATGATAATCTCAGGTTGATTTTTCTCTACTAAAGATGACATTATTTGCATTATGTTGAAGTAAGAAACATTAATGCAAAGTAGTTCTAATGCTAAATAACCTTAAAAATTATTTACCTTACAGTTTAATCCCAGCTTATAATGGTGTACTTACATACAACATATTCCCCAAATATAGCACTTACTAAGTCTACCACTGATTTCTGATCTGTTCCATAATGAATGGGAATAATGTATCACCATCTGGATAACTAACACAATCAAGAAAAGAAGAATCATCCTGTATCATCCATTTATTTTATAATTTTGTAAATTTTCTAATGCTTTAATGTAAGTATTTATAATTATGTTTGTATAGTAATGTGTCATAGTCAATACCCCCCCTTTAAAAACACAAAAAATTAGAAACATTTCTGTTGAAAGTTTCTGATAATTTGAATGAAGTGAATTTTTGAGACTTCTACTTTTTTTTTTTTTCAATTTGCAAGATTAGTATCATAAAAACAGCAAAGCAGTAATGCATTAAAGAATTATTAGGGGTCTAATAAAATTATTTGGACCGCCAACTGTTGTAACACTGATTAATGATTGCTTTTTAATTAATTGGAAGTTGTTCAATCATTGTACCATTTTATTTCATCTGAGAGTTTTTATAGAAGGGTCAGAGCCAAAGCATATGCTAGTATAATCTGCAATAAGGTACATTTACACTATTTTTTCCCACTTGGCAGGGTAAATGTGGGCTATTTATTTCATAGTCATTCACCATGACAATAATTTCCAGCTCAGGCTGGCTAGTTTGAGCAGAGAAAGCAACCTTACATATTAAAACTTAAATAAAGTTGACTTTTAAACTCTGTGAGCTCAAATAAAACCCACAATAACCTATTCTTATTGCAGAATCATTAATTACCACGTGGTATGTGCTTAGCCTCTTTCTTTTCCATGGAAGTGTAAGGTGCATAGTGTTTGTCTCACCAGACTTCTTTGAAGATGCTAAATTCCTCTCAGTAGTTTTTGAATACACAGTGGAGTGGATGTTGCTGCTGCTAAGTCACTTCAGTTGTGTCCAACTCTGTGTGACTCCATAGACGCCAGCCCATCAGGCTCCCCCGTCCCTGGGATTCTCCAGGCAAGAACACTGGAGTGGGTTGCCATTTCCTTCTCCAATGCATGAAAGTGAGAAGTGAAAATGAAGTTGCTCAGTCATGTCTGACCCTCAGCGACCCCAAGGACTACAGCCTTCCAGGCTCCTCCGCCCACAGGATTTTCCAGGCAAGAATACTGGAATGGAGTGCCATTGCCTTCTCCGAGTGCAGTGGATAGAAGTAGATAATTTAGAAATATTAGCCAGTAGCCCTCTTTTAAGGTGTGTATATGTATGAGTTGTGAGTCCAAGTCCCACTTCTGTATATGTCCCAGTGAGTGCCAACATAACTGATGAGACTCCGTACTGTGGGGTTTCCTAAGTTGCATTTAGGTAAAAACTACATAGGATGTGACTGCAGCCATGAAATTAAAAGATGGTTGTTCTTTGGAAGAAAAGCTATGACCAACCTAGACAGCATATTAAAAAGCAGAGACATTACTTTGCCAACAATGGTCCATCTAGTCAAAGCTATCATTTTTTCCAGTAGTCATGTATGGATGTAAGAGTTGGATCATAAAGAAAGCTTGGCACCACAGAGTTGATGCTTTTGAACTGTGGTATGGAGAAGACTCTTGAGATTCCCCTGGACTGCAAGATCAAACCAGTCAATCCTAACGGAGATCGGTCCTGAATATTCATTGGAAGAACTGATGCTGAAGCTGAAACTCCAAAACTCTGGCCACCTGATGTGAAGAACTGACTCCTTAGAAAGACCTTGATGGGAGGGGGATTTGGGATTGGGAGCTTGTGTACACCTGTGGTGGATTCATGTCGATGTATGGCAAACCCAATAGAGTATTGTAAAGTCAAATCAAAAAATAAATAAATAAATAAATTTTAAAAAAAGAAAAAAAAAAAAAGAAAGACCTTGATGTTGGGAAAGATTGAAGGCAGGAGGAGAAGGTGACAACAGAGAATGAGATGGTTGCATGGCATCACAAATTCAATGGGCATGAGTCTGAGCAAGCTCTGGGACTTGGAGATGCACAGGAAAGCCTGGCGTGCTGCAGTCCATGAGGTTGCAAAGAATTGGACATGACTGAGCTGAACTGACCTGGCATAGAAGGTAGAGATTGGAATGCAGTCAGTGTGTGTCCTAATTATACTGATAATTAACAAAATATGGCCTGAAAATAGCACAATATTGTTAATCAACTATGCTCCAACATAAAATAAAATTTTTTAAAAGATCTGGTTCTCTAAGTTTGAAAAATGAGAAATTTAGGAACAATGCATTGAAAAGTGCATACCCCCTTTCTCCAAATGGTTGAAGCCCAGGCTCTGACCTGAAGTGTCGAACCTGCTACTACAGGTGCCCTCATACCACGATGATGTTTTTTGGTGGCTTTTGTACCCCATGGGGAGAAGGAGAACTTTAGAGCTACAGTACAGGTGAGTGAAGAACTAGAGGCAGACTTTCATCTTAAGTTAAGGTACTGGATCTAATATCTGCCTTTAAAAAAATACACATATTCCATGTATATTAACAGAAAGGTTAGGTGACACAGAATAGTGAAAAGTATTTTATTATAGACAATATGTTTTAAATAATAGAAATTATTTGAATAGGCTACTTCTGGTCAGTTATCACCTAATACATCCAAATCATCAGAGTGAGTATAATGTAGTTCACAGAGGTCTTCTACCCCATAACTTAGATATCTCATTTTCACTCTACTTGTCAAAGATCTAAGAAAACTAAAGTTTATTTTCTAACTATATTATAGTTAAACTTCCCCCAGTATTATGGATAATGGAAATAATTCAGAGTTGAAATAATTGAAAGTGTAAAAAAAGATGATGAATAACATGTAATAGGAGGTGATATGGGAAGGAAGAAAGATATCTAGCAGGAAAGTAAAAGTGAAGTCACTGAGTCGTGTCCGACTTTTTGCGGCCCCATGGACTGTAGCCCACCAGGCTCCTCCATCCATGGAATTTTCCAAGCAAGAGTACTGGAGTGGGTTGCCATTTCCTTCTCCAGGAGATCTTCCAGACCCAAGGATCAAACTCGGGTCTCCTGCCTTGCGGACAGACGCTTTACTGTCTGAGCCACCAGGGAAACCCCCATCTAGCAGGAAAGGAAACTTTCAATCAGAAAAGCATTTAAAGAAAATGGGCGAGGCTAACGTTCCATTCTGTTCTCTTGATAGCAGGTCTGTTCAGGCAGCTGACTGGATGATCCACTCTGAGACGCTAACTGAGCAAGGAAGGCAGATTTGAAAGGAGACAGCAGGGCAGAGAAAGCATACAGTAGGGGAGCAGCCTTCAGTGTGCGTGTTTAGCATGGCAGGGATGTGTGTGGAATTTCCTCGGAATCGAGTGGACACAGCAGAAAGCTGGAACTGAGAAACCATGCTGTCAACTCTCCCAAGAAAACCTTCTGCAGCCCGAGAGGCCCTGGACCTAAAATGAAGAAACTGTAGGAGCTACCACTGGGTGCTCATAACAAGCTCATGGGTAGATGGGATGCTCAGAATGCCAACACCAAATAACCCAAAAATTACATGAAGAGAGCTAGTATTTGGAAAGTCCACTTAGTCAGTCCACTTTAATCCTAGAAGTAGTGGCAAAAAGGGGAGTGCTCTCTCATCAGCCAGGAGTATATGAGAGAGATTTATGTGAAATAATAACATTTGCAGCAACATGGATGGATCTAGGGATTATTAAGCTAAATGAAGTAAAGCCAAAGATAAATATATGATATCACTTTTATGTGGAATCGAAGAAAATAATAAAAGCAAATGTATTTGCAAAACAGAAATAAACTCACAGACTTAGAAAACAAACTTACGGTTAGCGAAGGGGAAAATCGGAGAAGGGTTAAGTTAGGAGTTTGGTATTAACATATACACCCTGCTGCTGCTGCTGCTGCTGCTGCTGCTAAGTCGCTTCAGTCGTGTCTGACTCTGTGCGACCCCATAGACGGCAGCCCACTGGGCTTCCCCGTCCCTGGGATTCTCCAGGCAAGAACACTGGAGTGGGTTGCTATTTCCTTCTCCAACGCATGAAAGTGAAAAGTGAAAGTGAAGTCACTCAGTCGAGCCTGACTCTTAGCGACCCCATGGATTGCAGCCTACCAGGCTCCTCTGTCCATGGATTTTCCAGGCAAGAGTACTGGAGTGAGGTGCCATTGCCTTGTCTAGAATATATAAAATGGGCTTCCCCAGTGGGTCAATAGCAGAGAACCAGGCTGCCAACACAGAAGACACAGGTTCGATCCCTGGGTCAGAAAGATCTCCTGGTGAAGAAAATAGCAGCCCACTTCAGCATTCTTGCCTGGGAAATCCTGTGGACAGAAGAGCCTGGTGGGCTACAGTCCATGGAGTTTCAAACAGTTGGACACAACTGAGTGAGACTAACACTTTCCTATCTATACCCACTGAGTTGCGACTGATCAAAAACCTCTCAATAGACACGTTTGGTTAGCTCCTCCCTGCACTGAAAGGTGACATTAGCTGCCAGAACATTGTACCAGATGCATAAAAGGAAATAGGAAAGCAATACATGAGATACTTGGGATTTCCTCAAATCTTTCAATAGACCTTATGCAGAACTGTTATGATGCACTTCCATCATAGACAACTATGTTGATAGCCAATGTCTCCACTCCTACCCTTATCTGTTACCTTAGGAAGCTTGTTACTTTGATAATATCCTCCATTGTCCAGCCAAACACACATGACCTACCATCAATCTCAGTCTAGAGGATTCTGGCCAAGCAGAAGTCAACGCAAGGAGTAATGCCTAACAATCCTATAGATTCCAAATGACTCCTTGAAGAATTGCACTTAAAACTCCTGTATGTTCTTCCACAATGGTGTTCATAAAAACATATATGCTAACAAAAGAAGAGAGAAAGAAGAAGGGTGACTTTATAAATGTTCTCCTCAGGACTTCACTCGTTGGGCCAGTGGTTAAGACTCTGTGTATCCAGGGGGCACGGGTTCAGTCCCTAGAATGGAGATTCCACATGCAACATGACACAGTGAAAATAAATGAATAAATAAAATCATGCTTTCTTTAAGTTTAAAAACTATTTCAGAATAGGTGATGATTCCCTCCTGCCTGGCCTATGAAACTGTGCATAATATATACAGGGGTGCAATGTGGAAAGACATTGGAACTATGGCAGATTTTTAAGGTTACCAGGTGGAAAGAAGTGAGCTCACACCATGAAAAGAGCTGCTAGATATTCCTGCCGTCCTGCAAACAAAGTGCAGTGGCAGCTGTCACAATTTTTCTGGACTTGGGCTGTGAGGGAAAGGAGCAGGCTTCTGAGTTTCCCCAGGAGACCACTCAGCTGTCAGTCTAAAACTGAAAAACAGCTCAGCAGGGACTCGTTTAAGAATGTGAAATTCAAAGAACTGCAGTATAACATTGATTCCGTCCATGCCATACTTACTAACTTTACTCGCAATTATGGAGAAATTATACTGCGCAGTGCTTTCTCTGTCTAGTAATTCATTAGTGGCGATGGTTCCTTCAGTCGCATCTACTGTAAAGTAGCTGTCCCCATCACTCTTCCAATCTATGAGGTACCTGTGTACAAAAAGAGGAGATGCAAATGTGCAATGATTACACATTCATCATAATGGCAGTCAGGCTAACTTGACACAGTTCCTTATTTTTCTCCCTGTAGCTATTACCTACCTTGCAATAAAGAAGAATGTAAGTGACAGCTTCTTTATTGCAAAGTCAGTATGCTCAAGGGGAAGCTGGGAATAATGAAAGATTTAGTACTCCTGCTGTTCATATTATTTTAGGGTCTTGACACCTTGAAAGCTCAGCAGAGACTAAAATTCTAAAGCTGACCATGGGTTTCCTTAACCTGCTGAATATTAAAACTTTTTCAAGCAGTAAAAGATTCCTTAATGGTGGCTGTGGGAAGAGCTGGGGGTGGGATAGGCATCTGGAAACAGCTACAAAGAACTTAGGTCAGAACAGAGGTAGCATCTTTGTTTCCATGGACAGAAAAAAAAAAAAAAATCATGTTAGGAAAACTAAGGGGAAATTTTTAAACTGACAGGTGCTATAATTGCACAGAAATATTTTCCTCAAACACACAAAAAGTGGCCATGGTTGTTTTATTAATCTTATTACTTTTAAGAAACTCAGAACAAGTTTCTTAAAAAAAGTGATCTTGGCTATACTGTCTCTTTATGTTCTTTATTAGCCAAACTCCTTGATAGTAAGTGATCCACTTTCTTAATGTGAAACAGTTGGAATAAGAAATCCAAGAATGTGAAATGAAATGCATTTTTTAAAAATATGCATTTGTATAAATCTTTATGTAGCAGTGAACATATAGAGTGATATATGTATATTATTTTAAAGGTATATTTTCAAACATCATATTAACAGACATTTTGAAATCTTTCCATGTGCCAGGTATTGTTCTAAATATTTATCACCATTTTTGTTATTAGAGAATCAAAGTGAGGTCCTGAAGGCAGATGACAGCATTGTAGTCAGCCCCCCTAAATCCCCGGTCATCATGAAATGTTAATTAAGGCTTGTGTTTCAAAATAGCAAGTTTTAATCTTGACAAACAGGTTATTTGTGTGTGTAACATTTTAGAACTAGGTCAAAACTAGTTTGTCTTTATAGGTGCAGATTTATAACTTGTCAGCATTCATTAGTAACTGATAGGATCAGAGTAAGAACCAAGCTTCGTATCTGCCTTTGACATTTCCATTGTTGATTTTTGAAATGCACTGATGCTTTATGAGTTCAGTGTAACATCCTGTATCAAAGAAATGATCTCAAAAATTATAAATGAACTTAAAAGCCAGAGAGTACAGCATATAATGAGCTTCATTCTCTCTATTGCAAGATGCCCTTTTTGGAATAAAAAAGCATCTTCTCACAGTACCCATTTTTAGCACCTTTATTCAACTTGGTAACATGCCTAATTTGAGGTGGATTGTTACTGAACTTCCTTGGTGACCATAGCATTTTCTGAAGAATTTCTGGTGTAGACTAACAGTGGCTGGTGTTTAATGGTAGAATTCACTAAATATTTGCTGAGTGCCCACTATGCTACCACTATTGTAGTAGGGTTGAAGTGCAAAGGAAATTATAAAGTATAATGGTCACTAATAATGAGTCTAGTTGGAAGAAAGTATATAAAGAGGATTATTATGTTTGATAGAAGGACAGAAAAGACAAGACAGGAGTACAAAGAAGATACCTGGTTCAACACCTATTGGTTCAGGCAAACCTTCCTGCACATGATGTTTGCCTGGCATTAGAAGGCTATAAAGGAATTATTTATGAGAAGAGAGAGGCAGACTAAGGAAAGGAGGAAAGATATTTTAGGAACATCAATAGCAGCAGCAAAACCGTAGACTGCAAAACCAAACCCACCAGGTTCCTCTGTCCTTGGAATTCTGCAAGCAAGAATACTGGAGTGGGTATCCTTTCCTTCTCTAAGGGATCTTCCTGACTCAGGGATCAAACCCAGGTCTCCTGAATTGCAGGCAGATTCTTTACAGTCTGAGACACCAGGGAAGCCCCCTTTCACTTTCAGAAGGCTATAAAGGAGTTATTTATGAGAAGAAGGAGGCAGACAAAGGATGAAGAAAGGTATTTTAGGAACATCAACATCAGTAGGAAAACCATAGAGATTTTGTAAGCTGTTAGGAATTTCAGTAAAATATCTGAAAGGAATAATAACCTGAAAAAAAAGATAAGCTATTTAGGTCAAGGAGGGTCTTGTAAATTGTATTAAGGAGATAAAACATGATCTTGTAGTTAATGAACAACTCAAAGGGTATAATTAGGGTATGGGATAACTGTTAATCACTTTTAAGGCAGAGAGTGAATGTATTTGAAGGAGACAAGACTGTAAGCATTTCCCATAAACCAGAATCTTGCCAAGAGACAAAGAGAGTCACTAGAGCTGGGAAGAGATTTAATTCGATGGGTTGCAAGTGGTTGAGATAACTAGGGCTATGCAGGCTGAGCTTCCCAGGCGGTGCTAGTGGTAAAGAATCTGCTTGCTAATGCAGGAGACATAAGAGATGTGGGTTCAATCCCTGGGCCCAGGAAGATCCCCTAGAGGAGGGCATCGCATCCCACTCTTGCCTGGAGAATCCCATGGACAGAGGAGACTGGTGGGCTACAGTCCTTGGGGTTGCAAAGGGTCAGACACGACTGAAATGATTTAGAGCACATTCCCATGCAGGCTGAAGGAAAGAAGACATGAAACATGCTAGTGTCATTTGCTTTGACTACGATATTCAGGTGAAGTGGGTGTCAGATTTACTTGTCGTTTCAGTGTGATGGAGCTAGGACAGGAAAATGGAATCTATAGACATTATTATTTTGGATAAATAGAATGAAGACTTTGATGTCAGAGTTGCACAATGTCATAACGGGTTTCCTCAGAAAACCATAAGCACCAAGAATAATCAAATATTGATGTCAAAATATTCATGTTTGGTGCAGATATGGTAGAGTATTAAATCTAAGCATGACTGGAGAGCCTGAATATAACTTGCAGTGCTGAGTTACTACTACTAATATCCATACACAGTGGATGGAATTCCCATACACTTTTCATGGATGGAATATTTTTTTAATTATTTTTTCCTGTGATCGCTCTGTTCTGATCTTAACAAACATATTTTGCTCTGAGCACTACAATAAAGTCTCACTTTTGAAACATATGCTTCCTTTTCCCCTAAGCCTCATTTTAAATAATAGCTTCATCCACATACTATTGGAGAAGGGAATGGCATCCCATTCCAGCATTCTTGCCTGGAGAATTTCATAAACAGAAGAGCCTGGTGGGCAACAGTCCATGGGCTTACAAAGAGTCAGACACAACAGAGTGGCTACTTCACATACTATACAATTTCCCGATTTAAGCTGAGCAATTCAATTGTTTTCATATATTTTAAGTTGTGTGATAGGTGGTAAGTTTTAAAATGTTTTAAACGTATTAGCTCTTTTTTTTTTTTCATTTAATTCATTACTTGGGGTTAGCTCCAATTACCTGGAAACTTCACTTCTATAGATTTAAGATTGTGAACATGTGGTGTTTCTGGATTTCTCCTCTGCTACTTCCTTTTGCACTGAGTGCATATTATTCCAATGGAATATTAATTCTTTTATTAAATACTAATATTATACTCTATATTTTTAGTTATTTTCTTTTTATCTGCTCCAGGTTTTACTGTATACTGCTTAACATAGATTGAAATTTATGCTGACTTAATTATAATAAAATATAGAAATTTTACTCTTATGTAGCCATGTGCTATTATATATGAAAAGTGAAAGTGAAGTCGCTCAGTCCTGTCCAAGTTTTTGCAACCCATGGACTGTAGCCTGCCAGGCTCCTCCATCCATGGGATTTTCCAGGCAAGAATACTGGAATGGCTTTCCATTTCCTTCTCCAGCGATCTTTTTGACCAAGGGATTGAACCCAGGTCTCCCACATTTCGGGAGGATTCTTTATCAGCTGAGCCACAAGGGAAGCCCGTATACACATATACATATACATATATATAACATTTTTTTTTTTCCTGTTGGTGGCTCAGTGGTAAAGAACCCACCTGTCATTGAGGAGACACACGTTTGACCCCTGGGTCTGAAAGATCCCTTGGAAAAGGAAATGGCAACCCACTCCAGTATTCTTGCCTGGGAAACCTCATGAACGGAGGAACCAGGGAGGTTACCATCCATGGGTTCGCAAGACAGTCAGACATGACTTAGCAACAACAATCTATAGTATATTGATATAGTAAAAAATTAGTAAAACATTTCTATAATTAGTACTTTTATAATCTTATGTCTATTAAAGCTGGAAAATAAAGGGAAGCAAATATTCTGAGAAGAGCTAAAGAACTGATGCTTTTGAACTGTGGTGTTGGAGAAGACACTTGAGAGTCCCTTGGACTGCAAGGAGATCCAATCAGTCCATCCTAAAGGAAATCAGTCCTGGGTGTTCATTGGAAGGACTGATGCTAAAGCTGAAATTCCAATACTTTGGCCACCTGATGCAAAGAGATGACTCATTGGAAAAGACTCTGATGCTGGGAGGGATTGGAGGCAGGAGGAAAAGGGGATGACAGAGGATGAGATGGCTGGATGGCATCACCGACTCGATGAACATGAGTTTGAGTGAACTCCGGGAGTTGGTGATAGACAGGGAGGCCTGGCGTGCTGCGATTCATGAGGTGGCAAAGATTCGGACACGACTGAGTAACTGAACTGAACTGAACTGAAAGTTGTCAAGTCATACAGATTCTTTTACCCTGGGAAATTCTCTAACTTCTACAGGTCCTGGTTGGAGGCAGGATGATCTTCTCATTTCATTCTCATTTAGACTCTCCAGGAATGAAACAAACAACATGAAGTGAGGGTGACGAGACTCTAAATTTTTAGCCTACCTGGGAGAGGACTTCTCCCTGTGAGTGAGGTTCAGTGGACGAAACCAGCGGCCAACTGCTCAACTAGGAATTTCGCTCCTGAGAACTCAGCGGTGGAGATTGGAAACACTGGCATCCTGCCCCTCCCAGCAAGATGATATATCCCATGATTGAGAGCTGAGGACAGAGGAGCCATCTTTTCTCAACAGTTCTGTCCAAGGTCCAGAGAGAATTCTCTATCTGGCTTAACTGGCAGATGAAAGTGGAAGTGAGAGAGCAGGTCTTGGCTCAAGTTCCAAAGCCTCTTGCTGTTCTAAAGTTTTAGTCAATCTTCTTGAGTAAATGTTTCATCATTTGCTGTATGCTTTTAGTAAATCTTCCAAAGAAAGCAAATGGTTTTTAGTAAGCTTTAACTAATAATTTTCACCATTTATGCTTGGTTCACTGGAAGAACTTCTCACACTGCCATTCCTTAAGTAGAATCTCCATTATTTTCAGGAATTCCTTTCTTCTTTTCTCATTTACTCCAGTTAAACTGCATAATATTATTTACAGCTCTTCTGTATTTATACCATTGTAAAACTATGCAATAACTAGGTTCTTCTTTGCTGTCCTTAGCATTCAATTGTTTTGCAGATTGTGGCAAACAAAAGACAGATTATACACATTTTGTGCCTGTGTTTGTCTCTCTTACTCAAGGCTCTCTAAATTGCTTGTGGCCCCTTTATCTCTGTGTTGCCAAGGATCTGAGGTGTTATCTTCACATAGCATCTGCAACTTAAACCTTACCTTGAGTCAATGCACAGATCCTAGTACCTAGAGAATAGTTAAATATTTCTACTCCAAGGAAATGTCTAACGTAGAACAATCCACTACTTCAGGTTTGCTGGGTGAGGACTTGCTCAGTACTAGCACTGAGTGTCCTTGGTCCCAGAAAAAAAAAAAAAGGAAAAACTGATCACTTTACTTCTAGTTAACATTTACAGCATGTTACAATTTATAAAGCTGATTCAGACAGAATATGTATATAATGAATCACTATAGACTCACAGGTCATTTTCAAATATAATTTTTACAAATATTTTATTTATTTGCTTGTTTGGGCTGTGTTGGGTCTCTGTCGCTGCATGGGCTTTCTCTAGCTGGGGAGAGTGGGAACTACTCTCTAGATGTGGGGAATGGGCTTCTCTTCTCTGTTTCGTGGCTTCCCTTGTTGCAGAGCATGAGCTCAGTGTTTCTGGGCTCTAGAGCACAGGTTAAACAACCGTAGCCCACAGACTTAGTCATATTGTTGCATGCAGGATCTTCCCAGACCAGGAATCAAACCCTTGTCTCCTGCATTGGCAGGTAGATTCTTTACCACTGTGCCACCAGAGAATCCCCACAGGTCATTTTTAACTGTAGTTTTAACTTTATCCAGTAATGAATTTAAAAATTCAAGAACTTAAATAGTGCATCCATAAAATATGTGCCTATCTCTGTTGATACATACACACATATACATATATGTATATATATCTAACCAAAATTCAATATATTGGAAAGTGAACAGGCAAATTTCATTTATTTATTTATTTCAGTCTAACACTGAGATAAAGTTTGCATTCCATAAATTAGCCACCACTGAGAGGCAAAGAAATATATATATATATATATATATAGAATGAAGAATATGAACTTTTTGGAGAGATAAACTAGGGAGATACACCAGTTCCTCCACTTATCTTGTGCAACTAGATTAGGAATCTTTCTCTCTATTATCTGTTCTCCTTGTCTCTTATAAAATTTGGAAAATAATGTCGATCTAGTCATGTAAGGGAAAGTGTGGTACAGATGAAATGAGATAAGATGTATGTATCTAGTTATCGAATCGCACATTTGGGATGTTTACATGCATGTACATGTGTGTGTATGTATCCTTTCCTCCCACTCTCTTTCCACATTATCCATTATTTGGTATTATTTTTCATTTAAAGCAAAAATCCTTCTTCCTAACACATAATGGTATGCTTTGTTGTAGCACCAAATTGTAACATATATATCTTTCAATTTTAAAACATCTGAGGGTCTTCCCTCATGATCCGGTGGTTAAGATTTCACCCTCCCGATTCAGGGGATTCAGATTGGATCCCTCATCAGGCAACTAGAGCAAGACCTAGTGCAGCAAAAAGAAAAACAAAACAAAACCAAAACTTCCTGAACTACAAAACCCCCAGAAATCCTAGAAGCACAAACCACTGGAACAGTGTCAGGCTTTATTTCTTACAATAGTGATTTTGCTTGGTCCTCATTCACTATTTTCTGGCATCTAGTTTTTATCTCCATCATCTTGTGAAGTTGATATCCCCTTTGTTTGTATGTTATCCTCTCAGTTTAGTTGCTAAGTAATGTCTGGCTGGCTCTTGGAACACCATGGACTATAGCCCTCCAGGCTCTTCTGTCCATGGGATTTCCCAGGTAAGCATACTGGAATCGTTGCCTTTCCCTTCTCCAGGGGATCTTGTCACCCCAGGGATTGAACCTGAGTCTCCTACATTTCAGGCAGATACTTTACCAACTGAGCCATCAGGGAAGCTTCAGAAAACTTACTGCTTTGTTAATATTTTCTACTTAATGAAATATCGTCAGCATCCTTCTGGAACTGGTCACACTCTTAAGACTAGGTCCTGGTATTTTCCTAAGGTCCTATCTTAGTGTGACTGGCTAATGTCTATGCCTGACTGAATAATAAACTTGAGACGATGACCATTTTCTGTTGTGATATTTTGCCCAGTATAACAATTATGGGATATTGGTAAGAACTGATCATCAGTGAACTGACAATGAAAACACTCCTACATTTCCTGGGTATTTTCAGAGAAGACATAACCCAGTTCTAAAATGCCTTCGATACATTTCTGGAAAACACCATCCCAGTGTGAGCCATCGGTAGTTTACTTTGCTACAGCCCTCATCCAATCTAAGAGTAGATTGGTATCTTAATTGCAACTAATCACGACAGTATAATATGAAATGTCTAGCTTGGCTCAGCTCACCAGTTTAAATGTGTAAAAGTGCAGGATGCAGGATGCTTGGAGCTGGTGCACAGGGATGATCCAGAGAGACGTTGTGGGATGGGAGGTGGGAGGGGGATTCAGGATTGGGAGCTCGTGTACACCTGTGGTGGATTCATGTCAATGTATGGCAAAGCCAATAGAGTATTGTAAAGTAAAATAAAGTAAAAAAAATTTTTTTTAAATGCGTAAAAGCTTCAGATGCTGACTGTGTTTGAGTCATCTTATACTTATAAAGTGAGAAGATAATATTCAAATGAAAAAGGTATTTATGATCTAAATGATACAAATCTATATTTGCTAGTATGCATAGTGACTGTTGCTAAGAAATTTGTTGTAATAATTGAATGGAAATCAAAGATTAATGCATTAACTTAATCTGCACAAACCACTTGACAGAGAACAATTTTATTACTTTTCTGTAAATGAGTTTTCAGAAATGTCTTAAGGTTTTGTTCTCTTCATTAGGTAAACATTTCCCTTAAAACTGTTTCTTTTAATTTGCCTAATAACTTTCTCACAGTTAGTGGAAAAGCTAACTTTGACCCTGTCCCAATTCTCAAACACATTGTATACAAAAGTACTTGATGATACAGAGTTGTGTTAAAAGTATTACATTTCATTCTTTAAGCAATAAAATGTAGAAGTAATGGTTCAAGTCCAGGTAGGAAATATTATATTGTTAAATTACTAAAAATAGATCAAAATATTTTCATTCTTCACTATTCTCTTGTGTTTGTTTGCCTTTTAAAAGTTATGTCTGGTTGCAGATAACTAAATGAAAATAAATTCAGTTCCATTTATTTCCATAAACATCTTACAGAGAACTTAGGCCACACACAACACTTAGAATGTAATTGCTTCATCAACATCACAATTAATTGTTTTCTTGGTAATCCTTATATGTTTCTCTCAAACTTTCAAACTTTCTAATTTCCTGCTAGTTTTTTTTTTTTTTCTTTCTAATCCTCCTCTTCATTCTTCATTTCCTCTCAGCAGAATTAAGTCATATATTGGTTAAGACAGATTCCCTTGTTTATTTGAAATGTCTGATGAAAAGATAAACACATTATCAAATTATTAAATTAATAGAGGTACAGTTTGTCTACCTTTAAATTCCATCTTGAGGCATGTAGTAAGTGTAAAATAGGTCTCAGATGATAAAGGAATATATCATAATCTACATAGTATTGAGATCATATCTGTTATACTTTTTTAATTTCTTCAATGTGGCTTAAGCTCTCCTAATTATGGGGAGTTTTTTTTTTTAGTCATTTTTTAATAGTCACATATGGTTTTCTGCCTGTGTCTAAATGTCAACTCTCCTCTGCTCCCAAGGCATTAAACCTTGTCTTTGATTTATTGTTCAGGGACCTCAAAGCAGCTTCCTCTAGTGGAAAGGAAATTAAGTTTAGGCAAATATTGATTAACTATGGGTTCTACACTTAAGAACTTAGATAGCAAGCATTTAGTTAAAGTTTTTTTCAGCATTAAAAATATGAACAGTAATACCTGGCTAAGGGAGTAAATTATGTGATCATACCTTTGCTCATGGTCATCCCATGAAGCCTTGCCAAAACCCTCTAGGAAGTATTTGTTGCTTTCTTAAAAACAATCGGGGGGCTTCCCTGATGGCTCAATAGGTAAAGAACCCATCTGCAATGCAGGGACACAGGATATATGGGTTTGATCCCTGGGTCAGGGAGATCCCTTGGAGGAGGAAATGACAACCCACTCCAGTATTCTTGCCTAGAGAATCCCATGGCTGGGAGCCATGGCTGGCTATAGTCCAAAGGTTTGCAAAGAGTTGGACATGACTGAGGGACTGAGCATCAGCTCAGTTCAGTTAAGTTCAGTCTCTCAGTCATGTCCGATTCTTTGTGACCCCATGAATCGCAGCACGCCAGGCCTTCCTGTTCATCACCATCTCCTGGAGTTCACTCAGACTCACGTCCATCGAGTCCGTGATGCCATCCAGCCATCTCATCCTCAGTCATCCCCTTCTCCTTGGTCGTCCCCTTCTCTTCCTGCCCCCAATCTCTCCTAGCATCAGAGTCTTTTCCAATGAGTCAACTCTTCTCATGAGGTGGCCAAAGTACTGGAGTTTCAGTATTACAAAATTCTATATTCTTACTTCTTTTATCTTATTTACATAGTTGAATTTTTGTTAACAGTCTTTCTCAAATGAGAAGAATAAAATAATTATATTTTGTTTTAATTATTGTACAGTAAGTTTCTTTAGAGTAGGGCTGAATTTATTGTTCCATCCTTAATATCTTGTACTTGCATCGAATTATCTTATAAAGATATCTGACTGTTCCTCTTAATAATGACCATATCACATTTCAAGCATGGAAATATTTGTTTTATACCTTTGAGTATCCAGACATACTTATTTTGAAGCCTTTTTATGTAGCCATATCACAGCTATTCCCTTGAACTGAATCAAATGCCAGTTGTTGCAAATCAAGTTGTATCTATTTACTCTCACTGAATGCCATGGCCAATGTCTCTGAAGAAAGACATCATTGTAGCTAGAGACGTTTACCATTTGATACGCAAATATGGGCATCACATTTGAAAGAAAGCTTTTATTTTCTGTTTTTTTTTTCTTTCTGATAAGTAATCTTCCATTTCTTCCTTGTGATTTGTCAACTGTTTAGCTCCTTTCCTCTGAAAATCATTCACATTCTCTTAACTCAAAAATAACCTTAGACAGCTTATGAGCTGGATTCTAATATAATAATTTTTATGGTGAAAGATTTATATCAGTTTAGGATATATTTGAAGTAACAATCTTTAAAAAAATAAAAAATATAAAAATTCTAAATAACTGATTTTTAAAAAGCTATTCTCTAAAAGTATGCAAATTATAAAAACATAAAAGTATGCAAATTATAGACAGGAGGGAAAGAGCTATGAAATTTATACTTACATAGAGCACTCAACCCTTTAAGAGAAAGCAAAGAAACTGAAACTCTAGCAGACAAAATGCAAACCCCAAACATTTAGGTAAGTAATTAAGAACATAGACTTAGGGACTTCCCTAGTCATCCAGTGGTTAAGAATCAGCAATTCCAATGAAGAGGGCATGGATTCAATCCCTGGTGAAGGAATTAAGACCCCACATGCCATATGGTGTGAACAAAAGCAAAGAAAAAACAACAACAACGAGACAAAAAACATAGACTTGGACATTGCTTCATTCTGAGGAGTTACATGAAGCTCAAAAAGACAGCTTCAAGACATTCACCATCAAAACTATTTTCTGGACATTCAGCCATCATATCATTACAAAAATGCAAAATTTGTTTTAAAATAAAAGCAAATACATCATTGGATATCAAGCCCAATCCTTATAAAAATTAGAGGTACAGATCTGTATCATAAATCCACTGAATTTTGTCAATAAATTCTTAGCTATATCTAAATCTTGTAAGGACTGTGTAGTTGTCTAGAAAAATAAGAGACACTGAATCTCAAGTAATAAGCTTTTTTTTCCCATATGTACACAAATGTTAGCAAAAGAACTGTATTTTTTTTGTTTTATATTTCTAGCCTGACCAATGTCAATGTTCACATACTTGAATACAACACTTTTCAGGTTTAAGTAAAGTTATTGTAAGTTTTAAACAAGATGAACCTATGTAAAGTGTTTAGAATGCTTGCAGGCATATAATAAGGTCCCTGGTTATCACATATTAAAAAATCAAATATTGTACATTTTTTACTGACATAGTTTGGCATCCTATTTTAACAAGTTACTGAAAATTATTAAATTTTGTTTGCATTCCCCAAAATTCTGGAATTACAAAGCAATGCAAAAACCTAGATAAATGACTCAATAAACCCTTATTAGCAGAACAATTAGAATCTAGCTAGTTATGTTCATATTAGCCACTCAGTCATGTCCTACTCTTTGCAACCTCATAGACTCTAGCCCACCAAGCTCCTCTGTCCATGGAATTCTCCAGGCAAGGATACAGAAGGGGATTACCCTTCTCCAGGAGATCTTCTCAACCCAGGGATCAAACCTGGGTCTCCTGCATGGCAGGAAGATTCTTTACCATCTGAACCATCAAGGAGGTCCTTCCCATTCTACTGAAGTTGTAATTGAGTTTACCTGGGTCTCAGATTCTCTTGCTATAAAATAATCATTGTGATGCTTAAAAAACTCTGGCCAAAGAATAAGCTATGATGACATCACTATTTGCTGTTAGCTAATTGCCACTGCTGTAGATGGTGACTGCAGCCATGAAATTAAAAGACATTTACTCTTGGAAGAAAAGTTATGACCAACCTAGATAGCATATTCAAAACCAGAGACATTACTTTGCCAACAAAGGTTCATCTAGTCAAGGCTATTGTTTTTCCAGTGGTCATGTATGGATGTGAGAGTTAGACTGTGAAGAAACCTGAGCATCGAAGAATTGATGCTTTTGAACTGTGGTGTTGGAGAAGGCTCTTGAGAGTTCCTTGGACTGCAAGGGGATCCAACCAGTCCTTTCTGAAGGAGGTCAGTCCTGGGTGTTCCTTGGAAGAAATGATGCTAAAGCTGAAACTCATGGCCATCTCATGCGAAGCTGAAACTCTTGGCCACCTCATGCAAAGAGTTGACTCATTGGAAAAGACCCTGATGCTGGGAGGGATTGGGGGCAAGAGGAAAAGGGGGTGATAGAGGATGAGATGGCTGGATGGCATCACCGACTCGATGGATGTAAGTTTGAGTGAACTCCGGGAGATTGTAATGGACAGGGAGGCCTGGTGTGCTGCGATTCATGGGGTCACAGAGAGTCAGACACGACTGAGCAACTGAACTGAAATGAATTGCCACTGAGTATGACTAAGATCATGCCATCAAGTCCCATCACTTCATAGTGAATAGAAGGGGGCAAAGTGGAAGTAGTGATAGATTTTATTTTCCTGAGCTCCAAAATTACTGTGAGTGATGACTGCAGCCATAAAATAAAATAAAATAAAATAAAATAATTGCTTCTTGGAAAGAAAGCTGAGACAAAAAAAGCAGAGACATGATTTTGCCAACACAGTTCTACATAGTCAAAGCTATGGTTTTTCCAGTAGTCATATAGGGATGTGACAGTTGGACCATAAAGAAGACTGAGCACCAAAGAACTGATGTTTTTGAATTGTGGTTTTGGAAAAACTCTTGAGAGTCCCTTGGACAGCAAGGAAATCAAACCAGTCAACCCTAAAGGAAATCAACTCTGAATATTCATTGGAAAGACAGATGCTCACACTGAATCTCCAATACTATGGCCACCTGGTGCAAAGAGCTGATTCACTGGAAAAGACCCTGATATTGGGAAAGATTGAAGGCAAATAGAGAAGGGATCGGCAAAGGATGAAACAGCATCACTGACTTAATGGATGAGTCTGAGCAAACTCTGGGAGATAGTGAAGGACAGGGAATCCTGGTGTGCTGCAGTTCATGGGGGTGGCAAAGAGTTAGACAGGATTTAAGGACTGAACAACAACAAGAAGACAAAGAATAGAAATGTAAAGGAAACAATAGCTAGAAATTAAGCTCAGGGCAAGAGGGGACAAAACATGGATTACTTGTTGGGGGCATTGCACCTAACTGAACCTTTCTTCTAAAGTTGTGTAGTCCTGGTTAATGCCATTGCTTTCTGTCTCTTTGCTATGCTCAGTGATGATGAAATAATAATATCAATAAAATATTCAGTGATGTGGAATACCCTAATCTTAATACCAGGCACAAAAACCCTATGAAAGGGTAATGCAAACAAGTAAAGCAAAGGAAAACAAACAGAACATACCTACACATGCCAAGTAATTTGTCGTCTTGACGCTAATTTTTTATAACATATTTTTACTATCATTTTTATGTGAGCAAACATGTTTTCAGGCTTAGAAGTGATTCATACACCACATTTCTCAACTAATTTGATTCAAGTATACTGTTTCCTCCAAAGACATGAAAGTAAGACAACTTTTATGTTGATTCTAAACCACCTCTGTCTTTTGACAACTCCTCACGGGGATCAATTAGATCCATCTGTGTCTAGAGCTTCAGTGAATCAGGCTGCCACCCATTAGAAATAAGACTAAGGATGCTCCCTTATTTCAAAGTAGCACTTGTCAGACACTAGCTTCTGTGACATGAAAAACAAAGAAGATAGGCTTGTAGCTGGAGTATTTCTCTACAGTGTAGCCTTTATTCCACACACTTGGGTTTGGATCTAATTATTTCTTTAGGCTTAGAAGTTTGTAATTCTCAGCTTTACCTTTACAGGGTGATATTTTTAGCTGCAAATGCTCTGATTTTTTTAAGGATTTCATTAAAATAATATTTTATTATCTTGACCCTATCATGCTATGCCAGTATTCAAAAATAGAACATAGCAATTTAGCATGTCCCCTAAGATATCATGTCCCATTTTGTCCCATAATTCTCATCTATCAAAGTGCAGAGAATTTCTATCCATATTTATTTACATTTTTTACTGCTTTCCTTACAACCTTCCATATTTCTTCCATTCTGTTTACATTCTTGAAATTACCTGTAAATCTACTCAGCAAGCATTTTCTACTTTCACAATGACTAGCAGAACACACAGGGTGTTTAGGAACAAGACTGATAAATGATGACAGATTAATGTATAACAATTACTAACACAGCAGATTCTTGAGAATGCCCCTGTGAACACTGAAAATAAACAGACTTTTTTGGACTTTAACTGAAAGTGAATCATGCAGTAATTTGAGCATGTATAACAAGTTGAACCCAATGAGGAAATGAGCCAGGATTCAACCTGATACGTAAGGGTGCTAAATAATGGCACTTTTTCTTCCCTTTCTCAAGACAAATGTGCTCTTTTAGAGTTCTCTCTTGATCACAGACATCTTCGAGAAGGAAGGCATCTAGCCACTTTAGGGGATAGATTTGACACATACAAAGAGCAGAGTTTCTATGCTTTCAAGCCATTGCCTGAGAGTTTTCTCTATGCTATGAACGTGTTGAGGCTACCGCTGAAAGGGTGATTTTCTTTTTTTAATCACTCAATACCCCGTGACTTAAAATCTTGTATGCATCTATGCATTTTTCCTATGGCAACAGAGTACTGTTTTGCTTTAAAATCTATTTAATGTGCTCTTTGGTTTGGATTTTGTATACCAAGCTTCGACTCATTAGTGTTAGAAGATTCAGAACAAACCCCATTTTTCTCTCTGTCCCTTTTTTAGTTTGCATCTGCTAATGTCAAACTCCCAATCCTTCCCTCTCTCACCACACCTGCCCTTGGCAACCACAATGTCTGTGAGTCTGTTTCTGTTTTGTAGATATGTTCTTTTCTTCTTGTATTCCCCACCTCCTGTCCTTTTTGTAGGTACGTCAACACCCAGCACAGATTAAGTACCCAGAAGAAGCAAAGCTGAATCAGAACAAATCTCAAAATATCTTACAGGATCAATTTATAAGTGAGGAAAAGGAAATGCTACCAAGTTTGAGTAATATAAGTGGCATTTATGGGTGGGGGAAGAGTGAGTGTTTTCTTACACTTTCTTACCCTTGCTTTGTCTTACTGATTGCTTTTTCGGACTCACTACTCAGCAGCCATATGCCAATAAGGAGCTTCTTGCCAAGTCTGGACTTTGAGCAACTCCACAATGCTGCTGCTACTGCTGCTGCTAAGTCTCTTCAGTTGTGTCCGATTCTGTGCGACCCCATAAACGGCAGCCCACCAGGCTCCCCCGTCCCTGGGATTCTCCAGGCAAGAACACTGGAGTGGGTTGCCATTTCCTTCTCCAATGCAAGAAAGTGAAAAGTGAAAGTGAAGTTGCTCAGTCCAGTCCGACTCTTAGCGACCTCATGGACTGCAGCCCACTAGGCTCTTCCGTCCATGGAATTTTCCAGGCAGGAGTACTGGAGTGGGGTGCCATTGCGTTCTCCGACTCCACAATGCATCTTACCTTAAATCTGACTGCAATTGTGCTTCTATCAGGAGATACCATTGCCACAGTGAAAAAAAATAAACTGCAAATTACGAACAATCTTTTTTCAAACACCAACTTTGGGTAGGGGACAGAGATTTTAGAATAATTGAAAAATGTATTTTATATATATGTGCTATTTCGGGCACTGTGAACATATCTTAATATCATTATTTGTGAGACTCATCCTTTTAGGCTATCAAATCTCTTTTGTGGATAAAAAACTGAGGTTGATCAACTTGAGTGACAAGTCCGACATCCGATCACTACTAAACCCCGTTACAGGGATTACTGTCAGATGTTTTTGCTCAAAACTTATGAAGTGAAAGTTGCTCAGTCATGTCTGACTCTTTGTGACCCCATGGACTATACAGCCCATGGTATTCTCCAGGCCAGAATACTGGAGTGGGGAGCCATTCTCTTCTCCAGGGGATCTTCCCAACCCAGGGATTTGAACCCATCTTTCCCGCATTGTAGGAGAATTCTTTACCAGCTGAACTATAAGAAAGCCCAATGGCTTTTCCTTTATTCTACTTACCATGAAAAGTCATTACACTTTCAAGCATTGCATTCTATAATTAAATCATTCATACAAGCCTAGGGAGAGTCTTCGTTTCTCCCTCTTGTGACACACAGAACAGAAAGCACTGCTTTTTCTTACCTAACGGCACTGCTGCCCACGTCCAGGTCTTGTGCAGTAACAGCACCAATGATGGTCCCTACGGGAGTGTCTTCATAAACCTCCATGGTGTAGAGCGGCTTGCTGAACACCGGCGGCTCGTCCACGTCCAGCACGCTGATCTTCACCGTGGCCGTGTCCTTGAAAGGGCCCGCGGAGTGAAACCGGTGGTCCAGGTGAACGTTGGAGGCCTCTACTTTAAAAGTGTAAGCTTTCTTTGTTTCAAAATCTAATGGCTATAGGGAGGACAAAACAAAAGTGAGAGATACTTTCATATAGGATGTGGCGAGGATGACGGACCTTGCTGCAGAGTAACTTGCAAGTTAGTAGCAAATTGTCATTTTCCTTTAAAAATCGGTGGATAAGGGAAATAAAAGTTAAACAGTTTAAGAGAAGAAGCGACCACTTGTAAAAGTGCTTGGGTAACTTGTAAAGATAATCAATTGCAGACATTAAAATGACATACGTACACACATATGCCAGGAAAGGCTTATTCCTTTCCTGTAACTAGTTACAACAGCAGATCAAGTCTATGAAGTATTTTCTGCTCTTATCCAATACTGACATCTGGTGGATATAAGTAGTAATTACAAATACAATAAAATTGAAATGCTCTCTCTTTTTTTTCCCCCCATTTCAGCTGAGAATTTGGCGTAGCAAAATGTATTTTCTTGTTGGATGGTTTTTATTATTTTGACGATAATACCCTTTTCTGTTAAATACTTTTGAATGTCTAAGTTGTTTTTTCTGTAAAAGGTCTATGCATGTTGCTGAGGTCTGTTTCTAAGTCCTATCTGTGTCTGTGACCCCAATGGACTACAGCTCGCCAGGCTTCCTTGTCCTTCACTATCACCCAGAGTTAGCTCAGACTCATGTGCATTGAGTTGGTTAGGCTATCCAACCATCTCATCCTCTATTGTCCTCTTCTCCTTGTGCCTTCAGTCTTTCCCAGCAGCAAGGTCTAGTTTTGGGCTTTTGTGTTGTCAGCTTTACACATATAATTTGTAGGTACTATAATGCATTATCAGGATATTTGACCAAGCATTAAGGCTTTGAGCATATATAATTAAAGAGCAACAGTAGACAGAATATTTGGATGTAATTTGTCCCTGGAGTCATTGATCCTTGATTTTTCACTTTGCTTACATTTACTTTTTCTGAATATTAGTTTTATGTTCCCAATAACTAGAAATATTACATTATGGAAATATGCTGCTGTTTCAGTGCTTAATTAAAACGAAAACTTTAAGGTCACTGGCTCTGACTTCTAATCACTTATGAGAAACTAAGACAACATGAAATTAACATGAATATAGTTAATTAACACAGTGATTTTCTGAGACCTTTAGAAGTTTCTGCTTTCTCAATTAATTCCCTCTAGTATGATTCCAATATTGTGTTCACATGTCCCTTTTGGGCCTTCGTACACCTGGGGGAAATAAAGTGGGTATCTTTCACTCTTTTAAGGACAAGATTGATGTTTTAGGCATTTCCTGAGAAAAAGGGAAAAGAAAAGGAAAAAAAAAATTACTATGAAATCAAAAAATCACAAATTAATCAAGTTTATTATAGCAAAAAGTAACACTTCTCAAACTTGAAATAAAGTCTCTTTCACAGTAATTTTCACTCAGGGGGATCTATCTTTATTTTCCCTGTAATTATTCCCTTTACTTTGTTTAAATTTGTCCAGTGTTTACTCATATATTTATTTGCCTTGGATTCAATGCTTTATTTTAGTTTTTATATTTTCATTTATTCAGCTCATAAGTTTTTACATATAGTACTGATTTTCTTCAACTTTCATCTCCTTCTAAGACTTTTCATTTGTCTTAAAACTATATAAGTAGAGTTATTGCATAATATGCCATGGTTGATATTGTGGCTACTGGTTACACAGATAGAGACACAGTATCTCAATAAAAAGATGATCCCACAATGCTACTGGTTTGATCAGCCTACAGCTTAAACTACTGTGTTTTGTTAAAGGAATCGGGCTCAAGAAAAGACAACCAATTGCCAGAATAGAATAGCAAATATCATTCAAACCAAAAACACAAAACTGTTACAATTACTGAGAATTTTTACCTGGAATGAAGAGGATCAAGACCAAAAAAAAGGACAAACCTTTTCAAATATTGAAGGGCTCTCATGTTGAACACCAATTTGGTATACTCTATAAATCTTTCAATGGGGAGTTAACAATAATTTAGTTTACTAAATATGTCAATTTTAAGTTAAAAAGGAAGAAGTTTCTAACAAATGAAACCACGCAAAATTAAATTAACGTTAAAAGATATTGATTGCTTACTGGTATTAAGACCTGGAAAACATCCCAGGAAGACAGAAGAGACAAAGATAATACGGTTTTCCATCCTGCTTACTGCCTGAGTTGTCTGTAGAAGTACGTAGTCTTCCATCTTTTGATGTATTCAAGGGGAATTGGATGCCAAAGAGATATCTGAGTTATGTATAATTTATAAGCTGTGCAAACTTATAAAATATAGTTTGTTTTTGCAAACTCCAAATGCTCCATAAATGTTAAACAATATAATTTTTATCCTAGTTATCCGTAACTTCTGATGTAAGACAATTTTGACTTCATATTTGGTCCGTTTGTCTAGAAATCTACTTGATCTGCCTTGGCTGACACTTACACCCTTCTCTATACCAGAATTAACTCCCTTAAAATGAAAAAGTTGGTACTAGCTATTCTTCCTTTCTCTCTCTACTTCTCCTAGATATTGGAAGGCTTCTGATTGTGGGATTAGGCAAATTATTTTTTGCCAAGATCTCAGTTTTATTTACCTACTTAAAAAACATGCCACTCTTATGGACTTGCCACTGATGGACTTGTCTCCTCACTTTGAAAGTCATTTCAAATCCAGAAATGAAGGGAAAATTAAAAAAAAAAAAAAACACTTTTTTTCTAAATTTCATTTTAGGAGATCAGACATAATTTCTGTCTTTTAAGAACTCCTGACCTGTCACTGCAGGCAAATACTTAGTGGTTGTGGAGATAAAGAGTGAGATGAAATAAACTTTCCATACATACAGATATTCTTTTATGACTGAAAACTTACATCCTGCAATGATCAAATAACTGAAGGAAATTGTAGGAGAAATGTCACAGTAATATCTTAGCTGGCTTTACTTCTTCATGATCCGGGCCCTTAGGTAATGCCATTTTATAAAACTGGATAACTCAGAAAGAGAAGGGGGGAAAAAAAATCAATACCAGTCTCTCTCTAGTTGACTTTATCCAGCTGATCTGACAGACTGTCCTCCACTTTTTGTGGCCGCAGGGTAAGATGGGGTGGTGCTGAGGGATGAAGTTCATCTAACTTTGCAATCAACAAAAATCTTATTATTTGAAATAAGTATAGAAAAAAACCAGAATTTTTTGTTATTGTTAGGAAATGAATCATTTTCTATAACAGAAATCCATTATGATGAAGTTAATTTAGTTCTGCCACATTAAATAGAAAACTTTGTGGTACTGCTTGGGGCACATTTAATTTTATGAACCTTTCTAGAAAAGTGAGGAAATGATTGATTGAAGAGAATTCAGTTGAGTAGCTCCTTCTCCTAGGGATGTTTCAATAANTTTAGTTCTGCCACATTAAATAGAAAACTTTGTGATACTGCTTGGGGCACATTTAATTTTATGAACCTTTCTAGAAAAGTGAGGAAATGATTGATTGAAGAGAATTCAGTTGAGTAGCTCCTTCTCCTAGGGATGTTTCAATAAAGGAAGGTTAGCAAAGCCAGAGTTTTCAAGAGGTAATTCACATTGTAGGGAGTAGTATGGTAAGAAAAAAACTGTGGAGAAATGAAATAAGATATCTTTAAATGTTCTTTAGAATATAAAAGGAAAAATTAATCAAGATATTATCTTTTTGCTTCTATCTTTTTATCCACTTTCTCTGCTTTTACTTTGCTGAGGTCCAGGTCATGTAAAGCTACATAAAATATTAAGTGCCAAATGATTTTCTCATTTCAAAGAGGGAAGAACAATTTTTGTCATAAAATACAAGAGAATAATCCCCTGGGTTCTTTTAGGCCTTGTCACTTTTCCAGAAAATGTTGAGAAAAAATGGGTAGCTAGAGTTAAATTTTGAGGAATTTGAGAATCAGCTTTGGTAGACCGAATTCCAGCCTCTCCGGAAGATTCTTGCCCCCAGGACAATATAATCTCTTGCATAACTTTATGTCCTTGAATGTGTGAGGGTCCTCTGAACTGAAACCGTGGAATGCAGTATTATACCATGAATTTGCTAAATTTTATGGAAAAATAAATAATGCAAATATAATCAAGGTCTTTAATCACTTAACATTGAGTTAATTACAAGGGAGATTTTTATTTAAAGGGTCTGATGTAATTATGTGAGGTTTAGTAGAAGCTACTAATTGCTCCTGGCCTTGAAGAAGTATATTTGTGATGTAGGAGCTCACCTGCCTAGAGTGCATATCATAACTGAGACCAGACCTTGACCAACAGCCTGCAAAGTAAGTAGGGCCAGCAGTCGTAAAGCCATAAAGAAGTGAATTCTGCTCAAACTAGTACACTTAGGGAGAAACACACACACACACACACACACACACATACACACACACACAAACACTCTAAGCCTCAGATCAGTNAAAAAAATAGCCAAATGTTATTTTGTTTCACTTTTAAAAGTGGTCACATTTTCAGATGAGAATGTTCCATTAGTAAGAGGAAAAAACAATGAAATCTGGCCATTTTTAAAACAGGCTTTTGTTCTGATAAATTTAAACAATATTTCAGTTCTAAAATTAAAAAAAAAAAAACTCTGAAAGGACAATAAAATTACAGGACAAAAAGTGTCTGTCAAAAAAATATTAAACTGAAGGAATATACACTTAATACAGTATATCTCTATAAACATCATTACAGTACTATTCATTAGAAATGAATTTAATTTTTCTATGGGCAAGTTATCAAGGATTTTGTGCAGGACTGCAAATTTTTGATAATTTAATGCATTAAGAGTCACAGCATCATATCTAAGCCTGTATTTCAGTGACAATAATTTTTGGAACAAATTCACTAAGAAAAAAACATAATACAAAAGAGATTAGAAGAACATCTAGTGTTCTATCCGAGGGCTTATGGTGATATTTTCCCTAAGAAAGAGAAAATTTCATCAACTGTTATAAATGTCTAAGAAAAATAGGCATCTTATAGGCACATGCAGTATAAATCATGACCATCTGGGGAGACAATTATATTTTTAAGCTCTTGTGTGACCACTGTCACATTTTACTTCCAACCTATATTGTTCTTCACAATAGTTAAAACTATGTCCTTTAAAACATATACTATAAATTGACTGCAACTTTTGTAGTCTTAAAGTTACTTNTATAAATCATGACCATCTGGGGAGACAATTATATTTTTAAGCTCTTGTGTGACCACTGTCACATTTTACTTCCAACCTATATTGTTCTTCACAATAGTTAAAACTATGTCCTTTAAAACATATACTATAAATTGACTGCAACTTTTGTAGTCTTAAAGTTACTTTTCTCCAATGAGTTTTATATTTCCCATTTGCATAATCAGTGAAACAATATTTTTCTAAATATCTTAAAATGGGACTAAGAACAATATTGCATCTGAAATTAAAGCAATAAACCAACGTGAGACATTTTTTTTAAACAGAAATTTAAACACTCACATGTTTCAAGCATTTCCTTTATTATAGTGACACAGATATAGTAATGGCAAAATGTCTTTAGGGAGTTAAACTATAGTAGAAAGATCAGATGCATTTAAAATTTGAGTCACCATAAAGTCTCATATGTGCTTGGCCAGAAATGGTAACTTTAGGGGAAGAGAGTAAGGTGGGATCAGTATTGCCTGGGGGACACAAGGAAGTCTTTGGTGAGAGACATGGGTGAGAGCCATGTTAAAAAACAGGAAAAGATGAACAGAAATGCTCAGGAAGGGTTCTACCTTCTATGTAGCTGGAAAAACAGCACAGCACCTTCAGTAGAAACTGCAATGAGTTCGTGTGGTTGGCACATAATGAGTGAATGTGTGCATGTGTGTGTGTGTGCAGGGGTATGTGTGTGTGTGTGTGTGTGTATGCAGGGGATGGTAATAGAAAACATGCTATCTGCTCTTTATCTTAACAGTGATGGAACCCAGAAGCACATGAAGCGCAAGAGTAAAATTCACTCAGAAAGGAAATGGATGAACATTAGGTGTATGGCTCAGAGAACAGCTTTTGTAATAGAAGATAGAAGAAACAAGGGTGGTTGTAAGTCAACCCATGAGGAAGAAATTTTAATTCAGGTTTGGGAGGGGATCAGTGGCTGAGCTTCGTATGCTATTTGGTAAGGGGAATTCAGTGGTAATAGAAGTGGGATAAAAATAAGCCTAGATTTCTGCTTTAAGGAACTGGAGAGGAAGTACGGCGTTATCCAGGAAGGAGAAAATGGGAACAGGCACGCTACTGTTGGGAGAAGTAAAGGAATTTAGCTTTAGATACTTTGAGCGTGAAAAGACTATCACACACACGTTAGAAATGTTTACAAGGCAGCAAACAGTCTTCATTGGTTATGTCAACTTGGGAGAGGATTAAGAGTTGAGACTGGGGAAGCTAGGTGAAAGAGAGTGAAAGTTGCTGATTTGCTTCTGACTCTTTGTGACCCCGTGGTCTGTACTGCCCATGGAATTCTCCAGGCCAGAATACTGGAGTGGATAGACTATCCCTTCTCCAGGGGATCTTCCCAACCCAGGAATCGAACTGGGGTCTCCTGCATTGCAGGTGGATTCTTTACCAATTGAGCTCTCAGGAAAGCTAGGTGAGATGCTTAAAAACAGAAAATGACAAATACAAAAATAATATAATATTTACAGAAACAAAGAACATCTTGTATTTTTCTCTGAAATTTTCATGTTTGGCAAAAGCAATAAATCGAGGTGTATACTTGGCTGTGTACAACAGCTGAGTGCCTGCCCAGTCTTGTTGGACTGTCTGTGACCCGCCAGACTCTTCCATCCATGGAATTTTCCAGGCAAGAATACTGGAGTGGGTTGCCAGTTCCTTCTTCAAGGGATTTTCCCAACCCAGGGATAAAACCCGGTTCTCCTGTGTCTTCTGCTTTGCAGGCGGATTCTTTACCGCTGTGCCACCTAGGAAGCCCAAACAAGTATTCTAATAGTTCTTTTTTTCTAAGAGTTTTTCCAAAATTAACCNTGTGTGTGTGTGTGTGTGTGTATGCAGGGGATGGTAATAGAAAACATGCTATCTGCTCTTTATCTTAACAGTGATGGAACCCAGAAGCACATGAAGCGCAAGAGTAAAATTCACTCAGAAAGGAAATGGATGAACATTAGGTGTATGGCTCAGAGAACAGCTTTTGTAATAGAAGATAGAAGAAACAAGGGTGGTTGTAAGTCAACCCATGAGGAAGAAATTTTAATTCAGGTTTGGGAGGGGATCAGTGGCTGAGCTTCGTATGCTATTTGGTAAGGGGAATTCAGTGGTAATAGAAGTGGGATAAAAATAAGCCTAGATTTCTGCTTTAAGGAACTGGAGAGGAAGTACGGCGTTATCCAGGAAGGAGAAAATGGGAACAGGCACGCTACTGTTGGGAGAAGTAAAGGAATTTAGCTTTAGATACTTTGAGCGTGAAAAGACTATCACACACACGTTAGAAATGTTTACAAGGCAGAAAACAGTCTTCATTGGTTATGTCAACTTGGGGGAGGATTAAGAGTTGAGACTGGGGAAGCTAGGTGAAAGAGAGTGAAAGTTGCTGATTTGCTTCTGACTCTTTGTGACCCCGTGGTCTGTACTTCCCATGGAATTCTCCAGGCCAGAATACTGGAGTGGATAGACTATCCCTTCTCCAGGGGATCTTCCCAACCCAGGAATCGAACTGGGGTCTCCTGCATTGCAGGTGGATTCTTTACCAATTGAGCTCTCAGGAAAGCTAGGTGAGATGCTTAAAAACAGAAAATGACAAATACAAAAATAATATAATATTTACAGAAACAAAGAACATCTTGTATTTTTCTCTGAAATTTTCATGTTTGGCAAAAGCAATAAATCGAGGTGTATACTTGGCTGTGTACAACAGCTGAGTGCCTGCCCAGTCTTGTTGGACTGTCTGTGACCCGCCAGACTCTTCCATCCATGGAATTTTCCAGGCAAGAATACTGGAGTGGGTTGCCAGTTCCTTCTTCAAGGGATTTTCCCAACCCAGGGATAAAACCCGGTTCTCCTGTGTCTTCTGCTTTGCTGGCGGATTCTTTACCGCTGTGCCACCTAGGAAGCCCAAACAAGTATTCTAATAGTTCTTTTTTTCTAAGAGTTTTTCCAAAATTAACCACGTGGTGGTGCTGTGCTACCAAATCAATTGATGTCAATTCACTCCCTTGCCACTGAAGCCAGCAAAAAAGTTTAGTGACAACAGCGCATAAGTAAAATGTCCAGTGGAATCAGTAGAGAGTTTAGCCTATTTATTTAAAATCTCGAGGAAGAGTAAAATACTTTATCTCTTAACGTTTTTAAGGAAAAACTAAATAATTCTCTTGTGTATTTACTGTGATCACAATTACGGTTATTTGAAATGAAATAATATCATTATGTAATAGCAAAATAGTAAGGATTTATTTTTTAGTTCCAAAGAGGTTTTACTTATCTTAAAATAAATAGGAAATTACTTTACCCTTCTTTATTTTAAACAGATGCTATCATTATTTATGTAAAAATAGTACAGAGCTGTTTCAGAAATTATTTGAATTATTAAAATTGCTCTTTTGCACAATATAAGTATTCATCTCAGTATTTAACTGCCTAAATCTCTTAATCAGTAACAAGAAAACCACAGTGTGCATGTACATAAATATGTGTTTTCAGTTCTTGAATATTTATAATTCATGTTAACTTTACATTTATATTTATATCCAGTAAATACATATTTATTCCCACTTATGGGCTTCTCAGGTGGTGCTAGTGGTAAAGAACCTACCTGCCAGTGCAGGAGGCATAAGAGACTTGGGTTCGAGCCCTGGGTAGGAAAGATCCCCTAGAGGAGAGCATGGCAGTCCTCTCCAGAAATTTTGCCTGGAGAATCCCTTGGACAGGCAGGCTATGGTTCATAGGATCACACAGAATCATATACAACTGAAGCAACTTAGCACGAACATTCTCACTTATCCAGCAAGATATAAAAACTATGGACTAAAAACATATATTTAATTTAGCTTTTCTTGGAAGAATGAAATGGCTGAATTTAAAATGACTTCTTTTCTCATTTTAAATGCAACCCATGGTCTAATTATTAGATGTGACAAAAAAATTTTAAGTTACATTATCTTGACTTTGTTATTGTTTCTATTGTTATAATACTAAGTCATATACAGGGCACTTTTTATTTATTCCTACTTTCCGTAGTGCAATAGGACATAAGTATAAAATAAAAATAGTTTCTTAAAAAAAAAAAGCAGTATCTTGTGGCTTGGAGAGATATATAAAGCTGCATATGTTATTCTGAATTCAGAATGACACAGTGAAATGACATTGTCACAGTGCTCATAAACTGAACCCAAGTTGAGGTTTAAAAAATAAAAATGCCTTTTTTTCATTCTGAGAAGCTCATGTAAACTTGACCATCATTTTTAATCCACTTATACCTTTCATGCATAGAGAAAGAGGAGAGAGGGAAAAATAGTAAAAGGAAACTAAATAAAGATTTTGGAAATGCAATCATAACAAGAATGTGTGTTTTAGAGAATTTTAAGCATTTTTAATTTATTCTTTAGTGAGATAAAAAAGAAAATCACTCCAAAAACAAAAAAGAGATGATATTTAAAAACAGATATATTCAAATGGAGAATATGTATTTTTAGACTTTTTATATGCATGGATATACTTAAGAATATAATTTTTATATGAATTTGATTTCATACCAAAAAATTTCATTGCAATTCTACGCTGAGCTATTGAGAGAAAAGTTTCCAAAAGTAATTTTAACGTCCTTATGGAACCTAAACACTGCTGTTGATATTTACATGCATATTTATTATTGTACATCTACTTTTCCTGGGACTGAATAAGTTGAAGATACAATTTTCTGTGAACTCTATGTATATATCCATAAATAGTCTTTTAATAGAGATTTCCCTCAGGAAAAAAAAAATCTATTTAAAGAACTATAGGTCAACTAGTACATGAAGAGATTCTGAACATCACTAATGACCAGGGAAATGTTAACAGCATAATGAGATACCACCTCATATATGCTAGATTGGTTATTATCAAAAAGACAAAAAAAAATAGTATTGGAGAGAATATGAAAAAAAAAGGGTGTTTGTACATTATTGGTGCAAATATAAATTGGTGTAGCCATTATGGAAACCAGTATGTAGGTTGCTCACAAAGTGGGCTTCCCTGGTAGTTCAGATGGTAAAGCATCTGCCTACAATGCAGGAGACCTGGGTTCAATCCCTGGATCGAGAAGATCCCCTGGAGAAGGAAATGGCAACCCACTCCAGTACTCTTGCCTGGAAAATTCCATGGATGGAGGAGCCTGGTGGGTTATGTTCCATGGGGTTGCAAAGAGTCAGACACTAACTTAAAAAGACATATGCAAACCCATTTTCACTGCAGCATTATTTTGTTATTGTTATTTAGTTGCTAAGTCACGTCCAACTCTTTACAACCCCATGGACTGGTGGGCTGCAGTCTATGGGGTCCCCCAGGGTCGGACACGACTGAAGAGGCTTAGCAGCAGCAGCAGGAGGCTCCTCTGTCCTCCGCTATCTCTTGGAGCTTCCTTAGGGCTTCCCTGGTGGCTCAATGTTAAAGAACTTGCCTGCCAGTGGAGAGGAGTAGGTTCAATTCCTGGGTTGGGAAGATCCCATGGAGAAGAAAATGGACACTCACTTCCGCATTCTTGCCTGGGAAATCCCTTGGACAGAGGAGCCTGGAGAATTGCAGTCCATGGGGTTACAAAAGAGTCAGACATGATTTAGTGACTAAACAAAAACAGACATCATTATCGACAATAACGAAAATATGGAAGCATCTCAAATGCCCACTGAGAGATGAGTGGATAAAGAAAATGTGGTATATACAGTCATCCCTTGGTATCCACAGGGCATGGACTTCAAGACCCCTTGCAGATACCAAAATCCAAGGATGCTCAGATCCCTTATATAAAGTGATAGTATTTGCATATAACCTTTGCATATTTTTTGTACACTGTAAATATTTTTTATATCACTTTTAATATCTAATATATGTAAATGCTATGTAAATAGTTTCCTGTATGCAGCAACTTCAAGTTTTGTCCTTCAGAATTTTATATGCAACTTTTCCCCCAAATAATTTGGCAGTTGACTGAATTGCTGGATATGAAATCTGCATACAGAATAAAATCTGTATGATACAGAATAAAATCTTACTATTTATGACAACATGGAGGAACTTTGGAGGCATTATGTTAATTTAAGTGAAATAAGTCAAAGAAAGAAAGACAAATATCATATAATTTCATTTATCTATGAAATCTAAAACAAACAAGCTCATAGATACAGGGAACTGATTGGTGTTGCCAGAAGTAGAGGTTGGGTAGTGGGTGAAATGGGTGGCGTGGGGTGTGGCTCATGTGTGCAGTCATGTCCGACTCTTTGCAACCCCATGGACGGTAGGCTGCCAGGCTCCTCTGTTCGTGGGATTTCCCAGGCAAGAATACTGGAGTGGGTTGCCATTGCTTCTTCCAGGGGATCTTCCCAAACCAGGGATTGAACCCGCATCTCCTACATTTCTTACATTGGTAGGCAAATTCTTTACCACTGAGCCACCTGGGAAGACCCCGGTGAAGTGGGTAAAGGGAGTCAAAAGGTTTTTTCTCTTTCTCACATTTACATATTTCTTCATGCCCCTTCCTGACAAAAGACAAACTACATATCCTGAGATAATGACATATTTCTAATATTTTGAATTTTACTCTTCTTCTATATGAACCAAGTTAACATAACTAGAGGGCTTCCCATCATATTATACCTTCTTGCCTTCTCCCTCCTCTGGTTAATTTTTCTGTTTACTTACCACATCATAGCACCCTCAAGCCCAGCTTTATCTTTTCTCATTTCTTCCATTCACCTGTAGCAGAGCTTGCCCATATCAGAATTCATCCACTCTGAAGTCTAGGCTCATGAACAAGTGTGTGTTAGATATTGATATTCTCACAAAAGTAGTAAATAGGGCGAGGCCAAACCTAGTATACTTAGTGTTTACTTCTATATCTAATTTTTGAATTAACCTTTTCATCTAAGCTGATAACAATAACAAATTAAAATTAAACTCTGGTAAGAATTTTTTAATGACTTAAGCGAATGAATAGGCCTAGTTGTTTCAACATAAAATATGCAAGTGTGTGTGAGTGCTAAGTTCCTTCAGTAGTGTCTGACTCTTTGCGACCCTATTGTCACCCTCCTCTGTCGATCATATTTTCCAGGCAAAAATACTGGAGTGGGTTTCCATGACCTTCCACGATCTTCCAGGGATCGAACCAGCATCTCATGTCTGGTGAATTGGCAGGCACATTGTTTACCCCTAGCACCACTTGGGAAGTCCAGCATAAAATATATAGCTATTGAATCACAAAATAAAAGTTGGGAATGAATATTTCTTAGTTACCTAGACATTTTTTAATTTAAAATATTCCTCATTGAAAGGAAATTAAGATGTCTCTCATTTCCTTTGTGTTGTTTAATTTTTATTGAGTAATCTACTATTCAAAAACATGTCCACGTACCTTTTTCAATTTGATAACTCCTTCTTGTGTATCCTCATCTGTGATGATGTCAAACAAATTTCCTCCATCTCCTGGAACAATACTGTATTCAATTTCTGCATTTTGACCAAAATCAGGATCCACGGCTCTTATTCTTCCAATAGCTGAACCAACAGGAGAAGACTCGGGAACTTTCAGGTGGAAAATGCCTGATGAGATAAATTTATATTTTTTGTTTACAGTGAAGTTAGTCAAATATATAAGATTACTTGGCTTGAAAATACAGTATACAGAAAATAAACTAACTGTAAAATATAATAGTGCAAAACCAAAAGGCAGTTTGTTCTCCAGTTCAAGGTTATAATTAGGAGTAGTATTTTCGCTTTTCACTTCAAAGGATTCTGTTGTAAAATTTCAATCATTAAAAATAGAAAGTGTTGAAATTTACTATGAAGAAGTATTTTACATACTAACACCATCTAATACTTGCACCTAGCATCAAATGTGAAGGTGAGGATATCCATGAAATAAATTGGTACAAATGTAAAAGACGGAGAAGGCGATGGCACCCCACTCCAGTACTCTTGCCTGGAAAATCCCATGGACGGAGGAGCCTGATGGGCTGCAGTCCATGGGGTCTCTAAGAGTCGGGCTCGACTGAACGAATTCACTTTCACCTTTCACTTTCATGCATTGGAGAAGGAAATGGCAACCCACTCCAGTATTGTTGCCTAGAGAAGCCCAGGGATGGAGAAGCTTAGTGGGCTGCCGTCTACGGGCACGACTGAAGCGACTTAGCAGCAGCAGCAGCAATGTAAAAGAATCCAGGATATAAGACATAGATTAAAAAGATGCCTCCATGGGATTCTCCAGGCAAGAATACTGGAGTGGGTTGCCATTTCCTTCTTCAGGGGATCTTCCCTGACCCAGGGATTGAACCCAGGTCTCCCCTTCCAAGGTAGACACTTTAAACTTCGAGCAACCAGGGAAGCCCAGTGTAAAAGAATCAAGGATATAAGACATAGATTAAAAAGATGCATAGAGAGATGATAGACGAATAGATAGAAGAGCACACAGAAAATAGAAGAAAAATATTTAGATACTTAGAAAAATAAGGTTATGTATCTTAATATTTATTTAAAAAATAAAATATTTATCCTAATATTTATATCATCCTAATATTTATGTATCCTATATTTATAACATATATAATATAAATATAATAAAATGCAATATTTACTTAATGAGCATAATCACTAAACTAAAAATGACATCAAGGATACATAAATATTAGGATATTTTATTTTTTAATAAATACTAGGATACATAACCTTATTTTTCTAAGTATCTAAATATATATACAGTACTCTTGCCTGGAGAAACCCATGGAGGGAGGAGCCTGATAGGCTACAGTCCATGGGGTCACAAAGAGTCGGACACGACTGAATGACTTTACTAAAAACATATATATATATATATATACACACATATATTTAATCTATAATGGATTTAAGTATATTGTACTATAGTCTAACATTAAACTTATATTTAATCAATGTTTCCTGCGTTTCCTTCTAGGTATTTTTACACACTTTTAAAATCAGGGCATAAATTTCTCTCAATATTTTATCTTTAAAGAAAAAAGTAAAATGCTTGCTTTGTGCCACCAGGGGGAGCACCAACATTACTATAAATTTGATACTGAGTCAAGCCTAAAGAAAAGCTCTATAAAAAATACAACAGAATCACAAACAATTATAATATCCCACTAAATTAAAACATACGTTGTTTACAAGAACTTGAAAAATTTTATAAGGCATAAGATGAAGAAAAAGATATAGATTATTTTATTGATATCTCATCAATAAAAATATTAATTGATAAAACAGTAGTCGGTTTAAGTCAAAATAAGGAAAGAGAGAAAACAGGAAAATTAAAACTAAACACAAAAATACAAAGTTTCAATTAATAATGACTTTGATTCTAATTTCTATTAGTTGATTTTGGATTGTACCAGGCTCTTCTGTCCCTGGGATTCTCCAGGAAGAACACTGGAGTAGGTTGCCAGTTCCTTCTCCGATGCATGAAAGTGAAAAGTGAAAGTGAAGTCACTCAGTCGTGTCCGACCTCATAGACTGCAGCCTACCAGGTTCCTCCGTCCATGGGATTTTCCAGGCAAAAGTACTGGAGTGGGATGNACAGAATCACAAACAATTATAATATCCCACAAAATTAAAACATACGTTGTTTACAAGAACTTGAAAAATTTTATAAGGCATAAGATGAAGAAAAAGATATAGGTTATTTTATTGATATCTCATCAATAAAAATATTAATTGATAAAACAGTAGTCTGTTTAAGTCAAAATAAGGAAAGAGAGAAAACAGGAAAATTAAAACTAAACACAAAAATACAAAGTTTCAATTAATAATGACTTTGATTAAAATTTCTATTAGTTGATTTTGGATTGTACCAGGCTCTTCTGTCCCTGGGATTCTCCAGGAAGAACACTGGAGTAGGTTGCCAGTTCCTTCTCCGATGCATGAAAGTGAAAAGTGAAAGTGAAGTCACTCAGTCGTGTCCGACCTCATGGACTGCAGCCTACCAGGTTCCTCCGTCCATGGGATTTTCCAGGCAAAAGTACTGGAGTGGGATGTCATTGCCTTCTCCGATATTAGCTTATTTATATCCATTTAATGGACATTGCCTCAATGGGACATATATTTAGTCTCAAGAGATTTAAATATTCACCTAAATCTTTCATTTGCATGTAATAGCAAATATACAGTGGTATAAAATTCTTGTCTAATCAGTTAATTTAATAGTGAACTGGCTGTATATTGTTGTAATTATTCAGTTGCTAAGTCGTATCTGACTCTTTGCAACCCCATGTACTNGCATGAAAGTGAAAAGTGAAAGTGAAGTCACTCAGTCGTGTCCGACCTCATAGACTGCAGCCTACCAGGTTCCTCCGTCCATGGGATTTTCCAGGCAAAAGTACTGGAGTGGGATGCCATTGCCTTCTCCGATATTAGCCTTATTTATATCCATTTAATGGACATTGCCTCAATGGGACATATATTTAGTCTCAAGATATTTAAATATTCACCTAAATCTTTCATTTGCATGTAATAGCAAATATACAATGGTATAAAATTCTTGTCTAATCAGTTAATTTAATAGTTAACTGGCTGTATATTGTTGTAATTATTCAGTTGCTAAGTCGTATCTGACTCTTTGCAACCCCATGTACTACAGCATACCAGGCTTCCTTGTCCTTCACTATCTCACTGAGTTTGCTCAAATGTATGTCCATTAAATCAGTGACTTTATCCAACCATCTCATCCTCTGCCAGCTCCCTCTCCTTTGGCCTTGAAACTTTCCTAGCATGAGGGTCTTCTCCAGCTCCTTGTCTTTGTATCAGGGAACCAAAGTATTGGAGTATCAGCTGAAGTCCTTCCAATGAATATTCAGGGTTGATTTCCTTTAAGGTTGACTGGTTTGATCTTGCAGCTCTGGAGACTCTCAAGAGTCTTCTCCAGCACAATTCAAAAGCATCAAAAGTGGCTTAGTTGTAAAGAATCTGCCTGCCAATACAGGAGGTGCAGGAGACTTGGGTTCTATCCCTGGGTCGGGAAGATACCCTGGAGGAGAAAATGAAGACTCACTCCAGTATTCTTGCCTGAGAAATCTTCTAGACAGAGAAGCTTGGTAGGCTATAGGCCATGGGGTCACAAAGAGTTGAACACCACCAAGCACACAGGCTCTCCAGGTGGAGCTAGTGATAAAGAACCTGCTGACAATGAAGGAGACATAAGAGACGAGGGTTCAATCACTGGGTTGGGAAGATCCCCTGGAGAAGGAAATGGCACCCCGCTCCAGTGTTCTTGCCTGGAGAATCCCATGGACAAAGGAGGCTGGGAGCTACAGTCCAGGGGTCTCAAAGAGTCGGACATGAGTGAAACCACTTAGCACATGCATGAGCATGCATGCCCTAACAATATAGCAGCCTTCAAAAGAGATGTGAGAAACCTCTCTAAAAGAGAAAATGTTATATAAATAAATAAATTGACATAGACCAAATAAGAATACTTCAAGAGGCAATAATGGGGCATTAGGTAGACATTATAAAATAATTTGGATTGAAAAACTCATATTTTCTATCAAACCAGCAATTTTTCACAGACTATAATTATGATTCTTTAGGTTTCATTCCTTAAGCCCTTAACAGAGAGGCTAGCCTATAGAGTTGCTCAGTGTTTGTGTTCCTAAAGTAGGGGTTGAATTTGAGGCAACAAGAACAAAGAAAAAGAATAAAATCATAGGTAACATTTTATATACTAATTGCCTGCAGAAAGGTAAACACAGATATCAAGGGGAATTTGTATGAGTTCAAATAGCCATGATTATATAATCAGAACATGATGCAGCTTTTTCAACCTAGTTTCTTTGGAGTGTAAGTGTCTCACAATAACCATATTAAACTCTGACCCTATTGAAGCTCTCCTGAGATGTAAGCAAGCATAAAGATGCCTGAATTCCTGTTTAACGCAGCAAGAAAGCATGTGACACGCTTATTAAAGTTGTACTAAACTCCTCAGCTGCAAACTCCAAAGAAAAATGCAAAGGCATAGAACATGTGAAATATTGTTTATTTCTTTTATTCTTTTTTCTTAATGCCTATGGTTTATTAGAGATGTGTCTGCACTCTTTGCATCTTACTGTGTGCTTGTGATATTAAATAGAAGTAATACTCAAAGCCTGACTCTATAGTGTGATCTGTCATGGTCTACTCTCATGGTACATCAATAGGTGTTAGGAAAGTTCTTGAGCTTTTCCAAATAGAGTGGTGGAGGCATAGGTTGAAAAATAAATGCTCCTTTAACCCAGGTGTTTAGTTAAGAAACGTGGACTGTGTGCTCAGTCGATCCTTCTTGTCTCTCTCTTTGCAACCCCAGGGACTGTAGCCCACCAGGCTTCTCTGCAAATGGTATTTCCCAGGCAAGAATACTGAAGTGGGTTGCCATTTCCTTTTCCAGAGGATCTTCTTGACCCAAAGATGGAACCCACGTCTCCTGTGTCTGCTGCATTGGCAGGCGGTAGTCAAGTGTAGTTGGAGAAGGTGATGGCACCCCACTCCAGTACTCTTGCCTGGAAAATCCCATGGATGGAGGAGCCTGGTAGGCTGCAGTCCATGTGGTCGCTAAGTGTCCAACTCGACTGAGCGACTTCACTTTCACTTTCATGCATTGGAGAAGGAAATGGCAATCCACTCCAGTGTTCTTGCCTGGAGAATCCCAGGGAAGGGGGAGCCTGGTGGGCTGCCGTCTATGGGGTCGCACAGAGTCGGACACGACTGAAGCAACTTAGCAGCAGCAGCAGCAGCGGTCAAGTGTAGTGGATTTCAAATTAAAAACATGAACAGCTATACATGGTGGTGATAGTGATGTATCATTGGAGCAAGGGGAGTATTGAATGAAGTCTTTAAGAAAATATGTGTCTAACTTATAATCTTGAGATATTTCTTACCCTATCCTATCTATTTAAGGGAAGCAAATAAGTTACATGTTAGGCTTAGGTTTATGTTTGTTTCTCACTTGAATATTTAAAAATAAAAATAATAGAATAAAAAAATCAAGGAAAATAATCTAGTCTGGAATCATCACTTAGGGATTATGATTAGTGAAGGCAAAGTATTTAGCCAGAATTGAGACCATTCAATGTTAGAAAAAAAGTTGAAACTAAGGAAGATTATCTAAAGGACATCAGATAATACAAAGCATAGATGAAAAAGTTCTCCTTTTCAAGACAATATGAGTTCTGTGTTTTATAAAAGAACATTTTATGAAGCTAATAACAATAAATGTGAAGATAGCTATTATTTGTATTATGCTATCAATATATGTTAAGTAGCAGCTTTTTAAAAAACTGTCAGCATACAGTAAGCCTGCAAAACTCATAATTATCTAATGGCATTGGAAAATATGTGATTAAAATGAAATACCATCCCTGTCTACAAAAGATCTACTCGATAACATTCCATTAACATGCCCTACCCAAATTCATATATAATAGAAGTAAAACAGTGGTTTCCCATTTACATCACTTTTGTACACTGAGGTTTTAATGTACATAAAACAAACGCATACAGAGCACTGGATTTTCTGTTGTTTACATAAGAGGTATACATGTTAGTAAGGTGGAAGATGCATTCATTAAGACAAGCATTTCTCAGTAGAACATCATAGTTGGTAATAAAGCCTGCAAAATACAGAGCAAGTCAAAAAAACTGTGTATTAGTCTTGTCAGATTGCTTACACTCTGTCGTTTTATTTTCAGTGACTTGACATTTTATCGCTTCTAGAAACTCAACAGCAATAAAGCTAGGGTCATTCAGATTAATTCAAAACTGAAGTAAATCTTCAACTATGCCAAACTTGGATGGCTTTTGATGTACTATGTAATTACACTGCCATCATTTTCTGGGCATCCTACTTTTGAAGCATATGAAACATCTTAATGGCACTACCTGTCCAACATAGATTAAGATATAAAACAGGTGAGAAGAAATTATTCACAGTGTCAATACTAATATATACTTACATATTTATCAATATGAACACTATGTTTAAATATTAGAACCAATAAATGAATTCAGTGATGATATAGGATCCCAAATTAATTTGCAGAAATATGTTGCATTTCAATATACTAGTAATGAAATATTGGAAGAAAAATTAAGGAAACAATTCACTGTACAGTTCCATAAAGAATAAAATATCTACAAATAAATATAACCAAGGAGGTGAAAACATCTACTCTGAAAAATACAAGACATTGATAAAACTACAATCTAAAGATTTAATGCAATCCTAATAAAATACAAATAATATGTTTCACAGAACTAGAAAAAAAATCTTAAAATTTGTATGAAACCCCCCAAAATCACTAATAGCTAAAGAAATCTTGAGAAAAAAGAATAAAGCTGGAAGTAGTGTGCTCCCTAATTTCAAGCAATAGTACAAAGTCAGCCATAAAAAAAGAATGAAATCTTGCCATTTGCTGCAACATGGATGGATCTAGAGGGTATTATGCTAAGTAAAATACAAAAATACAGAAAAGGACAAATATCATATGATCTCACATTTGATATCTGAGAAACAAAACTTGACTTGCATTGTTGTATAGCAGAAACCAACACATTATAAAAAATTTTTTTTAATATTTTAAGAAACTTTCTAAAAACAAAAACAAACTCAAAGATAAGGAGAACAGGGCCTCCCATGTAGCACAACGGTAAAGAATCCACCTGCCAGTGCAGGAGACAAGAGACATCGGTTCGATCCCTGGGTCAGGAAGATTCTCTGGAGGAGGGAATGCCAACCCACTCCAGTATTCTTGCTTGGAGAGTCCCATGGACAGAGGAGCCTAGTGGGCTACAGTCCATACGGTTGCACGACTGAGAGATTGAGCATGCATGCATACACACACAGACACAGAGAACAAACAGTGGGTGATTTCCAGAGGGGAGGGAAGCGTAGCAGATGGGCAAAATAGGTAAAGGGAAATAAGAGGTGTATATACTTGCAGTTATAAAATAAATAATCACAGTTTTACATGGTACAAAGTAATGAATATCATCAATGATATTGTAATAGCTTTCTATGGGGATAAATGGTCATTAGATCTACTGTACTGATCTTTTAGTGATGAACTTAAATGTCCAAACACTATGTTGTACACCTGAAACTAACATGATATTATATGTCCACTGTGTGTCAATTTTTAAAGGTAAATTAATCATTGATACTTGCTACAAAATGGATTAACTTTTAAACATGTTAAGTAAAACATATGATATAAAGGATTAAATATTGTATGAATCCATTATATGGAATATACAGATAGGCAAATCTATAAAATAAAGTAGATAAAATTATGCTTGGGAGTTGGGGAGGCAAAGGAAAGGGATGGGGGACCTATTCTAATGGGTATGCAGTTTCTTTGAGGATGATAAAAATAGTCTAGAATTAGATCATGGTGATGGTTACACAACTGTGTATGTATAATAAAAAGCACTGAATTGTATACATTTAAAAAACAAAAAAAGTTAAAAAAAAATTTTAAGTTTTAAAAATATAAAATTTAGAAAATAAATGTGTATTACTATAAAACTGTTGATTCAATGATTGAAGTCAAACAATAGTGACCTGTATGTATGATTTACCACCTGATTACAGAGAAGTAAAATGTTGCTTTATAAACATTTTAGTGTTTTAATTAGTTAAGTGTGTGTGTGTGTGTGTTAGTAGCTCCATCATATTTGACTCTTTCCGACCCAATGCACCGTAGCCCACAGGCACCTCTGTCCATGGAATTCACCAGGTAAGAATACTGGACATGACTGGATGACTAAAACACACACACATACTGGAGTGGTTTGCCATTCCATTTTCCAGGGATCTTCCCAATCCAGGGATCAAACCCAGGTCTCCTGCNCAGGCACCTCTGTCCATGGAATTCACCAGGTAAGAATACTGGACATGACTGGATGACTAAAACACACACACATACTGGAGTGGTTTGCCATTCCATTTTCCAGGGATCTTCCCAATCCAGGGATCAAACCCAGGTCTCCTGCCTTGCAGGCAGATTCTTTACCATCTGAACCACAAGAGAAATCCTAAGCACACAAAATGATCTTTCTTTACCTATAGAAAATAAAAAGGAAATGAAAGCAAACATCATATCGCATATGATGTTATCTCATATTTTACAGAAAAGGTAATAACATCATATGGAGGATAGATCAGCTTCCTGAACTTTCAGACTATGACACATCATATCACCAATAGTCTAAAAAAGTACAATGTGTAAGATGCAGTAAAACCCTTTTCCTTTGTCTCCCACTGTTTCTACAGAGTTTCTTCATTTGCCTTTTCTGCTCATCTTTAAATAGGCAGTCCTATGTTGATTTTAATTACCAAAATCTGAATTTGGAAATCAGACATTTCTAATATATCATATTTATTAATGTTTTGATCCTTAAGCAACATGAAGACTTATCTCGTCTGGCACTCCACCTCCAAGCCAAACTGGACCAGGGCAGATGGGGCTTCAGTTTAGAAGTGGATATCTTTACAAGATTTCCCTCTGTCTTGTCATTCACTTACCAGTAAAACTCCCATCCTGGCTTACTTCAACACAACATCACTGAACACAGATTTGAGAGGAGATGTGCATAAGTGACTGTGAGGATGTGGTAGAGCCAGCTCCAACATACAGATGAGGACATTGAGGTACAAACATGTAGCTACTTATAGTCAGTAAGTTGAACCAATCAAGTGTTATCTCTGCTCTAAACTACAGTTCCTTATTTGGTCTGCCTATTTCACTTTGTTTTTTTCCTGCCTCGTGTCAGTCAAGTGGAGACAATTGTTGAGTTATCAAATAACCCCTTTACAAATACAAATAATTCAAGTTCTTCTTAATGTCAGCTGTACTGATGAATGCAAACTCCAATTAAGGGTGGATTGAGTCTGTTGGATAGACTCGGGCAAAGTTTCCCTTTTCAGTGTTTATAAAATAAATATCAATGAAGATGTAGAGAAGAGATCATTAAGGGATATAAGAGGTTTCCAGGAAAGGGATGTGACTCTAAAGATAAAATGACTTCTGCACCCAAGAAAGGAAGGATATTTATCACATCTCTTTCTGTTCTTCCAATTCTCTTTTTCTTTTTACATAGCCCCCACATTTCAAGTACAATTATTTTTATATTTAATTCCATAGTTCTACTGATTTGTAGATTCAGTAAACATGTGGTTATATTTCCGTGCAAAACAAATTACTCTTTATAACATTATTCTTTTTCAAGACTTTATAGTGAAAATTCCAACAAAAAATTCCAAATGAATTATGAAACAAAAACCCATTTATATTACTTAATAATTGTCAGATTTCCTGGTAGCTGGGGGCTTTCCTTGTGGGTCAGTGGTAAAGAATCTATATGCCAATGTAGGAGATGTGAGTTCATTCCCTGAGTTGAGAAGATGTCCTGCTGAAGGAAATTGCAACCCACCTTAGTAATCTTGCCAGGGAAATTCAATGGACAGAGGAGCCTGGCAGGCTATAGTCTATGGGGTTGCAAAAAAGTTGGATAAAACTTAGCAAATAAAATTAACAACAATAATTGTCAGAATAAGAACTGTTTCTGATTTTCAAATATATATTAATATATGTGATTTATATAACCATTCCTCCCATTACATAATAGTAAGCATGATGGAGAGCTTGGCAGGAACAGACAACATTTCAAGTGCATCAGTAATTTTCCACTCTACATTCATTTTATGAAGTACCATTAGTTAGTTTAGTTTTAGTTCAGTCACTTAGTCTTGTCGAACTCTTTGCAAACCCATGAATCACAGCACGTCAGGCCTCCCTGTCCATCACCATCTCCCCAAGTTCACTCAAACTCACGTCATTGAGCTGGTGATGCATCCAGTCATCTCATCCTCTGTCATCCCCTTTTCCTCCTGTCCCCAGTCCCTCCCAGCATCAGAGTCTTTCCCAATGAGTCAACTCTTCACATGAGGTGGCCAAAGTACTGGAGTTTCAGCTTTAGCATCATTCCTTCCAAAGAACACCCAGGACTGATCTCCTTCAGAATGGACTGGTTGGATCTCCTTGCAGTCCAAGGGACTCTCAAGAGTCTTCTCCAACACCACAGTTCAAAAGCATCA
>SJYV01012549.1:474350-497785 GCA_006410875.1 Neotragus pygmaeus | reverse complement strand
CCAGTCTGATGTTCCATGTCCAGTTCTAACTGTTGCTTCCTGACCTGCCTACAGGTTTCTCAAGAGGCAGGTCAGGTGGTCTGGTATTCCCATCTCTCTCAGAATTTTCCACAGTTTATTGTGATCCACACAGCCGTTAAAGGCTTTGGCACACATTTACTATTCCCTTAAAACCTCCATTAAATATATAAAACTATCTTTTGTCCTTGTCTATTTCATTTCTGATTCACCTAACAAAACACAATAGGTGAATAATTCTCACTGATATTTTCCAATAATTTCACAAAAAATAGGCCACATCAAAAATTTTACTATAAATTAAATAGATTCAGCATCTTACAAACTAGGGTCTTGAAAAATATTTGAAATTCAAATTCACCTGGGAACACTTATTTAGGCAAAAGTTTGACTTTTCAAAGATTTTTTGAAATATTCTGATGCCAGGAGTTGGTGATGGACAGGCAGGCCTGGCGTGCTGGAATTCATGGGATCACAAAGAGTCAGACATGACTGAGTGACTGAACTGAACTGACTGATGCTAGTCTAGAATAGTGATATTTGTTAATAGTTACTTCCNTTTTGAAATATTCTGATGCCAGGAGTTGGTGATGGACAGGCAGGCCTGGCGTGCTGGAATTCATGGGATCACAAAGAGTCAGACATGACTGAGTGACTGAACTGAACTGCCTGATGCTAGTCTAGAATAGTGATATTTGTTAATAGTTACTTCCCACATGATATTTTAGCTTCTTTTAAGCAAAACTAATTTTTTCAATAGCAACAAGTTCATTGATCTACAAATTTTATTTCTAAATATTCATCTTATGTTAATGCATCATGTGCACATGCAATAGTTTAAATTTTCTGTAATTGTCTATATTTTATTAGTTGACTATTCCATATCTCTTCCCTATTTTGTTACTTATACCTAAAATGTTTCACTTGCCTATTATTCCTCATTGCCCTTTGCATAAATTCTATTTTTCTTTCTTTCAAGGACAGCTTCAAGTCATTTTTGATGAAACTTGTTCTTGTGTCTTTGCACTTCCATTTTTTCAGAGTTATTTAAATTATGCTCTATGTTTTTTCAGTGTTTTAGTATATTTTGGTACACATTTGCTGTTCCACTGATTAACTCTTGTTAGATATTTCAGAGATAGCATTGACATTCTCTCCTTCAACATCCTCTCAGATATACTCTGTAATGATTTGGGTGCCCATCTTACACATTTGTATATCACTGTGTGCATAAGTCCATCATTTACTTTACTTCAAGTAGTATAATTGTCCATTAATTTAATCTCCCCATTATACACAGAGATGCTTGAGGGAAGATATTAATTTTTTATCTCCTTTATATAGTACAAAAATGAGATAGCCATTTATTCCTCAATAAAACTAGCAATCCATGAAACATTATTCACTAAAGGATACAATTTATTGTGTCCAATATTTGGTAATAAAATGTTTCTTACGTACAAAAATTTTTAATGATTTTTAGTATTGTTTATACATGTTTAACTCATAAATATTGTAGAAGTCCAATTTCTTTGCCTATTTATGCTTAGACCAATTGTAAGGCAAATATGAAATAGATTTAAATCATGTGAAGTAATGGAAATTTAGGATGCTTTCATAACTGTGATTAAAAATATACACCATTGTCAGAAATATGTTTAAATGTTTGAGGTGATAATTTATAAGGTTCTCCTTATACTTTTGTCATTCCCCTTCCTGGACTTATACTCAAAATTAAAGATTTATATCCTTTTTATTCTAATTAAATTCATCCATGCCTCAAGTTACCTTTATCACTTTTATCTTTATGTTAGAAAAGCTTTCTTTTCTTCTTTTTTTTTTACTTTGATTTCTCTTTGAAACATTCTGTATTTTCAGCTATTTTCCCCTGATTTTCACTAATTTCAGCATATCAACAGAAAAACTACCCCTTAGTTTAAATAATTTCTTTGCCTGCTCTTTATTTTACTTATCTCTGAATCCAGCAGATCACAAAGTCCTTCTGTTCTGCTACTTCAGATTTCTCAATTCTGCATCTATCTATTCCAAACAGCTACCCTAGGTTTATGCCACATCTTCTTTCTGCTTCAATGTTTACCAAATTATTTTTCTAACTTATTGATTTATGACATTGCCACTCTAATCTTAAGCACACATATACATACATAAATATATGTGTCTGTTTCAGGTTCATGGCACTCTGCAACCAACTTTCTCTCTTTCAGTCTGTTAAATTTTTAACTATATATACATTTCTTTTTAAATTCTATATCCTTCATAAATATTTCGCAACAATTCTAGCTTGATCAAATAGCTGTATCCTCTTTACACCAATAATTATTCTTATCATATTACAATTTTGGGATTTTATATGTGGTTGTTATTTATTCATACATATAGATATTTGTCTTACAGAGTGCACTGTAGGGTGAGAAGAATAAAGAGAGTATTATTCAATTCACATCTCTTAAGAATCAAGAACAAGAATCATAAATACATATATTTGATTATAGAAAAGTGGCAGGAATTTTTGACAATGCAATTTTCAAAGGCTACAGAAATAATAAAATAAAATTAAAGCATTTTAAGACAACTAGGGAAATGATATTAACAATCAGAGCATATATTCTTTACTTGAGTAAAACTGTTTGATAGTATTAATATTGTTATAATTGCCATCTTAATGACATCACTTGCTATCCATCTCATAAGCTCAGCTTCTCTGAGAATCTGTTAATAGGGCAATGGAGCAACCAGGTTCTAATCTTCTATACTTTGCAACATTGAGAACAGGACCAAGTAGATCATAAAAAAGTGTCAGCACTATTTTAAAAAGATTCATATACTTATCCACAAAGCACAATATGATATTCACAGGGACAATACTAAGAAAGGAGAGATGGTTTTAAAGTTCTGTTGTTTTTCATTTGGCTACATCTGCTTATACAGTCTACTGAAATTCAGTAGATCCTTCTCATTGGAGAATTGGGAGTGCAAAGTTTTTCACTGAGCTTGCATTCAAATTGTATTCACTTTAATAAAATTTGAATTCAGCCTCAAAGCATCAGTATCTGACATTCATAAACTCTTTGGAAGATGCCTAAGCAAGTTATAAAAATGTATATGAGTGCTTAATTGCTAAAAAAAACCCTTTCAAAATACTTAATTTAAAATGACTGTAGTTTAGTATGCAGTCTCTACCCATATAGGTGGAATTTATAAAATTCCTGTAAGGAATAGAATTTTGTGCAAATTAAAAAATTCTCATGAGATGCAAAATAATTAATTCATTACTGTTAGTTAATGAATAATGAAAAAGCCATCTCAGAGAATCAACACTTGCCCCTTCATCACAGTAAACTGGTGGATTTCAAATTGTGCCCTGCAGACTACCTATACCAGAGTATATTGGAATGCTTATTTACAATTCAGATTTCTGGGTCTAAGCTCTGTCAACTGAAGCATTGCTTTTATCACTACAACATAGGATCCCAAAGGATTCCTAAGACAAACATGATTTGAGAACCACTGGGAGACCACTGGTGAGTAAGTTCCAGATAATCAGTTGTATGTCTTATCTTCAGGAGATAGTTATTTTTTATTTGTTTTTATTGAAATAGACAAAAACCCATTTGGGAATTAAACTGAAAGCATTTATTCCACTTAGTGAAAAGCTGGTTTTAATACTGTGCTTTAGCTTATTTTTCAAGAATAGAAATAGAATCATCAAATATAATGACTCATGCCTACATTCTATGTGAGAAGTAAAAAATTATTGAGTATAAACTTTTTGTGTATTTTTTTAATCCCTAAAATTTATAATTTTTAATGCTTTTTAGGGCTTCCCAGTTGGCACTAGTGGTAAAGAGTCAGCCTGCCAATGCAGGAGATGTAAGAGACCCAGGTCTAATCCCTGAGTTGGGAAGATCCCTGCAGGAGGGTACGACAACCACACTCCAGTAATCTTGCCTTGAGAATCCCTTAGACAGAGGAGCCTGGTGGGCTATGGTTCATGGGGTCACAAAAAGTTGGACATGACTGAAGCAACTTAGCATGCATGCACACAATGCTTTTTAAACATTTCCTCCCAAATGAAGACAATATCTAATTGCCAAATATCATAGATACATACAATATTAAAGATCAACTTATATAATTCTTTTGTCTTAGTCATATCTTTAGGAGGTATTGAGCAGCTGAGCACACAAACACACACACACACACAACGTAAAAGCCACAGATTAGAATAAATTGTTAGAGAATGCTAGAAAAGTGGTATATGTTTGAAATTTCTTAAATAAAATTTAACTATGGGAATTAAACTGTGTATTTAAGTTGATGCTAAATTGGCACTAGGATTAAATTTGAGAAACATACACAAACATGAGTTTATATCATTAACTCCTTCACATATCATTTTTTTCTTACAACTTAAAACCAATACCCAGTTTCAATTAAGGGAAGTCTTAACTTTCATTTGATCTACACTGTTAAATTTGCATACAACTGATCTAAGCCACTCTTCCAATCTCAAATATTTGAGTGAAGCTGAAGTAGGCTTTCTCACTTAAATAGTAGTGGAACTTACATAAGACCAATTATTTTAGTCATTTTTCTTCTGCTATTTCATTCAGAGTAATTGCTACCACCTCTTTCTAATTCTTTCACTTAAAATAACATATTGGAGACAGCAATAAGAACAGAAATCCCACCTTTGCCTCAGAGGCATCTTCAGAATCATGCTGGGGTATTTAACAGTTTATTTGTGCTTGACCAGCAGGTAGGAAGCAAGCCCTTGGCCAGAGTCTCCAGATAAACTAGGAGATGAGAATTGTACATATTTCATACCCTAACAGGCCCAGAAGGAGAATGTGAAAAGAACTGAAGTGATTCTCGGCATGTACATATCAAGCTGCTTCAGTCCTGTCTGACTCTGAGACCCCACGGACTGTAGCCCACCAGGCTCCTCTGTCCATGGGATTCTCCAGGCCAGAATACTGGAGTGGGTTGCTATGCCTTCCTCCAGGTCACATAATTACATATTCAGCTGTATCCTGGGTGCTCAAAATTCAGGAAGCATTTTTTTCAATGATGTTATTTAAATAAATATATGAATCTATATAAAGTTTTAAGAGTATAAAATATACAAATATGCAAATATATCTAAAAATAAATTTAAACCTTGAACATGTATCTTTAGTGGGTGATCTCAGTCATCCTCATAACAATCAAACTTTGGGCACCTGGGAGAATGTGAAAGTACGTTTTCGAAGGCTGGATCTGAGTAGCAGTTTTTAGTTCTTTATTCAGAATAACTTATTACATGGTTTTACCAAGAAAATTTCAGTGTCAAAGCTCACCATTTTCCGTTTAGCAAATGGTGAACAAAGAGAAAGAGACTTTGTGACCCCTCTGGGTGTAACTGGGTTCATACTGATTCTAATAAAATTCTTTATTAATTACATATTATAATAACTACTTCCTTAAACATAAACAAACTATTATAAATTTTAAACTATTAAAAGAGCCTGTCTCGACCCGGATGCCTAAAAAGTAATGATAGGATGAAATGAAGAGATATGTTTTAATTAAACAGATAAATATTTTTCAATAAGTAAAAATATTTTTATCACAATTTACTTGATAGTTCAATAACTAATCTGGGCATCTTGTTATCTTTCTATATCATACATTTTCAATTTAAGAAAACATATATAGTTGGATATAAGTATGTATATTTTTGGGCTTCCCTGGTGGCTCAGACATAAAGAATATGCTTGCAATGCAAGAGACACAAATTTGATCCCTGGGTCAGGAAGATCCCTTGGAGAAGGGAATGGCTGCCCACTCCAGTATTCTTGCCTGGAGAATTCCATGGACAAAGTAGACTGGCAGGTTACAGTTCATGGGGTTGCAAAGAGTCAGACACAACTGAATGACTAACAGTTTCACTTTAATGTGTATATTTATGCATAATTCTGTAGTTTTTGATAGTTTGTGCAAAAAAGATCAGATATTGCTCATTGTGCAGTAGGAATTTTGGCTGATGCATTTAATTCTTTAATCTAGATTGTTTTTATATTAACTGAAGGACAATAACATTGTTTTCTGGGGTGAATTTTAATATTTGTAAATGTTTTATTTGTTAAATTAACAAACTGTAACTTGGATACAATGATATATTTTATAAAGTAACTAATGTACTAATATTATTGACATAATTGAATCAAAATTCCTATAATGAGAAACAGTCAGTATAAACAAATATGTTAGTTATTAGATGAAAACAGATCTATTTTTATGTGTTTATTTTTTGGCCACACCACACCAAACCACTTATGGGATCTTAGTTTCCTGGCCAGGGATTGAACTTGGGCCACCACAGGAAAATCACTGAGTCCTAACCAGTGGGTTGCCAGGGAATTCTCCAAAAAACAGACTTACTTTAAAATATTGCTTATGACTAAGAAACTGTTTTAAAACAAATATCAATGACCTATGCTCTACATTCCAATTTGTTTACCATGCAAACAGTTCTTACATGCTTATACTGAAAAAAAAAAAAGCAAACACTTTTTACATTTCCTATAAATTGCTTCTTTTCATCTAAAATATGAAGGGCTTTATTTCACCTAAGCTGGTTTCTTATTCATTACAAAATTATTATTACAGAAGAGATAAGTGAGAGAAGTATTTTGCCTAATGTGAATTAATCACATCACTTAATTGATTTGATCTCACAGTGTTTAATTTAGATAAGCTTGTTAGATTATTTTGTCATCTAGAATTCAAGCAATGGAAACCACCAGTGTTTTGCTGATAGCTTGTGTTGACAAATGGAGATCCTCAGCGGATGTACTTGACTATAGTAGACAGAAGTTATATGACTATATGTAAAAGATTTTACAAAGAAAACTTTTAATCTTCATTTGACTGCAGGTAGAGCTCTTTTAACATACTGGCATTATTTCTATTTCTAAAACAGTATTCCCTCCTTTTTTTGTGAACAGTACTCTATATTATCTGTGGGACTTTTGGTGCAAAACATGAATATCAAAGGTAAACTGCCTTTTAGGAGGGAAAGTGATAAAAAGTTAGAGTTTGAAGTCCCTTCATAAGATGAGGTCTTCGGTTCTCCTACCAAGGGGTTGTATGATCTTGGACAAGTTATCTAACTTTTAATAATACAACCTTGCTATTGTATGTTTAAAACTGAGAAACTACTAGACAGTCATTGTAAAGCTAAATGGGAATATATATGCAAATCACTTTGCATAATACATGACACATGGTAACTTATTAGTAAATATCATTGTCACCATCATCAAATTAAATTGGTAGGAAATTTTGATGCCTCAGGAACCATCTATTTTGCAACAATAAAACAGTAAACTATTTACACTTGCATCATACAAATGGCTATGCCGTTTAATTTTATTTTCATTTCTAACAGATTTATAGAAGGAAATGGATGAAAAAGGGTGCTTAACAATGTTACATATGCATACGTACACACACAAAGTCAAAACAAATTATGATTAGTAAATTTTAAGAAATAATCTTCTGCATTTTTAAGCAACAATAAAATGTAGCTCTGTGAAGTTTATCTGAAGGAGAAATTTTTTCCAGCATAATTGATTAATAGATAAGAACTAATAAGCTGGTTATGGGAAATTCTCTTTTTAAGTTACAATATATATGAAATATATGTTTTCTTGACTTTTACATTCAAATGGTTAGTATTTCAGGTTGTCATTTTATGTCATATTTTCAGTTTAATTGATCCACGTGAGAAACACTCCTGCACAAAGAGCAAGGGCTTCGATAGAGCTGGTTTTTCTGTTTTTAAATGTATTCTGCATCTTCCTCTGAAGGATGTAATTCAAAATGACAGTACATTAAAAAGAGCTTGACACAAGTCATGTAAAGTTTCAAGGGGATTAATTTTTTATTCATGCAAAATGTGAAAATCCCTCTTCTTTCTCACGATTCAAAAATATCTCTCACCCTATTATATTTTCAGGCTATAGTTCAAATGTGCATGTAACACTTGCATATTTGAAGAAAAAATAATTAGATCACAGTGATCCATTTGATATATTTATTCTACCTTTTCATTTCTGTTTACAGTGACAAGTCAACATACGTCGTGTGAGTTTTTGCAGATAAGTCTTTAAAGTATGGTTTTAGAGTTGCAGGTAAAAGAAAACAATACATTTTCATTTTCATATTATGTTGCATTGGAAGAAATTTGAACCGCAGAGTCAAAAAAAGGTTGCCAGTTTTGATGATCTTGGGCAAGTTCATCTCTCTAAGCCTCAGTTTTCTTAACAGCAAAACATGGAATATAAAGACCTCAAAGTATTTCCAAATAAAATGATAAAGTTCTTGACATAGCATGTAAATGCTCTAAAAGTTCAAATACCCTTGCCTCCCAATCCTTCTTTCTGGGTCTCATCTAGTTACTCTTAGACCTACAGATTCAACTTTGAATAAATTCCAAACAGGCCTGCTGCTTTATCCAGATTCTTTTCCCTAGCAAAGACCTGGAGTTGATTTTCCTGTTGCCCTGGCACCTGAGTGCACCATCTTGGTTTCCTGCCTATACTCTAGTTTCTCTCCCACTGAGACATTTTCATTTCCTTGTTGTATTCCAGTCTATTTGTCTGATGGCTGCACAAACTTTTGTGAACTACCCTTCATTCATATTCAGAAGCTGTTTCTTTCCAATGGTTGAGTTTTATACTCCTCATCTGAAAAACTTTACCGTCATCTTTGTGAATAAGAGTATCGACGCCACCTAAGATCATCTCTGTTGTCTCCTATACAGTAGACTGAACCAATTTTATATGCACATAATCCAAAACAAGATTTAAAATCACAATACCACCTTTTATGTAAAAGTATACTAATCCTTCAAACTAGTCTCCTCAATTAACTATTACAAATTACCACAAATACATAGTGAACATATTAAAAATCAGTATTTTGCAGGTGGGAATATCTTCTTTGTTAAAGCCATATGATAGAGAATCAAATACTTTATTTTTTCCATTTACATATTTATTTATTCTTTTTCTATTTCCCTTAATAGAAGAGAAAGGGAAAGAGATGCTCTAGGGCTCTGTTATTAGTCATAACATATTATTTGCTAGCTATTTGTCATACACATCCCATTTGCTAAAGTAGGGTGATTTCTAATTGCCAGTCTTATAACATTTGTTCAGTACACTGATTTTCTGATCACTAACTAAAGATATTTTCACAAAAAATATGTTGGCAGTTTTAAGAAAAAAATGACCAAGTATTAAAGTATGTAAAGCCATACAGCTAAAGGAATAAAATATCCATTTAGCTAAATGTTCTCAGTGTTTTATATACTTTGGTAGATAAACTCACCTGGAATTAGATGAGGAAAATCATTTTGCTTTGTTTTATAAAACTGCTCATGCAAAACAGTGACTTCATCAAATTCCTTATAGAAACAATGATATAAATATTCACTTTCTGTATTCTAAGTTCTAGGAACACTGAACTACAATCCTAGAGAAGTACCAAAAATCAAACAGGTATTTATTGGTGTTAAATGTAATACTGCAAAAGAAAACTAGATATAGCACAGGTGAGAAGTATTCATTTTCAACAAGAAACATAGAATTACAGAAAAGAGATGTGTGAATTATTCTATTATCATAGAAACTGTAGCAATTTTCACCTACTGCCAAACAAATAAACTACAACTAAAGTAATGAAATAGCATCACTATATCATATGATATCTCTAGGGAATTATACAGAAACAATTTAACATATATAATTGATAAAGCGAAGACAGAAATTTTTATGTTAGTTGTAGGATATAACAAATAGTACAGTGGGATGTGCATCATAAGTCAAATTATACAGCAATTTTCATATTTGTATTACTTTTTCAATTAGTAAGAAATTAGATAAGATCCCAACCTACTATGAATATTTTATTTTCATATGAATTGATAACATAAGTTGTATAATTATTGACTCATTTATGTTATTTTATATTAAAATCACACTATGTACGANCATATTTGTATTACTTTTTCAATTAGTAAGAAATTAGATAAGATCCCAACCTACTATGAATATTTTATTTTCATATGAATTGATAACATAAGTTGTATAATTATTGACTCATTTATGTTATTTTTTATTAAAATCACACTATGTACGACTCTAAAAGAAAGATGTAGTTCTGAGGACATTTAATTTTTAGCTTCTGCTTCTTAAAGAACAAAAGTGTCTGGAAAATCACTACAAGTCCTGTAAAATTCAATGAAATGTAAGACATTCTTTAAAAAGCTGCACTGATTTAGACTTATAGGAAAGAACGTACTTTTGGGGAATCGAGGTGGATTGTCATTGACATCCGTGAGGGTGATGTTGACTATTGTCGTTCCAGCTAGCCCTCCCAGCTGTCCACCCATATCCTTGGCTTGGATGAGGACTTGGTATTGTTCTTTGACTTCCCTGTCCATGTTTGGCAAAGCTGTTCTAATAACACCTTAAGGGGAAAAAAATAGAAAACAAATATCACAAATGTTCAGTTTTCCAGAATAGTCCACAACAAGAAAATGATTCTATATAGATTCTTTAGCAAAGACATGCTAACAAAAATTGTGTGGTTTTTTTTTTAACTAATTTAGTTTAATTGGAGGCTAATTACTTTACAATATTGTAGTGTTTTTTCCATACATTGACATAGATCAGCCACAGGTGCATGTGTGCCCCAATCCTGAATCTCCCTCCCACTTCTCTTCTTAACCCATCCTTCTGGGTTGTCCCAGAGCACCAGCTTTGAGTGCCCTGCTTCATTCATTGAACTTGCACTGGTCATCTATTTTACATATGGTAATATACATGTTTCAGTAATATTTTCGGAAATCATCCCACCTTCACTTTTGCCCACATACTCCAAAAGCCTATTGTTTACATCTGTGTCTCTTTTGCTGCTCTGCATATAGGATCATCTTTACAATCTAAGTTCCAAATATATGCATTAATATACTGTATTGGTGTTTCTCTTTCTGACTTACTGCACTTTGTATAATAGACTCCAGTTTCATCCACATCATTAGAAATGACTCAAACACATTCATTTTTATAGCTGAGTAATATTCCATTGTATATATGTACCACAACTTCCTTATCCACTCATCTGCTGATGGGCATCTAGTTTGCTTCCATGTCCTGGCTATTGTAAACAGTGCTGCAATGAACATTAGGGTACATGTGTCTCTTTCAGTTCTGGTTTTCTTGGTGTGTATGCCCATCAGGTGGATTGCTGGGCCATATGGGAGTTCTATTTCTAGTTTTTTAAAGGAATCTCCACATTATTCTCCACTATACCAGTTTGCATTCCCACCAGCAGTGTAAAAGAGTTCCCTTTTCTCCACACCCTCTCTAGCATTTGTTGTTTGTAGGTTTTTTGATGGTGGCCATTCTGACCAGCATGAGATGATACCTCATTATGGTTTTGATTTGTATTCTCTACTAATGAATGATGTTGAGCATATTTTCATGTGTTTATTAGTCACCTATATGTCTTCTTTGGAGAAATGTCTGTTTAGTTCTTTGGCCCATTTTTTTTATTGGGTTGTACTTTTTTCTGGTATTGCATTGCATAAGCTGCTTGCATATTTTGGAATTTAATTCTTTGTCAGTAGTTTCATTTGCTTTATCCCCCCCCCATTAAATTCTGTAGTTTTAAAAATGAAACACCCACAATGTCCAATAGTTTGGATATAACTCAATACATTGTGGTAATAGCCATTAACTGACATTTGTGCAGCATTGTGGAATATGGTTAAGGACCTCACTAAGTCAACCCCGTTAGACATAATTTACACAAAGTCATCTTACCTCTAAAAAATAAATTGTTAAAAATGTATATTTTATATGTACATGTTCAGTTACTAAGTCATGTCCAATTCTTTGCAATCCCATCGACTATAGCCTGCCAGACTCCTCTGTCCATGGGATTTTCTAGGCAATGATATTGGAGCTTGTTGCCATTTCTTAAGTGGTTACAGTGAGCAGGAGATTTCTAAAAACTGCTATATTCTTCTTCATTCTTATTTTTTAGGATACATATATTAACTTTTTAAAACATTTGAAGTATTTTATTTGTATATTTTCTTTTGTTTTTCGGGATTCCTGTCATTAATTTTAGTCACAGATTTTTTTTTTTAACTTAGATTTGCCATTGTAGAGAGTTTTGTCTCTCTTATCACCAAGTTACTCCAGCCTCTAATGGAGTGCTTATCATTCAGAAAAAAACTCGGTAAGATTGTGTTGACCATCTGACTAGTGGAATGACTAGCTGAATAAAGAAAGGAATCTATAAATAATTTATAATCATGAATCATTTGATATATATGCATATTTATATAGCCTACACATTTTCTGCCCTTATGTCCAAGTGTAGAACTGTATTTATATGTATTCATAGTGAAAAAATTAAAACCTTCTGGATTTATTAAATGAATTTTATAACACTAATATATACCCAATAATTGTAAGGGGAGATTGCAGATAATTTGGCTTAAATGTATGTGTATTTAGTATTGCTATTTCTTAAATAATAAGGCTTATATGAATAATAAATTTAATATAAGTTGTCAACACAAAATATAGAATCCAAATCATAAACTGAATACATATCCCTAGTTCTTCTGTACTTATCTAATGCTGTTCTTTGTTAATTTAGATTTAACTACAATCTGAGTTTTCTTCTAGCCCTTGGCAGCAAAAAGTTGCAAAAAAGGCAAATTCCATTTTTGCTCCTGCTGTTTCATTTATGCTCTGCTACTCACTTACTATTTCAACCTGTTTGTCCTTTCTGTAGCTTGGATTTCTGATGTTTCTTTTCCAAGAGTCTTAACTAAGATCCTTCATCTCTACATCTTGGCTTGGTCCTGCATGCCTTAAGCTACATGATTTCTGCCTGCCTTATAATATTTATATTTTCTAGATAACTGCCTGACTTTAATTCACATTCATGCTACAGTTTCCTCTTGTTGATAAGATTTGAGTTTACTCAATTCATTTCCAGTAAGAACATATGTATATTTTTTATTTTACTCACTTCACTTCTAATATGACAATTTCCAATATCACAATGGACTTTCCTTCCCTGGTGGCTCAGTGGTAAAGAATCCAACTGCCAATGCAGGAGACACAGATTTGATCCCTGGGTTAGGAAGATTTCCAAGAGAAAGAAATGGCAACCCATTCCAGTATTCTTGCCTAGAGAAACCCAAGGACAGAGAAGCCTGGCAGGCTACAGTCCATGGGGTTGCAAAGAGTGGGATATGACTTAGTGACTAAGCAAAAACAACAATAAATACTCCACAGAAACTCCACAGTAATTATACCACAAATTGTAATTAATTTAAAATAAAAAATTAATTTGAATAGTAAATAAATAAATTCATTAATTTATGATCAATCCCTACTTTTTAGGCACATGTACATTGAACCCTAATATGAGTGTCTTGTACCTGATGAACTTTCCAACATATACAATCACGATAATTAGGGTAATAGCAAGAATGAGAAAAATAGATTTTTTTCTGCCAATATAAGTGGAAATACATAGTTGAGAGTGTTATACCCTTAAATTTATATATTAAATAATATTAGCCTAACAGGGGATATATTCTCTCTTTACAATCACCCTCCTATTGTATTTAAGTCTCTCAATTTTAGTGAATCTGGGTGTATTTCATAAAACTGTGTTAGATAAAATTAGGTTTGATAACTCTGATGTTATCAAAATTGATGCTTTTGAATTGTGGTGTTGGAGAAGACTCTTGAGAGTCCCTTGGACTGCAAGGACATCAAACCAGTCCATCCTAAAGGAAATCAGTCCTGAATATTCATTGGAAGGGCTGATGCTGAAGCTGAAACTCCAATACTTTGGCCACCTAATGTGAAGAACTGATTCATTTGAAAAGATCCTGATGCGGGGAAAGACTGAAAGCAAGAGAAGAAGGAGAGAACAGGGGATGAGAGGGTTAGATGTCATCACTGACTTGATGGACATAAGTTTGAGTAAGCTCTGAGAGTTTGTGATGGACAGAGAAGCAGTTCATGAGGTCTCAAAGAGTCAGACATGATGGAGTGACTGAACTGACTGACTGACTCTGATGTCAACTTTTTGTGAAAATAATGTACTACTATATTTGAAAAAAATCATAAAATATTACATGTGATAATTGAGTAATTGGTTTGATCTGAGTTATTTCTTGAAGTGTCTGTTGAACTGTAGGATTTAAATATGGGACCGTAGAGTTAGTAAACACCTTTACTAAAATATGCATTTCATTCAGGCACTGTTACTATATTTAAGGGTACAGTGGCAAATATGCTTCCATCTGCTTCTGCAGTCTCAATTTGTATACTTTTCTAGACTTCTTTCTCCTCTCTGGCTTCTGGTTGCCTTAGCCAATATGCAAGAGATTGGATAGTAGACAGATGATGAGGTTGAGCTTTTCTTTCCATAAATTTCCCACATTCCACACTCTCTCCGGTCATATCTGCCTGTCTCTACTCCCATCCCCTCATTTTTCCACTCCAATGTGGAAACTGCAGTTCCTTCTTATTTCTTCTCCATATTCTGCCTTATCCTTTATGGTTTCCTTACAATCTGCTCACATGTTCCATAAAGAGTCCTTTTATTAAACTAATTTCAAATTGCCCAACTGGGTATCATCTTTTTTCATCTGGGAAAATAATTGATAGAGTCTCTTACAAGGTCCCTTCATGAATTGTACATTTAATGGGTATGTGTTCCTATGGAGTGGTGCAAAGCCCATAAAGAAGCTGTTAAATGATTAAGCTAATTTCAGATGGTGATTACTATTATGAGGAAAGTGAAAGCAAGTGCTTTTGAAGGTAGTATCAGAAATGTCCTCTGTGAGGAAAGACTTTAGAGCTGCAGTTCTAGAGAAATGGAAGAGGTAGACTTAGAAAGAACACAGGGAGGAGTATCCTAGTGATGAAAAGGAAAGCATTACTTCCTCAGAGTTTACAAGAAGAGCACTTGGAGGTCAATGTGGCTGCAGCGTACCACTGTTGAGAGAGATGGTATAAGACCACAAATAGGGACAGAAATGAGACAATCGCTTTCAAAGATAAATAAACCCACTGGGAAAGCATCAAACAAGTAGGACTACATCAAACCAAAAAGCTTCTGCATAGCAAAAGGGTAATCAACAAAAATGAAAAGGCAGTCTATGGAATGGGAAAAGCTGCCTGTAAATCATATATCTGATAAGGACTTAATACCCATAATAGAAAAGAATTTATGCAACACATTAACAACAACAACAAAAAAATCTAGTGTAAAAAATGGGCAAGGAAACTGAAAAGAAATTTTTCCAGAGAAGTAATACAAGTGTCCAATAGTTACATGAAAAGGTGCTTGACATCAATATTCATCAGCAAAATGTACAATTATCAAAGCCACAATGAGACATAACCTTAAGATTTTAGAATGGCTGTTAACAATAAGTCAAGAATAAGAGATAACAAGTATTGGCAAGAATGTTGAGCAAAGAGAACCCTGTGCACTGTTGGTAGGGATGTAGCAATCAGTTCCATTACTTCATTGCATACAGATGGGGGAAAAGTGGAAACAGTGACATATTTTATTTTCTTTGGCTTCAAAATGACTGTAGATAGTGACTGCAGCCACAAAATTAACAGACACTTACTCCTTGGAAGAAACGCTATGACAAACCTAGCCCACAAAGGTCCATCTAGTTAAAGCTATGGTTTTTTCAGTGGTCATGTACAAATGTGAGAGTTGGACCATAAAGAAGGCTGAGCACCAAAGACTTGATGCTTTTGAACTGTGGTGTTAGAGAATACTCTTGAAAGTCCTTTGGACAGCATGGAGCTCAAACCAGTCAGTCCTAAAAGAAATCAAACCTGAATGTTCACTGGAAGGACTGATGCTGAAGCTGAAGTTCTAATACTTGGCCACCTGATGTGACGAGCCACTTATTGGAAAAGACCCTGATGCTGGGAAAGATTTAGGGCAAGAGGAGAAGAGGGTGACAGAGGATGAGATAGTTGGATGGAATCACTTGCTCAATGGACATGATTATGAGAGACAGTGAAGGACAGGGAAATCCAGCATGCTACAGTCCATAGGGTCACAGAGTCAGACATGACTTAGCGGCTGAGGAACAAGAAAACACTAGGAAATAGTATGGAGTTTCCTTAAAAAAAATTTTTTTTAAATAGAGCTACTATATGATTCAGCAATTCTTCACATCTGAGTATATATTAAGAGGAAGTGAAAATAAAATCTCTCATCCCATGTTCATTGCAGTATTATCCATAATAGCCAAGATATGAAAACAACAGAAGTGTCTATCGACAGATCACTGGATAAAGAAGATGTGATATAATGGAATTCAATGGAATATAGTGGAATTCAATAATTCAGTCATGAGAATGAAAAATAAAGTCCTGCCATTTGCAACAACATAGGAGAAACTTACATTATGTTATGTGAAATAAGTCAGACAGAGAAAGATAAATATGTTGCAATATAATTTAAACATAAACCCTAAAAAGCTAAACTTACAGAAAGTGGTTACTAAGGTCTGTGAGGTGAAGGAAATTGGGAGATTCTTGTCATATGACACAAGCTTACAGTTATAAAATTGATAACTTCTAAGAATGTAATATATATCATGGTGCTTACAGTTAGTACTACTACATTATATACTGAAAACTTGCTAAGATAGCTCTTACAAGTTCTCATCACATAAAGAAAATGGTAATTGCGTGATGTGATGGAGGTGTGGCTAACACAATGGTGGTGATCATTTTCCAATACACAAATGTATCAAATCAAAACATTGTACACCTTATATTTACACATTATATGCTAATTCAGTTCAGTCCAGTCACTCAGTCGTGTCTGACTCTTTGCGACCCCATGAACCGCAGCATGCCAGGCCTCCCTGTCCATCNGTTATGTTGAGGAGAAAATTTGAAGTTTGTATGGTCCAACTTTGCACCTATAACATGCCTTAACTATTCTTTAAGATTTAAAAGTTACTTCCCAAAAAGTTTTTTTTTTTTTTTTCCTCAAGGAAATTTCCCCACTCTCATCAGCCTATATCTAGTGCCCAGGAGTCACACTTTGCATCATAGAATTGTATCCTAGGAAACTTTTCTGAGGACCTGATGCCCTCCTTCAGATAGATGGGGATCTATTTGAGGATCAACTTGATTCTTCTCAGAATCATGGCACACAGAACCTGCTAGGCCATTGGTTATAAATAAATATGTATCAAGGAATTAATACTAAAACCCAGCACCTTATCACTCATTACCTGCTTTAACACCTCCAGTAATGTGAAGCTCACCATCTCATGAGGTGTTTATCCCTCTTATTTATGGACAAGTATTAACATCTTTTTTTGTTAATGAAACCGAAATTCTTTTTTCTGTAACGCTTGCCAGCCACTGATAGTCCTTTTACTCCTGTGCAGCACAGAATACAGCTAGTTCCCCTTCTATACAACAGCTCCACAACTTCCTAAAGACATACCCCTGGAGTATTTTCCTTTCAAGGCCAAATATTCTTATTTCTATCTGCTGATTTTTGCATTCCATGGTTTCTAAAATAAGGCAAGTAGAGTTCACACAGAGTTCTCACAGTGTGACAAGGCAGAATACGAGGAAACCATTGTCTGTCGTATATTTTAAATCATGCGAATTACTGTACATAAGCAAATTATTACAAAACAGGTAACAGCATATGCTGGTTAATCTTAATAATTATCTATTTCCAATTTCACTCTTGCAAAAAAAAAATATGTTTATTACAAGCACTGACTGAAATGTTTGAATCCTGTAAGACTTTTCTCTGACTTAAAATCAAAGGCATGTTCAAGTCATGAAACAGTGTAAATATGTATATTGTAGTTTATATAAAGAATTAATTCAGAATAAAGTCTGACACATGCTTTAATTTTAGTATAGGACTTTAAAACACTAATGCATTTTTTAAGACTGAAAGACATAAATATCAGTCAGGGTGGAGGAGGATTTATTTAGGAAGTAGGCTTAAAGAGAATAATCTCTAAACAAAATGTGCTAGTGGAACTGAAAGAGGAGAAGTCTTGAGAAAGTGTCAGTTCTCTCAGTATTTTATCAAATTTCCCAAACGGAAACAAGGACAGAAATGCAGAGCATGAAATCTCTGGACAGTGGATATAAGAAAAAAGAAAATAACTCAGACTTGCAACCCCATTCTCACTCAGTTGTTTTCATGTGATTTCTCAAAATGCAGATTAAATACATAGCAAAGTCTTACAAAGACACTTTTTGACAGTGCACATAAACAAAAAGACATTGATGACAAATTTCTAAAGATGGCTGGTAGGGATATTTACACAGTGCAAACATTCACAATGTCACTGAAATGTACACTAGAAATGGTTAAAATAGTAAATTTTCTGTTAATGTGTATTTTACCATGATAAACAATTTAAAGTTTGTAAAGTTTAGAATACGTTGAGCTGAAATAGTCTTATAATGCTTTCTCAGATAGAGCTGAGATTATTCAGAAAAATCAACATATCACCACATGATACACAAAATAGCAATATCTAGTTATCCAAATCAGACTAGATTTTGAAATCATTTAGAGAAAAATTCAAATGCTTCAGAAGAATTGTAAATTCAAATTGTCATGAAATCACTTATTTATAATAACATTTGTTTTCTGAAATAAAATAATTTATTAATACTGTGGAAACATTTAACCTCTCAATTTCATGCATCAAATAAAATATTAAAATGCCTCTCACTTACTGTTTTATAGATTATAAATATTTTTCTAATATATAATAAATATTAATCCTATAGTATATATAATATAAAAGTATGTCAATATGACAAACATTTTAGTGTTTAATATATGCTAAATATAACAAGGATCAATATTATTTGATATTTATAAATAATCTACCTTTTAGCTTTTTAAAAATATTTAATAATCATTTGAGGCATATACATGAATGCATGCAAATGTTAATCACAGTGAACAATCTCTTAGGTAAGCCATATAATTACCAAATTAGCCAATTTTAAGAAGAATTATCATTTGGGGACTTATTTCGTAGAATGCATCAATTTATATCATTTATAAATAGAGTACCTTGGACTGCAAGGAGATCCAACCAGTCCATTCTGAAGGAGATCAGCCCTGGGATTTCTTTGGAAGGAATGATGCTAAAGCTGAAACTCCAGTATTTTGGCCACCTCATGAGAAGGGTTGACTCATTGGAAAAGACTCTGATGCTGGGAGGGATTGGGGGCAGGAGGAGAAGGGGACGACTGAGGATGAGATGGCTGGATGGCATCACAGACTCGATGGACGTGAGTCTTAGTGAAATCCAGGAGTTGGTGATAAACAGGGAGGCCTGGTGTGCTGCAATTCATGGGGTTGCAAAGAGTCGGACACGACTGAGCAACCGAACTGAACTGAACTGATAAATAGACTGGCTTTATTTGTATATTGGATAGAGATGCAAGGAATGTTTGTCAGACAGCAATATCAATGAGAACGTAAAACTTTTATCATTCCAAGTGAACAGTAAATGGTTATATTTCTCTCTTCATAAATATTTAGGTACCAGAATTTTTGATAATGTTATTTACTTGGAAATTATTTTAAACTGTTTTCTATAGTCAAATGTGGAAATTTTTAGATAGTATTAGTTTTTCATGCATTTTATTTCACAACAGCAAAAGGAATCATAAAAGGAAGCTATATGGCTGGAACAAATGGAGGCTATTTCTGAGAAATTGCAATTACCCTTGATTTTTGATTTATTCTGATCTACCACAAGGTGATAAATTTGACAAAAAGTCTCCTTAATGGTTTCTGTGCATAAAGAACTAGTTATCATTCTATTAATGAAGTGCTTCACCATCCACTCTTTTCCTGTCTAGTGGTCTGGGGCATTGTTAGTATCAAGACTTCTGTCTCCAGTGAAAATCAATGCTTCAAAAAATCTATTCCATAGTTCATGCCAGAATTATTTCACCTTCATTTCTAAGTAAAAGGCTTCATATAAAAACAAAAATGCACAATTAGAAAAGCCTTATGATGAATATATATATATATACATATATATATATACTCTTCTGTAAAATGATTCTTTCAGAAGACATTAGAATTTATCTAAATTTGATATTGAACAAGTCAAGAGGCAACTATTTGATTCGTATAATTGTCTGTTTAGTATTAATTTGACCAGAGCAATTATACTCTAGACTCATGATTTATGCTTCAATTCATCTTCATATTTTGTGTTTTTTTAGTTGGATATTATCTCCATCTATAGTTATTTTGCCAATACTAAATATTTAATCTTTCTTCTGTCACATTTATTCTGAGTATATAAACTCATCTTCTCTATAATCAATTCAACTCTAAGTTTAGCCTAATACTAAAAAGTTTCCTCCTCACCAACGTCTATACACCTTCCTTTCTTTTTCTCTCATGCTCTCTGTCTGAGAAGTGCTTCTCAAAAGTTGAAGTGATCTGAGAGACATGCTGTTCTTAATTCTATTTCTGTTAGATTTTTCCAAACATAATTGTATCAGAAAAAATAACCCATAATGTTTCAATCTCAAAAAAGGATGGATAGTATCTCTGATAATCTCATTATTTGTCTATACATATGACATATGACATATTGTACAAACCTTTTAATTCCTCTGGAGCATCGTACCATCTTAAACAACTTTCTTAAACTTTTTATCAGCAATTTTTCCTTTTTTTCTACAAATATACAAACTTTCCAAAGGTAAACAACAATAACTGCCACATAGTTTCCTTAGGACCTATACTGAAAATATTACTTCGCTTATCTTGTCTGTCTCCTTCTTAAAAATAACTTAAATTTTAGGTATAATCTTCCCATTATACACTCATTCTTAACATTTGCCACTCTGACTTTTGATTTCTGATCTAACTTCCAAACCAAAAGAGTTTCTTTGTACCAAACCTTTTTGTATTTTCTTCAGCAATGATGTTCCCTTCTTATTGGGCTAATATTGTCTTTACAACTATTTACCTTTTTTTTTTTTTTTCGGTGTACAAAAGGGAGCAACTCCCAGGCTTATTCTCATAATGTTTGGATGGCTTCTGTCTCCCTATTGGCTTGATGAGGAAGGTAAGAAGTGAGGACAGAATGACAGGTTAAGTTGACAGAAAATTTGTAGGTTCTTTGTTTTCACTTAATTGACCTTACGTTTCCAGGCAGCATCCATCTATGGTTAATTATTCATTAACCCATGTCTAACTGGTATTCCAGATTCTACACACTTCCAGGGAGTATAAGTTTTGAAAAGTTAAACTCATTTGCATGTATAGTGTCAGAAGTGAATACCTTTTAAATCAATGCAGCTCTTTAAAGATCTATTTACAGATTTTAAAAGTAATTTATCAGTCTAGTATACTAACAATGGATTCCATTACTTTAAATTAATGTGATAAATAGTATGGAATTCACCATGCAATATGTTATGAGGTATTATATGAACTGATAAAACAACCATCTTTATAGGGTTTCTGTTTAACTGTGACATAGAACACCTTCTTTGATCACTGGTCAGCTTGCCTGGAGTTCCTGAAAAGCATTGTTATTCAAAAACAAATTCTCTAGAAACAGGGGTACCTTGTTTAATTTTAAAGATAATGCAAAATCTTCCTATATGTTTTCCTGCTATTTATATATTTTCCATAGGTTCTTATATGTTGGGCTTTGAACACCAAAATTTCAAAAGTTTGACTTAAAAATGAGACTGAATTAAAAAACATAGAGCAGAAAAAATAATGATCTTGGGGTTTCAAGTTTGTCAGCCCTCTCTTTTACCCTAGTAGAAGCATAAATCTATATTTTTCCAAAGTCACCATCCATAACCCTAGATAAAGAGAATAGAAATTTCATAATCTTGAGTTGATTTGGTCCCCAAATTGAATATAATTGAACTCAACCAAGAAAAACTGAAATAAAAAAGCTATTTTAGCTGGAAAAAACAAACAAAAAATATTCCTAGCCTTTTGAAAATTTAAAGTAAATTAAACAGACAATTCCTAACAAATTTGGACTTGACATATATGTGTAAAAAGATTTATTTTTATTCCAGTTTTGATCTGAAGGAAAAAACTCTGTAGCAGCAAGGTAAGATTTGATCTTCTTTGCTTGATAGTGAGCACACTGAATCTTTATTGAGGTGTTTAGAAGGGCAAGTTCCCATGCCAAGATTTAATCAAAGTTTAAATATTTGAAAGGGNATTCCAGTTTTGATCTGAAGGAAAAAACTCTGTAGCAGCAAGGTAAGATTTGATCTTCTTTGCTTGATAGTGAGCACACTGAATCTTTATTGAGGTGTTTAGAAGGGCAAGTTCCCATGCCAAGATTTAATCAAAGTTTAAATATTTGAAAGGGTGGTGATAATGTTGTCTCTAATAAAAAATTTACCTGTCTTGGGATCAATAGAGAAATAAGGTTGTCCCTGAAGAATGCTGTAAACGACTCTGGCACTGTTTCCATAGGTTGGGTCATCAGCATCCGTGGCCTTGACTTGGAGAACATATGCACCTGGAAAATAAGACAATATGACTCTAGCAACTTTGTTGTATAGAGCTCAAGGGTATGTCTTTTATCTTCTGGACTCCTTTTTCCTTTGGACTTGGCATTCTTTTAATCTGTGAGTATAAGAAGACACTGAGAGTAACTCAACTATTATAACCAAAATGCTAAGCAACAGTATTAGCTATTACTGCAAATGAGGAGTATGTCAAGGCTGTATATTGTCACCCTATTTATTTAACTTATATGCAGACTACATCATGAGAAACACTAGAACGGAGGAAGCAAAAGCTGGAATCAAGATTGCCGGGAGAAATAACAATAACCACAGATAGGCAGATGACACCACCCTTATGGCAGAAAATGAAGATGAACTAAAGAGCCCCTTGATGAAAGTGAAAGAAGAGAGTGAAAAAGTTGGCTTAAAGCTCAACATTCAGAAAACAAAGATCATGGCATCTGGTCCCATCACTTCATGGGAAATAGATGGGGAAACAGTGTCAGACTTTATTTTTGGGGGCTCAAAATCACTGCAGATGGTGATTGCAGCCATGAAATTAAAAGACGCTTACTCCATGGAAGGAAAGTTATGACCAACCTAGATAGTATATTAAAAAGCAAAGACATAGCCAACAAAGGTCCATCTAGTCAAGGCTATGGTTTTTCCAGTGGTCATGTATGAATGTGAGAGTTGGACGATAAAGAAAGCTGAGTGCCGAAGAATTGATGCTTTTTAACTGTGGTG
>SJYV01012549.1:348231-472539 GCA_006410875.1 Neotragus pygmaeus | reverse complement strand
TAAAAATCAACATTTACAGACTTGTTTAGGAAGACTTTAATTAGGAGAGAATACTTGAGAAACTGAGGAACCAAAAATAATTGCAATAGTGTCTAGAGAAGTACCTTTATGCCTCAAAGTTTAATTACTCTAAGTGATTGCTGATATTGGGAAACTTTAAGAAAATCCAATGCCAAAGAATGATTGCAATCCAATTGCCCAAAGAAAAGCAATGCCAAAGAATGCGCAAACTACTGCACAATTGCATTCATCTCACATACTAGTAAAGTAACGCTCAAAAATCTCCAAGCCAGGCTTCAACAATATTTGAACCGTGAACTTCCAGATGTTTAAGTGGGATTTAGAAAAGGCAGAAGAACCAGAGATCAAATGGCCAGCATCCGCTGGATCATGGAAAAAGCAAGAGAGTTCCAGAAAAACATCTATTTCTGCTTTATTGACTATGCCAAAGTCTTTGACTGTGTGTATCAAAATAAACTGTGGAAAATTCTGAAAGAGATGAGAATACCAGACCACCTGACCTGCCTCTTAAGAAACATGTATGCAGGTCAGGAAGCAACAGTTAGAACTGGACATGGAACAATAGACTGGTTCCAAATAGGGAAAAGAGTACTTCAAGGCTGGATATCGTCATCCTGCTTATTTAACTTATATGCAGATTGCATCATGAGAAACACTGGGCTGGATGAAGCACAAGCTAGAATCAAGATCGCCAGGAAAAGTATAAATAACCTCAGATACCCAGATGACATAACCCTTATAGCAGAAAGCAGAGAGGAACTAAAGATCCTCTTGCTGAAAATGAAAGAGGAGGGTTAAAAAGCTGGCTCAACATTCAGAAAACTAAGACCATGAAATCTGGTCCCATCGCTTCATGACAAATAGATGGGGAAACAGGGGAAACAGTGGAATCAGTGACAGAGCTTATTTTCTTGGGCTCCAAAATCACTGCAGATGGTGACTGCAGCCATGAAATTAAAATATCCTTTGCTCCTTGGAAGAAAATTATAACCAAGATAGACATCAAGTAAAAAGCAGAGACATTTCTTTGCCAACAAAGTTCCCCCTAGTCAAAGCTATGGTTTTTCCAGTGGTTATATATGGATGTGAGAGTTGGACTATAAAGAAAGTGGAGCGCCAAAGAATTGATGCTTTTGAACTGTGGTGTTGGAGAAGACTCTTGAGATTCCCTTGGACCTCAAGGAGAGCCAAACAACCCATACTAAAGGAAGTCAGTCTTGAATATTCATTGGAAGGACTGATGCTGAAGATGACACTCCAATAGTCTGGTCACCTGATGCAAAGAATTGACTCATTTGAAAAGAACCTCATGTTGGAAAAGATTGAAGGTGGGAGGAGAAGGGGATGACAGTGGATGAGAGGGTTGGATAGCATCATTGACTCAACGGGCATGAGTTTGAGCAAATCTGGGAATTGGTGATGTACAGGGAAGCCTGGTGTGCGGCAGTCAATGGGATCATAAAGCATCAGACACAACTGAGCTGAACTAAATTGAAGAGAAGTTTATGGGAGTTTTAGCAATTTTGTCTCATATATTCATAGTCACAGTTAAATCCTTCTCTGAGAACTAAGTGAGCATCTCTACTTAATGTCCATTCAGTTCAATGTTACTATTTAGAATTGAAAATAAAGTAAAATCAAAATTATCAAACATGGTGTTAATAAAATAATATGTTGCTGATCAGGAAGGAAATATCTCTTGAGCATAAAAAGAGTGATATATACATCCAGAGTTATACAGTGGACAGAGAACATTTCCTCTCTTAGCCACACTCAGTGTAACTGTCAGTTTGGAGAATGCAAGATTGCTTCATTTACTCATTCAGTTTTCCTTTCAGACAGTGCAAACCAGGAACAAACTCAGTCTTAAGTGTTTGCTCTAAAAGCTAAGATAATGAGCCATCTCTTCACCTCATTTTTTTGGTTATATGAAATTTAGAATGCTAAAAAAAATAATAATAAGAAGAAGAAATAACACTCAGTTGACATGTGTGCTTGTGGTTAGTCGCTCAGTCATGTTGGACTCTTTGCAACCTTGTGGACTGTAGCAATGCCAAATGTCTTATCTTAAGATACTTTTGTGAATTCTAGTTATATCAACAGATGAAGCGTATGTGTTATTACAACAGACTTCCTCAGGAAAGGAAACTACTAGAAGGAAAGTAGGCAAATGTTTCTAAGCCTTAAAGAATGAGAACCATTGTTTTTCATTATCCATCATCTTTATTACCAACAACAATATCTGCCTCATTATTAATAATTATTTGACAACTAAGTATTGATAGGCAGGCATTGGCGTCTTGTATTAAAGCTATGTCCTTCATAATACTATAGAAATGAACAGTTGCAAGAGTAAATTCCCTTCCCTCTTCTGAATAGTGATTCTTTCCCTCAGAAAAATCAATCATCCAGATCTCCATTATCATTTAATGACATAAGTGCTATATAGGTAAAGTATACACATATTAAATAATGACCAGTTCTAGATATAAATATTGCAATTCTAGGTATAAATANAATTCCCTTCCCTCTTCTGAATAGTGATTCTTTCCCTCAGAAAAATCAATCATCCAGATCTCCATTATCATTTAATGACATAAGTGCTATATAGGTAAAGTATACACATATTAAATAATGACCAGTTCTAGATATAAATATTGCAATTCTAGGTATAAATACATGCATTTTTTACTTTGAAGAAAAAATATTAAATTTTCTAGAAAATATGTAGTAACAAATTTAATAAATTTTACCTAACAGTCACCATAAAGTCAATGCAGAATTCAAGGACAATTAAGATAGTATCTTCCCTCTTACATTTCTGTTGTTCATATTAACATGAACATTCACTAAGTATGTAGACAAGTATACTCCAAATATATACTAAATTCTTTACATTAACAATTTTAATCTCAAATATTAAGGAGTTAAGAAGTATTCGCATAAGTTATAGAAGGACCAAATTCAATTCCATTTTGCCCACCTCAAAAGGATCACTGAATAACAAGAATAATGACACTTGTTTCATCAATGCTATCATTCAGAGTACCGAAAAATGTTTATCCTCTCAATTTCAATAGACCTTAAGTCTGGCTTAGTGAAAAGGCAGTTTCTGATGTAAGTTATCAAAGAATTCTTAGAGCTACCTCTATATGAGTTTACAAGACAATTAAGCAGCATTGTATCAGCTTCTTTTGCTGACTGCTCCATGACTTTCACCAAACTAATGCAAAAGAAGACCTGATACTCCCTTCATTAAGGAGAGACAACTAATTGTCTGGATTACATACATCTCCAAATACTACCTTGGTCAGTGCTTGAATAGCATCTCAGTTTCTGATACTAACAAAACACTAAATACTCAAGAGGTAGGAGGTGGTTTCGGGCCTGCTTAGTGTGAAACAAAGAAACAATATGATCAATGACATCCACAAAAACTGGAGTCATCTTCTTGTATGTAGCCATCATCTTAGAGTTTATTCTCCTGTCACTCAAATGTAACCACCCTACAAGTTGAAGCTCAGAGAGTTTTAGTTATCTCTTCTCCCTAAGTTCTATTCAGTGATCATGTCGTGGGTTCTGGAACCTAGTGTAGACAAATTAGCATTCTTTCACAACACAGCTATACTTCTTAAGCTTAATTCTGTTTGCTCATGTAAAATGTGATAGTCACATTGTTTAATTTTCTTAAAGATAGTATTATCAAGGGAGATACATGTTAGAAATAATGTGACACAATGTCTACATTTCACAATTAATTAATTTAAGCCCTATGATATCAAAACCATTCTTGTTGATACTAAAAGTCATTCTCATACAAAATGGTAGAGAGGTAGAAGTAGAACTGAGCCCTACTATCTCATGATTTCAGCCTGAGTGGGAATCGATCTGTTGATTCATTCCTTCTTCTTTCAATCAAGAAATGCTCAGTGATCCATACCATGTACCAGGTACTACTCTCATAAAAAATAATACATTACATAATTATTTATTCTGTCAAACACCACTTCCAGAATGATGGGTCTATGCTTGTGTGTTCAGTCCTCAGTCCCCTTTAACTCTTTGCGAGCCCATGGACTGTACCTCTCCAGGCTCCTCCGTCCATGGGATTTTACAGGCAAGAACACTAGAGTGGGTTGCCAATTCCTACTCCAGGGGATCTTCCTGATCCAGGGATTGAACCCTCATCTCCTATGTCTCTTGCTTGGCAGGCAGGTTGTTTACCCACTGAGATACTTGGGAAGACAGATTTAAACTCTATGTACTTTGCTTTTTTTTTTTTTTTTTAATTTGGGATAGTAAATAAACAAATTTTCTAGAAATACATTGAAAATGTAAGTTGGTTATATTGAATTTATGACCTCTTGTTTAATTTCCCAGATGTATAAGGTCATTCTAAAAATTGAATATGTTCTTTGCTTTTAATCACCCTGCCACTATCTGGTTTGAATCTTCACTCTCAAGTCACAAGGCTCCAAAACTTTCTAATTGCTTCCCCTTCCAACTCCTATTACACAGGAGAATCATTTTCCCATAACACAAGATTGATTAAGTTACTCTCATTCATTAAAAAGAAAAAGTTGTGATTGAAAAAAAGGAAAAGAAAAACTTTTAATGGATTTCTATTCCCAACGAAAGACAATTATCTAAATTCATTGACACGCTATGAATAGCATGACACGAATGGGTTTCAGTCTCCCTCCCAGATTAACTTCCAACTTGGGACCCTTGCAGTGATTATACATACTTATTTACTGTTTATTTGAGACATTTTCACCCGTGTTCTTGCTCAAGTGACCTTGTGCACTGCCTGGAAGATATTAGTTTCCACCATCTGGAGCTATCACACACACTCTTGATGTCCCAATTCTACTGTCTCTCTTGTGAGTCTGTTCTTGTCTGCTCCCAAGCAGAGATAATTTGTCCACTCCTCTGTACTTCCAGCAGCCTTAGTATATTATGATTTTTAAAACTCTACACATCATGTGTTCTTTTCAAGGACCACATAGTTTTTTACATCAGCAGCCCCTCCATATTCATTTTTTGTACATCTAATGTCAGTCATGAATTACCTCCTAAATAAATGTTTATTGGTGAATGCTTATCATATTCACATGTATACAAAAAAGACAAAAATACAACACATAACATTCTAAATGGCCAACCTGGCAGCTAGTTACAACCTTAGAGTCTCTCTTAACACTAAATTGGGAGTTTAACTTGTTTTGAATTTCTACCTCACATCGCTGTTCTCATTTAAGAAAGCAGAACCCCAAATGAGTGATGTTGCATTGAAAAAGACCACATAAGTAAGGTTTAGCCACAAGCTGAAACACAGGCCTAAGGAAAGTCAATATATATTTATTCACTGAATAACATTAACCCTCTCATCGATACATAAACAGGAAAGGAAATAACCATGCAATGCAGTGTATCATTTTATCTTTATCATTTTATCATTTGTTTGCCCTTTGTATGCACTACATTATAATCAAGAAATAATAGAGTTTAAAAGGTACAGAATGATAAATATAATACACTTTCTTTTCAAATAGAATTGGAAAATAAATGTACATTTCATCATATAAATAAGATATTAAACAGCATAGAGAGCTTCAGAACCAAGTCAGATAGAGGGAGCAAATAAGGGCATGTACACCCATGGGACATTTTTTAAGGGAATAGGATGCTATATGACATTTAAACTTGAGTTCTGCTAAAGCAGACTTAATTATACAGTAAAATTAAACATAAATGCATAGTGATTGAGCCTAGTCTTTAAAGGAACTGGGTCTTTTTCAATTTTATATTATATTTCTCTGAGCTGCTAGTGAACACTTGGCTCTTAGATTCCTTGGGCGGATTCTCTTCCTATGCTTCTATATTGCCCTCTTGCCTGGTCACGTCTGACTCTTTGTTATCCCACGGACTGCAGCCCACCAGGCTCCTCTGTCCATTGGATTCTCTTCCTGTATTTGCCCCTTAAAGTTGTAAATGGCTTCTCTGCCCCCTTTATCTTCAACCAGGTCTGCATATAAGACATTTGCAAGGGTTATTAAGAACACCACTTCCTGAGCCCTTATCAGAAAATCTGATTTAATTGTTTCTGGGTGGGCCAGGTACCAGACATGATTAAAAATCTCTGTAGATGAGTCTGATGAGTAACCATCACTAAGAAGTACCATTACACACATATTCCTGAGAAGATTTCTTTAATTAGGAGAGATGGCACAGCTTGCCATTGAACTTAGCATTTTGCTTCTGGAATCTTAATACCTAAATTTGAATCCTAGATGTACCACTAGCAAAATGTGTGACCTCAAGCAAATCACTTAACTTCTCTGTTTAGTTTCTGCATAAGCAAAAAAGTGAAAAAAGAGTAGTCATTTTATAGAAGTATTAAATGAGCTAATATTTTCAGAGAGAAGAGTTTTCCATATAGTATGTGCAAATTAAAATAAAATAAACACATACATAAATAAAATAAATACATACTTTTTGTTCTTCTGCATCACATAGAGGGTCGCAACACCCAGATGAATAACTGATATGATTCCTGTCTTCAAATCCATATTTTAATATTTGAATATTATTTGAATATTGAATACTAATCTAGATTTTATGTCCCATATGTTAGAAAAATGTGACTTTGAGATGTGTGTTTAAGATGTATTAAAGTGCAAAAAGTATACTATGATGATATTGGGCCACTTTATTAGAGACATATGAATGATGAATTTGCATACTTATTAAACCTGCTTGAAGTAATCAGATTTTTTAAGGATCAGAAAAGATATAGGCCATAAAAATACTCCAGAGTAGAAGTTATGCTCCCTTGAACTGTACTTCGAGGATCAGAGGAGGTGATTTGTTTTTTCCCTGCCTCCAACTCCAACATTGCTCAGCCTGGCCTCAGAGTATCCCCTGGCACATGTAATGCTGTGACAGCAGCTTGTGATTTGTTATTCAGTCCAATGGTCCAAAAGCACTCCAAGGTTATAAAACTCTGCTTCCAGATATGTCCTAAATATTTTAGACTATACATATTTACACCTTGTGATCCAAATGTACTTTGATGGATAAGTGAATCCATTTTTATGAGCACTTTATCTCTCTGTTGTGTGCCAAGTATTCTACACAAGGAACACCAACACAAGTTCTAATGTGTGCTCCCAGGAACACATACTGGATGCACTCTGGCATCTAGTGAGGCACAGTGCTGTCTCCTTCGTACTTAGTGTAATTTAGATATTATTTTCACAGAAGTTGTTGTTGAGAAATTCCTTAGAAACAGTGATACAAATATTTCCAAGGCAGTGCAGTGGTAAAAGAAAGAATCTACCTGCCAATGCAGGAGATGAAAGAGACTTGGGTTTGATCCTTGGGTCTGAAAGATCCGCTCAAGGAGGAAATGGCAACCCACGCCAGTATTCTTGCCTGGAAAATCCCATGGACAAAGGAGCCTGGTGGGCTACAGTCCATGGGGTCGCAAAGAGTTGGACATGACTCAGCGACTGAGCAACAATGATAAAATATGAGTTTAGAATTCATTCACTCAGTGGCTCCCAGCTATAATTCAGTAAGATCTGTATTTTGGCTGTATAGCTAAATACATAAAGAAATCACTTCTTATCCAAACGTAATTAGTCAAGGTATTGCTGCTGCTGCTGCAAGTTGCTTCAGCCATGTCCAACTCTGTGCGACCCCATAGAAGGCAGCCTACCAGGCTCCCCTGTCCCTGGGATTCTCCAGGCAAGAACACTGGAGTGGGTTGCCATTTCCTTCTCCAAACCAAGGTGTTAAGAACCAGTTAATCCGTGTTTATTTAAAAGACATCAACACACCTGAAATTATTTGTTTTTATCTGATTGGATGATTCTGCCATGGTAAGAGCTTCCCAGATGGTGCTAGTGGTAAAGAACCTGCCTGCCAATGCAGGAGATGTAAGAGACATGGGTTCAATCCCTGGGTCAGAGAGATCCACTGGAGGAAAAACTGGCAAGCCACTCCAGTATTCTTGCCTGGAGAATCCCATAGACAGGATAGCCCATAAGGTCTCAAAGAGTCAGACACGACAGAAGTGACTTGACATGCACACACATATGTCACATTAAGTATAAGAGAAATCTATCTATCTACCCACCTAAGATCTACATCTATCTTACTATCCATTTATCACTTCATCTAGTTTTAGTAAAAAAGAAAAATACAAGCAGTCTATGTATCTATGTATATACACGTGTATGTGTGTGTGTATACACCAGAAACCAAAAGTACTGTATCCTAGAACCAGTTCTGGAATTAAATAGATAAATTATCTTTTGCAAATCTTTTCAACTCTGTAAGGATAATAGTGTAATTTTAGTGGATAATGCAGTAATCCCCTCCAAAAGAGTTAATCCCCCTAATTGTAGGAACTCTGCATACTATGTTCATGTATCACTATCTCTTTCACTCTATGATGTTTGTTAGAAGGAACTTGACCCCATGGGGGCATTTGATTCCATTCTAAACTTCCTGGCTAATAATGATTGGTTAACGAAGCTAGTGGAGGTGATGGAATTCCAGTAGAGCTATTTCAAATCCTGAAAAATGATGCTGTGAAAGTGCTGCACTCAAAGATGATGCTGTGAAAGTGCTGCACTCAATATGCCAGCAAATTAGGAAAACTCAACAGTGGCCACAGGACTGGAAAAGGTCAGTTTTCATTCCAATTCCAAAGAAAGGCAATGCCAAAGAATGCTCAAACTACCGCACAATTGCACTCATCTCACATGCTAGTAAAGTAATGCTCACAATTCTCCAAGCCAGGCTTCAGCAACACGTGAACCGTGAACTCCCTGATGTTCAAGCTAGTTTTAGAAAAGGCAGAGGAACCAGAGATCAAATTGCCAACATCTGCTGGATCATGGCAAAAGCAAGAGAGTTCAAGAAAAACATCTATTTCTGCTTTNGCACTGTTTATAATAGCCAGGGCATGGAAGCAACCTAGATGTCCATCAGCAGATGAATGGCTAAGAAAGCTGTGATACATATACACAATGGAGTATTACTCAGCCATTAAAAAGAATACATTTGAATCAGTTCTAATGAGGTGGATGAAACTGTAGCCGATTATACAGAATGAAGTAAGCCAGAAAGAAAAACACCAATATAGTATACTAAAACATACATATGGAATTTAGAAAAATGGTAACAATAACCCTTTTTTTTTTCCATTCTAAACCTTAACTCCTCAATTTTCCAAATCTTCCCTCCAGGAAATATATTTTATCCACTGTTCAACAAAAATGAAAGCTCTGCCAATTTGATTTTGGGTAGCAACTCTGAACCTCTCATCTAATACTTGGAAATAGATATCTGAATTTTATAAAGAGTTTCCAAAGTATACATTAAGCAATATATGTATATCACCTCCTCTGGTTTCTTCCACTGCTGAGAGTAATACAGACCAACCCATTCATTGTTACACTTGCACAGGATGGTTCCACTGATTCCTTCCTTTAGTTGAAATCCTGCTTTCTTCTGAGCTTAGTACTGTTTATTAGCATATTTTAGGCCCACATTTTAGGAAGCTGCCTTCCTTCAGCTTTCCAATACTGCTTCTGAGTAATTGATCTTTTTTACTACCAGTAAAAGGGGATCCTCATGTTTACCTTACTTCTTTAGGGATATTTATCTGATTGATGCACATATCTTCAGGTTGCATCCAACTATGGTTAGTTTCCTCAGTGTCATTTATTCTTGGCTCTCTCCTTTCTTCCTTGATAACAATTTCTTAGTTTTCTCTATACAGCCTTTGCCTTTCCCTGCCCTTAAAAGATTCATGTATCCCAGGCTTCTCTCTCTCCCTATATGCCTAAAGCTAAAATCTTACTCATATATTCCCCTAGATATTAGTGACTGGACTATCATTTATATATTCCAGTTGCTTAAATTACAAAATTTCCAGTTGGCTTGGCCAAGAAGCACTGAATTTTTTAGTTGCAGTCTAAACATTTTTATAAATCTTTTTTTTTTTTAATTCCAGTCCAGTATATATTTGACTAAAATTTGCTAAAATATGTCTGTCCTTTTCATTCTGCCACTGATTTTCTTCAAAATTCTACTGCTTTTTGGATTCCCTGGTGGTCCAATGTTAAGGACTTCCCTGCCAGTGCTGGAGACATAGGTTCAATCCCTGGTGCAGGAAGATCCCACATGCTAAGGGGCAACTAAGCCCATGTACCATAACTACTGAAGCCCATGCACCTAAAGTCCAGGCTCCACAAGAAGAGAAGTCACTGCAATGAGAAGGCAAACTAGGCTGGCCCCTGCTTGCCACAATTAGAGAAAGCCCACACATAGCAATGGTGACCCAACCCAGCCAAAATAAATACAATTTAAAAAGAAATCACTACTTCTTCCCTGGATTATGACCTTATAATATTTAATAATCACTCAATTACCTGCCATAACCACCTATCTTTCACTCTGTGTACTTAAAACCATAGTTGTCCTTCAAAAAATCAAATTTGATTTTTTCTTCAGCATCATTTCTAATGCCCTCTGTGACTTTGCCTCTACCTACATTTCCAGGTTTATCTCTTCCAACTCTGTCTACTTCATGTTGCCTCAGTACAATATTACTTCTCTAAGACATGGTACTATTTCATATCCTGCTGTTTATAGATTGGGTTTTGATTATCAGAAAAGTCTTATTTCACCCAGGTGAACTTTAGCCTAGACTGAAAATTGGACTCAATAACTCCTCTTCCAGAAACTCATTCCCATATGTTCACAGAGCATCAGATCATGTCCCTCATGCTACCACTAGGCAGCAAGCATGCCCTACCTTAAAGACTGCTTACAGTTCTTTTTTAAATTCAGTACTTACTGTGGAGCTTGGTACATAATAAATTTCTCTTGAATAAATTAATAAAAAATAAATGAGTTTCTCTTAGAATTAATCTTGATTGGCCCATGTTAGCAGTTTCCAGTGAAACTTTTGTTCTATCTCTTGACTCAGGTCCAAAATCCAAGGTCCCCTCATCTCAGCCTTTGTGGCAGTGATGCTATTTTGCTATCCACTATAGATATCAAATGAGCAGCTTCAAATCAAAAGTGACATGAGAACTTTTAGTGAAAGTGGCAAAAGAATACAAGAAATCAATTAGTAGCATGTTAGTGATCTCCACGTATCAGGCCCTGCTAACTCTATCAAAGATATGACCCTACTCCCAGTTTCAAAGAAGAGGATGAACCTTTGTAAAAGCAAGGACTCTCCTGAGGTCAATATCTATGGAAATTTCATTATGAGAAAGTCCAGAACTAGTTCTCTCAGTTTACATAACCTGGAATTTAGTGATCTTAATTATTGATTATTTCACAACTCAAAGACAAGATGATGCCATTTTCAAAAGTGCTCACAGATAGATTTGTCCACTGATGGAAAGCATGTTCAGCTATGAAGTAGCATTGATTTTTGGCATTATTGCTTAATCTTAGCTAATAGAGAAAGCTGTGTTATTTTTGTACAAGTGCTATGATTTCATATTAATGTTTTGCTCTTTTATGTTGCTGTGGTTAAACGTTACAGTGATTTATGCTGAGGTTTATTTGCTACAGAAATAAAAGACTTCCATGTGTCAGCTGGTGTTCTGTGATGAGGAGTGGGATGGACGGAAGGGTGGAGAGAGAGTGGTTCAAGAGGAAAGGGACACATGTATGCTTATGGCTGATTCACAATATTGTAAATCAACTGTCCTCCAATCAAACATAATTTTTAAAAATATGCTACAAAAAGAAAGTAAAAAACTTAAACAGTACAGTTGACTCTTGAACAACACAACTTTGAACTACGTGTGTGTGTGTGCGCGCGAGCGCCTGCGTGCACTTAGTTGCTCAGTCATGTCCGACTCTTTGCAACCCCATGGACTGTAGTCTGCCAGGCTCCTCTGTCCGTAGAATTCTCCCGACCAGAATAATGAAGTGGGTTTGCCATGCCCTCCACCAGGGCATCTTTCTGACCCAGGAATTGAACCAAGATCTCCTTGTGGCTCAGCTGGTAAAGAATCCACCTTCAATGCAGGAGGCCTGGGTTCAATCCCTGGGTTGAGAAGATCCCCTGGAGAAGGGAAAGGCTACCCACTCCAGTATTCTGGCCAGGAGAATTCCATGAACTGTATAGCCCATGGGGTCACAAAGAGTCAGACAGGACTGAGTGACTTTCACTTTCACTCCTTCATTTCAGGAGGATTCTTTACCAGCTGAGCTACCTGGTAGCTGTATGAGTCTACTTATACACATTTTTTTTTCAATAGTAAATACTATTTTAAGTTACCACAGGATCCAAGGTTGGTATCCATGGGACTTGGAATTGGATAAGGAGAAAACCATGAATATGAAGAACCAGCTATAAATTAAACTCAGGTTTTCAATTTCATAGAGGTTAGCACCCCCTAGCCTCTATGTTGTTCAATGGTGAGCTGCATTTGTTCCACTATATCTGCTGTAATCCAATTCATCAAGATAGAAATGTACCACAGGTAAACAAAATTCAAACTTTACTATATTTCATAGGACTTCTATTCCATATTCTCTCAATTGATGAACAAATAACAATGGATAATACAAATCACTTGATCTCAGTTTATTCATCTATGTAATAGAAGGTTTGAAATAGATGTCTATAGATTCCAGAATACAAACACATGTTGTAATTCTAAAAAAAAAAAAAAAAACTGATTAAATTGATAGATAGTCAATGAGATTAAACTGTGATGGGTCTATCAACTTTATTGTATTTCACCTAAGCTTCTATCAAATGGTCACTTCATATAAGTTTCTCTCCTGAGAATGGAACCTAAGATTTTAATTTGAAAAAGTTATATTTATCTTTCTCATGGTGATGTATGTTTTCATTTAGAAAAATATCTTCAGAAGTTGGACATGAGTTTTAAAACTCACCAAAGTAGAAAAATAACATATGCATTATCACTGCTTTATAGAATAATGATCTGCTTGTTAACCACTTTGAACTTTTCAGAGCAATACATAAAAAGAAAAAAAAATTATCACTAAACCATAATTTTAATGCATACTATATGGAACATTGAACTTAAGTTATTAGCTTCACAATGTGTTCTGATAACTTAGAGGCATTCCTGTTACTTAAATTGATACAATTTGATGTTACTTTATAATACATGCTTGATGACAAAACCATAACTTTGCCATTATTTCCAAATAAAAGCTATATCTCTTATTTCATTTATAATTCTATTATTTTTCATGAGATTTCTATTATGTTAAATTATTCCTTTGGAATATTTTGGTGAATATATTACTATATGGAGTTGTTCATATATAGTATTTTTTAAAAAACCTTTCAAGTTGTAAGCCAGCCATAAAATATACTGCAGATTAAAAGATAAAAAGGGATTAAAAGTCTAAGAGAAAGTGAGTTATAGCTATATGTGGTTACTCATGAATTTACTTTATGATCTAGCTGAGGAGACAGAAAAGAGACCAAATGAACAGTGGGCAGACAGCATGAGATGGTGCTCCAGAAGCACAAGAATGTTCAGAATATTATAGTCATGAATTCGACTCATATTTGATTTAAAAGGTAGATTGAAAATTTGGTGAAGGGCAATTTTGCTTGGTACAATTACAACTTATGGGTTCCTGGTATTATAAAAGAAGCTGTGAGAAGATAAATTTCAGGAAGGGGTTTGATGTCCTTGCTTGTAAAGATTTAGCAGCTGGCCAGGAAGTCCACTGCCAAGCCACAGTTCTTAATGCATGAAAGGGGTGAAATTCAAATCCGAGTTCTCCTTTTCCTCCTTTAGAGCACTAAGCCTGGTGCCAGACTCAGTTGAAGTTTACATGCCTTTGAAGGTTTGAATAGCAGTTATTTCCATTCTCTAAAATCTACCTGACCGAGGAGTGATGCTGCTACTGCTAAGTCGCTTCAGTTGTGTCCAACTCTGTGTGACCTCATAGACGGCAGCCCACCAGGCTCCCCCGTCCTTGGGATTCTCCAGGCAAGAACATTGGAGTGGGTTGCCATTTCCTTTTCTGATGCATGAAAGTGAAACGCGAAAGTGAAATCGCTCAGTCGTGTCCGACTCATAGCGACCCCATGGACTGCAGCCCACCAGGCTCCTCCGTCCATGGGATTTTCCAGGCAAGAGTACTGGAGTGGGTTGCCATTGCCTTCTACAGAGGAGTGATGAGTCAAAGGAAAATATATGTCTTGCTGCTGTGGTCTCTCCCTTATTGTCTCATCTATAGGTATTGACAGTTTTTTTTTTTTTTTTTCTCCTGCCACTGGAGTCAGGCCCAGGAGCATGGCTTTTTTTGTAATCTGTGACTTTAAGGCTAGGGTTTGTCTACTTATTAGGCTCATTCTCCAGTTGGGTTGTTCTACATATATTGCTTTTTGTTTTATTTTTTCTCTTTTTGCCCTGATTTTTCTTGATTCCCAGGAATCCACTTCCTATAAAATCCAAGTAATAGAAGGCAGGGTCCTAGTGGACCCCATTTTTAAATGTTTCCATCTAAGAGAGAAAGCTTCAACATCTCACAACCTCTGTTTCTTAGTTCTGAACAGTGAGATGTTGCACTGAGGTGATGCCTTGAGTCTTACATAATGTCCAGAGAACAGAAACCCAAGAATCTCAACCCACTAATAGAGTGATTAAGGCTAAACACTAGGGCATCTCTCAAATATGCTCTAGGGAAAAAAAATTTTTTTTTCCACCAGTTTTTCATTTATTGAGCAATCAGTTAGATGGCTGTTGTTGTGGCAGCTAATACTACACTAGATACTGAGAATATAAGAAATTTTAAAAAGCAAAACCAAAAGAAAACCCTGTTCTTAAAAAATAGTTTTCAAAGAACTTAAGCTTACTTTATATGATTTCTTTTACAGAACTCAGAAAATTATATTCTTCTGCAGCTCCCTCTTCTTTCTGAAAAAAACGTTCAAATACAACAAATATATGTTGGACAGGCACAGTGTATCAAATACTGACCAAGATATTTTGTGTGCTTATTTCACTTAAGGCTTGAAACCATCCTACCTCCTATAATTAACTCCATTTTTACAAATGATAAAGTACTGCTTGGGCTTCCTTGATGGCTTAGATAGTAAAGAATCTGCCTGTAATGTGAAAGATATGGATTCGATCCCTAGGTCAGGAAGATCCCCTGGTGAAGGGCATGGCAACCCACTCTGATATTCTTGCCTGAAAAATACCAAGGTCAGAGGAGTCTGTCAGGCTACAGTACGTGGGGTTGCAGAAAGTTGAACATGACTAAGTGACTAAGCACAAAATACTGCTTGTTCCTTGGAAGAAAAGCTATGACAAATTGGGAGCTTGTGTGTACCTGTGGTGGATTCATGTCGATGTATGGCAAACCCAATAGAGTATTGTAAAGTTAAATTTAAAAATAAATAAATTAATTAATTAAAAAAAATAAATAAAAAATAAAAAGCAGAGACATTACTTTTCCAACAGAGGCCCGCATAGTCAAGGTTATGGTTTTTCCATTGGAAAAACCGTGTGGATGGATGGATGTAAGAGCTGGACCATCAAGAAGGCTGAGCACTGAAGAATTGATGCTTTCGAACTGTGTGTTGGAGAAGACTCTTGAGATCCCCTTGGGCAGCATGGAGATCAAACCATTAATCCTAAAGGAAATCAACCCTGAATATTCACTGAAAGGACTGATGCTAAAGCTGAAACTCTAGTACTTTGGCCATGTGATGCGAAGAACCAACTCATGGGAAAAGATTGATACTGAGAGAGATTGAAGGCAGGAGGAGAAGGGGGTGACAGGATGAAATACTTGGATGGCATCATTGCTATGAACATGAGTTTGAGCAAACTCTGGGAGAGTGAAGGGCAGAGAAGCCCGAGGTGCTGCAGTCCATAGGCTCACACAAAATTCAGACATATTGAGTGACTGAACAACTTAAAAGTACTCTTGGTATTCCGTGGAGCTGGGAAAACTTTGGCTGTGACGACAAAGACTTTGTCCTTAGCCATTCCCCTGAATCACCTCCAGGACACAGGAATTTTGTGAAGTGGCTGAGCTTTTCCATTTTCCTTGGCTTTACTTGATACAACTTTCTTTTCTTTCTTTTTTAATCTGGAATTGAGATTTTAGCAATACATTACTTGTTTTAATGTTTGTACTTTTCTAAGATATTTTAAATTCAAGAAGTGTGATACCTTCAGCTTTGTTATTTTTTCTTAAGATTGCTTTGGCTATTCTCTCTCTCTCTCTCTTTGTTTTTTTTGCAGTTCTAAATGAATTTTAGAATTGTTTTTGTCTATTTCTGTAAAAATTACTATTGGGATTTTGATAAAAGTTACATTGAATCTGTAAATCACTTTGGGTAGTATGGCTATTTTAACAATATTAAATCTTCCATTCCATGAATGTGGATGTCTTTCCATTTACTGGTGTCTACTTCTTTCATTAATGTTTTATAGTTTTCAAGATATAAGTCTTTTACCTACACTGTTATTACCAAGTATTTTACTCTTTTTGATAATATTGTAAATGCAATTATTTTCTTAATTTCTTTTTTATAGTTTGCTGTTAGTGATAGAAATTAAACTAATTTTTATATATTGATTTTGTTTCCTGATGTTTTACTAAATTTGCTCATTGATTTTAATAATTTTGAGGGACACCTTTAGGATTCTCTACAAATAAAATTATGCCATCTGCAAACAGAAATGATTTTACTTTTTCCTTTCAGCTTTGAATGTCTTTTTCCCCTTATTTTTGTTTTTCCTTTTTTCTTTTCCTATTTGTTCAGGCTAGAATTTCTAATATGATGTTGAATAGAAATTTCCAAAAGTGGATATCATTGCTTTCATCTCAATCTTTTAAAAAAAAGCTTTCAGTTTTTCACCATTGAGTAAGATGTTAGCTATAAGCTTCATTCTTTAATTTTAAAATAACAGTATAGGTCACTGGAACAGAAAAGAGAGCCCAGAAATAAATCTATGCATATAAGGTCAACTGGTCTATGATAAGGGATACAAGAATACACAATGGGAAAAGGACAATCTCTTCAACAAATAATATTGGGGAAACTGGATATCCACAGGAAAATAAAATAAAATTGGACTCAACTTATTACATACACAATAATTAATTCAAAATGGATTAAAGGCTTAAGTATTAAAACTTGAAACTGTAATAAAAACATAGGGAAAATCTTCATGACATAAGTGTGAACAAAGATTTTTTTTAATATGACCCCCAAAACACAAGCAATGGAAGGAAAACTAGAGAAATGAGACTATATTAAGCAAGAAATCTTCTCTACAGCAAAGTAAACAATCGACAGAGTGAAAAGGCAACCTACAGAATAGAAAAAAAAAAGCAAACTATATATCAGATAAAAGGTTATTATCCAACATATTAAAAAAAAAAAAAACCTCTTACAACTCAACAGCACACACACACACCAAAAAATAAAAAAGAAAAGAAAGAAAGAGATGTGTATAAGAGACAGTGNCAGAGTGAAAAGGCAACCTACAGAATAGAAAAAAAAAAGCAAACTATATATCAGATAAAAGGTTATTATCCAACATATTAAAAAAAAAAAAAAAACCTCTTACAACTCAGCAGCACACACACACACCAAAAAAAAAAGAAAGAAAGAAAATAGGCCAACAGGCAATTTGATGTTAAAAATGGGCAAAGAATTTGAATAGACATTTTTCCAGAGTACATACAAATGTCCAACAGTTATATGAAAAGATACTCAATATCATTTATCAATTTGGACATGCAAATCAGAACCAAAATGAGATATCACTTTATACCTATTAGAATGGCAATTACTTTTTTTTTTTTTTTAAGTGCAAGTAGTTAATGATGTGGAGAAATTGTAATCCTTATCCCTTGTTCTTGTTTGTGGGAATGCAACATGATGGAAATGTAAAATGGTGCTATAGAAATAGCATGGAAATTTCTCAAAACAATAAAAGCAGAACTACTACATTATAGACCAAGGCCACTTTGGGGTATACATCTAAAAGAACTGCAATTGAATTCTCAAATGGATATCCACACTTCCATGTTCACTGTAGCATTATTCACAATAGGAAAGATATAGAAACATCTTAAATGTCATTAACAGATGACTGGATGAAGGAAACATGAAATATACACACAATGAAATATTATTCAGACTTTTAAAAAAGAAAATCTTTACATATTCAACAACACTGATGAATCTGGAGAACATTATACTAAGTGAAATAAGACAGTCACAGGACAAATACTACATGATTCCACTTATGTGAGGTATAAAAATAGGCAAACTGAAAAACAGTGTAGTATAGTGGTTGCCAGTGGTCATATATGGATGTGACAGTTGGACTATAAAGAAAGCTGAGCAGAAGAATTGATGCTTTTGAACTGTGGTGTTAGAGAAAACTCTTGAGAGTACCTTGGACAGCAAGAAGATCCAACCAGTCCATCCTAAAGGAAATCAGTCCCGGGTGTTCATTGGAAGTACTGACGTTGAAGCTGAAGCTCCAGTACTTTGGCCCCCTGATGCAAAGAGCTGACTCATTTGTAAGGATCAGATTGCTGGGAAAGACTGAGGGCAGAGGAGTAGGGGACGACAGAGGATGAGATGGCTGGATGGCATCATTAACTCAATGGACATGAGTTTGGGTAAACTCTGGAAGTCGGTAATGGACAGGGAGGCCTGACACTCTGTGATTCATGGAGTCGCAAAGGGTCGGACACGACTGAGTGACTGAACTGAATTGAACTGATATTGGTTGCCAGGGGCTGGGGGAAGGGAGAATGGGGTGTTGCTGTCCAATGATTACAAAATTTCAGTTTACCAGAGGAACAACTTCTAGGGAACTGCTGTACCACACTCTGCCTATAGTTACTATATTGTCCATTTAAATTTTTAGAAAGATAGATCTCACATGTATCGTGTTCTCATTAAAATAAAAGAAAAAAGATATTATACTTTTTAAAATTCAAGTAGTCAATGGTCTATTTTGTTAAACTTAGCCTTATTTTTAAGTTTCAGTCTGTCTGATATTAACACACTCTAGTATTCTTGCCTGGAGAATCGCATGGACAGAGGAGCCTGGTGGGCTACAGCCCATGGAGTTGCAAAGAGTCAGACGTGACTGAGTGAGTAAAACTTCCACTTCCACTAATGGATCTGTAAATATGAATAAAATACAAACTTCAAAGAACTGAAGGCTAAGTTCGCAAGAACTAAGGTGGCTACACACTGGGTCTCCCGTGTCTCCTGCTTTGGTGGCTCAGCTGGTAAGGAATCTGCCTGCAACGTGAGCCCTGATTCGATCCCTGGGTTGGAAAGATCCCCTGGAGAAGGGAATGGCTACTCACCCAGTAGTCTTACCTGGATAATCCTATAGACAGACAAGCCTGGTGGGCTATGTTCTACAGAGTCCCAAAGAAATGGACTAGACTGAGTAACTAACACTTTTTCAAGAATAAATAGGAGATATGTCCATTGAGGCTTAGATTTATTTATTTCCATCTTATTATTTAAAAATCTAGCATCATTGAATCCCATGTGTTCACATTCAGGGAAACTGGAAATTAATCTTGTATATAAGCCTTGATTATAGATGCATTTTGATACTTCACGATTTATTGATTTGAAAACTGAAGATGAATAGTAAGTGTCTTACTGAAACTGAAAATAGATTACAAAGCAAGATTTGTAAGATTATAGCAAACAATATCACCAATATTTAATTAAGAAGCAATGTCTGGATTTCAGCATTACATTTTTAGTACCAGACAGTTATTTTCAGTGGATTTTTTTGTTCATGTCATTATAATTTAGACACTGACAGCATGTTGATTCTTCCATTACTCAAAATCACACTTTATCAGTATTTATTCTTAAGTCAAGATGTTTATGTTATCCACGCAATTTGCTCTGAAAAGAAGTGAAAGTTACTCAGTCGTGTCTGACTATTCACGACCTCATGGACTATATAGTCCATGGAATTCTCCAAGCCAGTATACTGGAGTGGGTAGCCCTTCCCTTCTCCAGGGGATCTTTCCAACTCAGGGATCAAACCCAGGTCTCCCGCATTGCTGGCAGATTCTTTACCAGCTGAGCCACAAGGGAAGCCTGAGAATACTGGGGTGGGTAGCCTAACCCTTCTCCAGCGGACCTTCCCCACCCAGGAATCGAACTTGGGTCTCCTTCATTGTAGGCAATTCTTTACCAACTGAGATATCAGGGGAAGTCCTACATTTACAGAGACATATACAAAGATCATATGGAGTAATTTTGGAAATAATAAAAAAGATGCATTATTATTATTAATTTATCAATGTTCTCAATTAATTTTTTAATCAAGAAGTCATAAGTCATTTGAACCAGAAATAGATGGCCTGCATTGTTTTCACATTTTGGCAGGTCTTTCCATTATACTTCAACTACTATACTGAATTGTTAACCTTTCTATAGAGCTATATATTTGACAATATTCTGTTTTCATTAAAATATAGTGAAGTTGCTCAGTCATGTCTGACTCTTTGTGACTCCATAGACTGTAGCCTACCAGGCTCCTCCATCCATGGAATTTTTCAGGTGAGAGTACTGGAGTGGGTTGCCATTTCCTTCTCCAGGGGATCTTATTGACCCAGGAATCGAACCCAGGTCTCCTGCAATGCAGGCAGATGCTTTACCACTTGAGCCACGAGGGAAGCCCTTATTTAAATATAGTTTCACCTATTTTTTCCAACTACCCTATAAGGTAGCAATTAATTATAATAAGCTTTGTTCTAAGCACTTCTCTTATATTAGGGCATTTAATCCTCACAATAATACTGTGAGAAAGAACTTGTCATCTGCTTTTTATAGGTGATGAAACTAAGGCAACAAGAGTTTATGTCATTTGTCCATAGGTAAACACATTTAGAGCTAGCTCATGATTCAGTCTGTCTGATTCCTCAGCCGCTGTTTGAATACCCTGTTAGGTCTCATCAAAACAGTTATATGCAGATTAATTGGGATAGTTAGTTGGAAACCTAAACTTTAGTTTCAGAATGGTTCACTCTTATAACAAAAGATTCTTGCAACCTCCCAAATATATGTTCAAACCCAATTGTGGGAAGCAAATTTGAACCCATGGCCTACATATAATTTCATGTTTCATCACTCTGAATTACAGTTGCGTCTCAATATGTCTTGTGCATTGATTTATATGGCTGTCCCTGGTCACTCAGTGGTAAAGAGTCCACCTGTCAAGCAGTAGACATAGATTCAATCTCTGAATCTAGAAGATTCCCTGAAGGAGGAAATGGCAACCCACTGTAATATTCTTGCCTAGGAAATCCCATGGACGAAGGATCCTGGCCAATACTGGCCATGGGGTTGCAAGAATCAGACACGACTGAGCAATTAAACAGTCACAGCAATTAATTTAAATGTGTAGATTATAAACCTAGCTTCAGTTCAGTTCAGTTCAGTCTCTCAGTCGTGTCCGACTCTTTGTGACTCCATGAATCGCAGCACACCAATCCTCCCTGTCCATCACCAACTCCCAGCGTTCACTCAAATTCACGTCCATCGAGTCAGTGATGCCATCCAGCCATCTCGTCCTCTGTTGTCCCCTTTTCCTCCTGCCCCCAAACCCTCCCAGCATCAGAGTCTTTTCCAATGAGTCAGCTCTTTGCATGAAGTGGCCAAAGTACTGGAGTTTCAACTTTAGCATCATTCCTTCCAAAGAACACCCAGGGCAGAGGAACCAGAGATCAAATTTCCAACATCCACTGAAGGCAAGAAAGTTCCAGAAAAACATCTATTTCTGCTTTATTGACTATGCCAAAGCCTTTGACTGTGTGGATCACAATAAACTGTGGAAAATTCTAAAAGATATTGGAATACCAGACCACCGGATCTGCCTCTTGAGAAACATAGCTTAGTTTACCAAAAAATAAGTTAATATGGCTAAAAGTAACAATCCCTAGCCCATTTGTTACATTTTCTTTATATGAATGTTTTTGTCTTTTATAGGATTTTAAATGTATTTTTTATTTACACTATTTTCCTTTATTACACCATCAGAAATATCCCAAAGTTGCATCAGTATCAGTATGTTACTAAATTTTTATTTTGTTAATTGATTCTTCCCACCATCTTCCCATCTACCTGCTTGACTGGATGGACAGCTCTGAAATCTCCATGTCAAGTTTAACTCTTTCTTGGGTTAGTCCCTTATTTTTGGAGAAGGAGATTCTAGTATGACTTTCAAACATGTATTGGGAATGTTTATTGTATATGTACTTCCTTGAAGTAGATGTGACTATTTACACTGGTCATTCTTGGTTGGAAATCACCTTTCTTTATAACACAAAATCCATTGCTTCATTGACTCGTTAGCATCCATCTGTTTTCATGCTGCTCCTGAGAAAGACTAATGGAATTCTGATTATCCACTTAAAGTGAATTATTTGCTTATTCTCTTCTTTTTGTTTTCATTTTTGTGTGTCCATGTATGTTACATTTCCTCTTCTGAAATTTTGCGATTTTCTCTTAATCATTGCCATTCTAATGTTTTTGTCTCTTTTTTTCATTCATTACTTGGGGTGTTCAATGGGTGAAAATTTTCAACTTCCTGCTCATATCTGTAGATTATATACCTCTTATATACTATTTCTTTCATAATTGTCTAAATTTCTCTGTCTTATCTTTCTATAACTGTTATTCTTAGAGCCTCTGCATTGATGATTTTCCATATCTCTTTCTCACATTAAAAAAAAAATAGATGTTTTGTTGTATTTCTTTGGAAAATATCTCAGTTTTTTTCATTAAATGTGTCTCCAAATAACTCATGAGACAAAATCTTCTTTTTTCCTCTTTTAAGGGTTTTGTGTTGCAGTTTTCTTAAAATGTATGTTGATCTTTGATTCTGACTCATCTTTTAAGATGGAACAATAAAATCATTTTGACGGTTCTCTGTGTATGGTCAGAATATGATTATTTAGGGCAGAGCCTTCTAATCCATGCACCATTGACTAACAGTGTGCTGTAAAGGTATTAGAAGTTTAGCATGGATTTGTCTCTACCCATGAAGCAGCAAGACACAAGCATGTGGTCACCTTTGCCATGGAGCCAATAATTCCCTCCAGTGTTCAGTGAAAATGTTCTTGTTATCTATATTTGTTTTGGCATGGCAATATTTTATTAATATCGGTATTTATGTAATCAAATGTGATAGGAAAAGGGTGTGTGTGTGCTGTTATTTCAGCGGTGTCTGGACTCTGTGATCATACTGACTGCAGTCCGCCAGGCTCCTCTGTGCATGGGATTCTCTAGGCAAGAATACTGGAGTGGGTTGCCATGCCCTCCTCCTGAGGATCTTCCCAACCCAGGGGCCGAACCCACTTCTCTTATCTCTCTTGCATTGGCAAGCAGTTTCTTAATCACTAGCACCTCTTGGGAAGCTCATTTAAATCTTAAGCAACAAATATTAATACCACTGAAACATTTAGGCTTTCATAATTAGTCATATAAAGTAACTGATGAAATAAAGAATGTTCTATGTCTATGTTCATGTATGTAAGTTTTTAAAGAAATCTATCCATCTATGTATCTATCCATGTATTCATCAATCTATAATTCAGGAAATATCCTAACATTTCTAAGCTCTTTTTCTTATCCTAAAAACATTAATGATTAAAAGTATGTATCTCTGGAAGTTATCTTCAGTTAAAATGAAAATCTAAGGAAGAGAGAAGCTATCTTTCAGTGCTCATACATCAAATAACAGGTAAAGCTGAGTTTATTATTTATTTATATTTTAAATATAGACTTTTTTTATAGACTCAATCACTGGAGATTATGGGATCCATATATTTATATCTCCCTATTACATTTTCGATGATTTAGGAACTTGATGTTCACATTTCCCTTAAATAGTGAAATGTTTATTCAATTTTATGTATATTATATTCTCTGACTTTAAAGTTTGCAATCAAAGTGTAAAATGCACAAAGCAGTTAGAACAAAAGACCAGACAGAACATAACTTAATGACAATCACATTATGAAAAATAGTTTGAAGAGATTGATCTACATCTTTAGAATAGTTGAGAGAAATGTTTGTGGTGTATATATGACTGAAATTTGAGTCTGAATAATGGGTTTAGAGGAAAAAAAGTATTGGAAGGAAGCTATCCAAGTGATAAAAGTGGTATAAAAGAATACCAGAAAGCAGAAATGAGTATGCCCCTCAAATCCACAAGATAATTGTTCAGCAATAGTATGAGTTGTATTATGAAGAAAAAATGAAAACAAAATAAGATCACAATGTGAGTTATAATCTCCCTCAAAGCCCTCATCAACACATTTAACAAAAGTTTCTTGAGAGCACCCCATAACCCTCAAACCATTCATGGTAATTTTGTTAATGTTAAAGACAAAATAGATTTTAAGATTTGCAAAAGGCAATGTTAAAAGGATTTCTTCTATCACAATACAAAATATTTAGCTATCAACAATGAAATTTTCTAACTACTTAGAATATTATTATCACAATGTTGTGTTCAGTTGCTAAGTTATGTCTGACTCTTTGTGACACCATGGATTGCAGCATACCAGGTTTCTCTGTCCTTCACTACCTCTCAGGGTTTGCTCAAATTCATGTCCATTGTGTTGGTGATGCCATCCGACCATCACATCACCTCATTAAGAATTTCAACTATTTTATTTCTCTATTTTTTTAATTCCCGATTTACTGGCTTTAGACCACCAGCATTTAAGAAGCAGGCAGGCCAATTATTAAAAAGATGGCTGACAGACCATCACCTTTTTCTATGTGATCATCAATGATACCACGAGACACTGCTGATATTCGAAAGATCTTCAATCATTTAAAAACTGGCCTCCTGTGATATTCATCAAGTTATCCCCATTTTGCTGTCTGGAGACCCTGAGGATCTGTAGCTTACATGTGAGTATGTGAAGTGAAAGTTGCTCAGTTATGTCCAACTCTGTGCAACCCCATGGATTGTACAGTCCATTGAATTCTCCAGGCCAGAATACTGGAATGGGTAGGCTTTCCTTTCTCCAGTGAATCTTCTCAATCCAGGGATGGAACCCAGGTCTCCCGCATTGCGGGTAGATTCTTTACCAGCTGAGCCACAAGGGAAGCCCATAGCTCACATGATGGCCTTCACACAGTGCAAGCTAGCTGTGATGTTGCTCCGTATTGTTTCTACTATTCTTCCAGCTGAATAGTCTACATCATTCAGTTATTTCTTGTATAGCATGCCTTTTCACTGTGTCTTTCTTGTTTTGCTTCTCCTGGTCTCTCCAGAACTGCTAATTGTCATTCCTGGAACTCAGAAATGAATTTTTGAATTGTAGAAAAATTAGTATCAGGCTTCCCTGGTGGTTTATGATAAAAAAAATCTGCCTGCCAATACAGGAGATACAGGTTTGACCTGTTAGGTAGGTAGAATAGGGAAAAGGAGTCCAAAATGGCACTGGCTAAAAGACAAGGAAGGGAAAAGGCCATGAAAATAGAACAAAAGAAGATCAGAGGACCAGAGTGAGGACCTCAGGTAAAACAAACAACACTCCCGGCTGGCCCAATTTACATAGGACAGGCCCCCTCTATAAATAGAGGAGCAAAAACTAGCTCTCTCTCTCACTCCCACGCGCTGGGGCACTCTTCTCATGTCTTTGGATTGATGTGCCCTCATGCCTCGAAGATGGATTTTCCTGCTATCTTCTAAATAAAATAGAGCTGTAAAACTGATTTGTCTAAGAGCTATAACATGGTCCATTTGAGACCTGAGAGCTATAACATGGTCTATCCAAGACCTGAGAGCTGTGACACACCGAGGGGGCTTTAATGTCCATCACTTCAAATCTTTGTTGTGACGAGACAAAAAACTGAGGATCATACACTTGCGTGACAGACCCCTGACCCAGGAAGATCCCACATGTCACAGAGCAACTAAGCCCATGAGCCACAGCTACTGAGCCTGTACTCTAGAGCCCAGGCACTGCTACTGAACCCACATATCACAACTACTGAAACCCATACACCCTAGAGTCTGTGGTCTGCAACACGAGAACCCACAGCAATGAGAAGTCTGAGCACCACAAAGAGAGAGTAGCCCCTGCTTGCTGCAACTAGAGAAAAGCCAAAGAAGACCTGCACAACCAAAAATAAATAAATGCATAAAATTATTTAAAAAAAAAAGTCACTGCCTAGTTGTGTGAGACTGTCGCTTGTATTAATTTAATCAGAACATGCATGAACTACCTTAGGTAACTAATTGTATTGTCAANCTCTATGGACTAAAGCACGCCAGGCTTCCCTGTCCTTCATCATCTCCCAGAGTTTGCTCAGACTCATATCTATGGAGTCAATGATGACATCCAACTATCTCATCCTCTGTCATCGCCTTCTCCTCATGCCCTCAACCTTCCCCAGCATCAGAATCTTCTCCGATGAGATGGCTCTTCATGTCAGGGGACCAAAGTCCTGGAGCTTCAGATCCACACCCACCAAAGCACAGAGATAGAGATAAAAGTCCCTTAATAGATGCAGATTGAGCAACAGAGATGCCCATAAAGTACAAGACTATTTGTGATCCCTTACATATTTAAAAAGTAGAATAATTCAGTCAAGTCTATTTTATAAGACTATATTAAAAGTACAAGGATATTGTCAAGTATACTTTGTGATGTAAGTGTAAATATCCATATTTATAAAAATGTATAAATAGAAAATTTAAAGTAAAAAAAATTAAATTTAATACAGTTTTATACCAAAGAAACATACCAAAATTTTTTAAAAAAAAGCAAGTTGAAGAGAGAAAAAAATCTAAATTTTTACACTTGGCATAAGTGTTGTCAGTGTTACCCAAATGAAGCAAATGTTATGTCTTCATAGAACGTAGACTGGAATTTCAATCAGTGATGACATTAAGCCCGAACATAAGCTGTCAGTATACCCAAAACGCCTTCCCAAAAGAATAGCCCACCACGTGATATATATAAGTTGCTTACATATAATTGCAAAGCATTATTATATATAATTATATACATATATTGCGATTTCAATCTGCCCAACATTAAAGAACATCTTCACTCCACCAACATTTCTTACATAGGGAAATATGAAGGCACATAAATGATATGACTAATGAGACAAAACACAATTAAATTAATATGCATTTGCCTCCTTTTCTGGGGCTCCTTTTCATAATAAATGACACTCTGCAAGGCCTCTCCACAGGCTAAATGATGATCAGAAGTCAAACTTTGGATTAAGTCATCTGTTATATATTTGGAGGTGGCTAAAGTAGCTGAATTTATCTCTGCATGGGACAGTAAAAGTTTTCTTCAAGGAAATCGATATGGTCTACAGTTTCTATGGTTGCAGTTTCTATTTATACTTAATTCTTCTTGCTAAATGTGCCTTATCAATTATTTTGAAACCAGGCAAGAGTGTGTGGCTGGATCAAATCAAAGATTCCAAAGAAGGGAGGAAGGAAGGAAGGACCAAAGAGTAAACTAGGAAAAAACTCTAAATTTATTCTTANATGTGCCTTATCAATTATTTTGAAACCAGGCAAGAGTGTGTGGCTGGATCAAATCAAAGATTCCAAAGAAGGGAGGAAGGAAGGAAGGACCAAAGAGTAAACTAGGAAAAAACTCTAAATTTATTCTTAATTGATGGCTACTAACTTGAGTTCTTTGGGACTTGTTCCAACTCTGTGATGGGAAATTTGGTTGACACTAAGACAGTTTTAAATACATATAATTGCTTTGACTTAAGATTATTAAAATTATATTTAAATTGTTATAATTTTCATCAAAGAGTAAGAAAGGTTATAAACTGAACTCTGGTTTGAGAATAAAAACTGTAAGTTTTAAGATGAGTACTGTGTTGATTTTAGTATTAAATCCATTTGTTTCCATTTAATAATAAAAAACAATGATTGATAAATAGCTTCTGGGTTTAGTCATATAGATATTTGGTGATGTGGTTATCAGTCACAGTGATGAGCTGTCTTGTTGGTTTAGCATGATTTTTCCTGAAATGAAACAATATCCCCTTAGAGAATCCTATAGCTGTAGAGGGGTGGTGATTTTAGGATGGCAGTGGGAATAAGTGGCACATTTATTGTTGTCACTTTTCTCACATTTCTGCAGACTGTTACTTAGATCCAGAAATTAATTTGGATTGAGAAAGAAATAAACCATCCTCTTCTTTCTAAATTTATTCATCAGAGGATTAAAAGCCATGCATTCTTCCTGTGACAGAAACTCATGTCAGGTATTTTAAATGTTTATTTGATGTAAATATATGAACATCAGTAAATATAATTTAAAATAATGTTTGTACCAAAGTATATTTATCTACAATGGGAAATATTTTGAGAACTCTGGTAGGAAATCGTTCTCAAGGAACTGATCTATGGCTCTTCTGATCCTCAAAGAAATGGTGATGCTGCTTAGAGTGGTATTAGAAAAAGCAAAAGCATATTCTTCTGTTTTCTTCCTTACAAAAGCTGATCGATCCAATAAATTTACTTAAATAACAACATAATTTATAAGATAATTATATCCCCAAATTTATTAATATGATGTAGAGCGATGCTCAGAAAGAGTAATCAAACAATCAGCAATTGTTCCCATAGAATTGATCCTATTCTGCATTCAAGGATTTAGTAGAGCAAAGCTGCCTTCCTTTGATGGCTGTATCCTATTCTCTACCACTTACCAGCCATTTCACAATATTCTCCTGCATCGTGCTCTTGTCCCTAGCTTTTGAACATTCATGTCTACAAGTTGATATCTCATCGGAACACTTGTGATCATTACCTTTCAAGTAATTGTGACATTGGAGGTTTGAAAGGATCATTGTAATGGGTGTTTGTAGGAACTGTAAGTCTAAGTTGTGGCTGAGGGCAGAAGATAGGATTCAGGAATTACACTAATAGCATCTGAAAAAAACAAATAGCCACAATAAAAGGAGAATTCAACAGAGTGGGAGAAGAGAACAAATTTAGGTCCAGAAATGAACAAAGAACTCAGAAATGGGCACATCAAAGAAAGGACAAATTGAGACACATCTCTTCATGAGCATAGACTCACCTAGAGAAATATTTGGGCTCCTTCTTTCTTGCTAAATAGTGCTGTTCACATTTTATTAGCTGTATATAACTGTCAACTTGGTCAAATTCTGGAAGAGGGTGAGGGACAAGGAGGCCTGCTGTGCTGCAGTCCATGGAGTCACAAAGAGTTGGACACGACTGGGCAACTAAACAGTAACTGTCAATAGCTATATCAAAAATGTCTTTGAATATGTGCAGCACTAAACAATTATGCTTTTTTGAGCTATTCAACTTTTCAAAAAATTCCTAGTATTTTTGTAATTAACTATAAAATATACACATGTAGAGTCATGCTAATATTGTTTTAATATTACTAAAGATTTTTAAAGATATTTAATATTACTAAGATTTTTTCTCTGTATCATTAGCCAGAATTGAGGAATAAAGGTTTTACTTCTTAAAAGCAGGATTCAAGTTTCATAAACACTGCTATATAAAAAATAAATAATTAATGAGAACTTTCTGTATAGCATAAGGAACTCTATTCAAAACTCTGTAATGACATATAAGGGGAAAGAATCTTAAAAAGAGTGTGTATATGTATTTGTATTAATGGATATGTGTATGTGTGTGTTTGTGTGCTAAGTCTTTTTATTCATGTCTGGCTCTGGGCAACCGTATGGACTATAGCCTGCCAGGCTCCTCTGTCCATGTGATTCTCCAGGCAAGAATGCTAGAGTGGGTTTCTGTGCCCTCCTGCACTGGATCTTCCAGATTCAGGGATTGAACCTGTGTCTCTTTATGTCTCCTGCATTGGCAAGTGGTTCTTTACCACTGGCATAACTTGGGAAGCCCATATGTATTAGTAAACTGACTCAATTACTGTACAACTGAAACTAACACAACACTGTAAAGCAACTATACTCCAATAAAACTTTTTAAAATATTTATAATCTTTTCATTCAAGAAATCATTTATTTAATACTTGAGAATGGGGCTGCTGAAGGTGCTAGCACATGGAAATGATTGGGGGAAACAGACCTAGCGCAAAGTATAATAGGTGTTCAGTAAGTGTAGAAATATACTTAAACACACACATACAAACCCCCCCCCCACACACACACTGAAATAAACATGCAATTTGGAAAATGTAGTAATCTTTTCTTTTTCACCCTGTAAATGTGTTCATAATTTTATCCAAATCATATAAAAAATACTATTCTATTTTTTTTGGATTTATAGTGTATTTGAAATTTCCAAAGTCTTTTTTTTTCTTGATCAAGTTTTAGAACCGAGACAGAGTTGTTTTCCTTATTATCTGTATCACTTTAGAACATACAAAGGAATCTACCAGTATCTGCATTAGTCTCTCTTTCTGAATGACTTGTGACTATTTTTGATCCCTCCAAATGCTCCCATAGGAAAGAATGATGGCATAGAACATAGGTGGTTGGTAACATTTGCTCAAGTTAACTGAAGTGTGAGGTAAAAGGAATCTATATAGAAAATATATTGAGAAAGGTCTGGTTTTCAGACAACTATTACTTACTAACCTGCTATGTTATCACTAATTAGTTGGCTTTTTAATTTCATTTAGTTTTGTCATAAAGGGGGAAGATAAAAGATAATGTAGGCATTGACATATATACACTACCATGGGTAAAATAAAAAGCTAGTGGAAGTTGCCCTGTAATGCTGAGAGCTCAGTTCAGTGCTCAGGGATGACCTAGATGGGGAGAGGGAGGCTTGAGAAGAAGGGTATACATGTATCCTTATAGCCAATCCACGTTGTTGTACAGCAGAAACCAGCACAACATTGTAAAGCAATTATCCTCCAATTGGAAGTGTTTGTCACTCAGTTGTGTCTGACTCTTTGTAACCCAATGGACTATAGCCCACAAGACTCCTCTATCCAAGGGGATTCTCCAGATAAGAATACTGGAGTGGAACAAAATAGAAAGCCCACAGATAAATCCAGGCACCTATGGACACCTTATCTTTGACAAAGGAAGCAAGAATATACAGTAGAGAAAAGACAATCTCTTTAATAAACGGTGCTGGGAAAATTGGTCAACCACTTGTAAAAGAATGAAACTAGAACACTTTCTAACACCATACACAGAAATAAACTCAAAATGGGTTAAAGATCTAAATGTAAAACAAGAAACTATAAAACTAGAGGAAAACATAGGCAAAACTCTCTCTGACATAAATCACAGCAGGATCTTCTATGACCCACCTCCCAGAGTGATGGAAATAAAAGCAAAAATAAACAAATGGGACCTAATTAAACTNTGGTCAACCACTTGTAAAAGAATGAAACTAGAACACTTTCTAACACCATACACAGAAATAAACTCAAAATGGGTTAAAGATCTAAATGTAAAACAAGAAACTATAAAACTAGAGGAAAACATAGGCAAAACTCTCTCTGACATAAATCACAGCAGGATCTTCTATGACCCACCTCCCAGAGTGATGGAAATAAAAGCAAAAATAAACAAATGGGACCTAATTAAACTTAAAAGCTTTAGCACAATGAAGAAAACTATAAACAAGGTGAAAAGACAGCTTTCAGAATGGAAGAAAATAATAGCAAATGAAGCAACTGACAAAGAATTAATATCAAAAATATGTAAGCAGCTCCTGCAGCTCAATTCCAGAAAAATAAATGACCCAATCAAAAAATGGGCCAAAGAACTAAATNAACTCCAGTACTTTGGCCACCTAATGAGAAGAGTTGACTCACTGGAAAAAACTCTGATGCTGGGAGGGATTGGGGGCAGGAGGAAAAGGGGAGGACTGAGGATGAGATGGCTGGATGGCATCACTGACTCGATGGATGTGAGCCTGAGTGAACTCCGGGAGTTGGTGATTGACAGGGAGGCCTGGCATGATGTGATTGATGGGGTCACAGAGAGTCAGACATGACTGAATGACTGAACTGAACTGAATAGAGTTATGATTCCAATTCTAACAGTGAGCAAGACAGGAGAAAAAGCACCTTTTATGTCTAATTATGACTTATTTCTACTTGGTAGGATCTATGCTACATATGGTAAAAACCTATGAAAATCTTCAGTCCTTCTAAATTTAGCTAAATAGCTTATGATTCAAAAATTTTTAAATACCCTTTCTTGTTGGAAACTCAGAACTATTCTAGCTCTGTGACATGCTTTCCCAACTGGATTTAAAAGTGATATCTCAATATTTTTTTGATTTATATATCTGAAACTACTGTTTCTGTGCTTTCTGATTTTTGCCTACATTATAAATTTTCTTCTTGGCCTATCAAATTTTTTCAAACGACCACCATTGTATCTCTCTCAATGCTATCTTTGTCAAGTCTCTAACCTCACTTCATCCATCCACCACTACATATGATTTTTTTGGCATCTCTGAGTTTCCAAGAAATCAGGAGTTTTCCTGACTTGGTCTGTTTGCACCTAATCCAGACTTGGCGAACAATACCCCAGCCCCTCAGTCTTTCATAGCTATAGTGATTTTTCCAAACTTCAGTTGCTCAATTATTTTCTTGACAATTTTTGCTCTATCTGCATATCGCTTATACTATTGAATGAAGAACAGACACTGTCTGAGGAAATAGAAGAAGATCAGAAGTTCTGGGGAAAGGAAGGGCAAACACAAGAGAGAGGCAGGAGAAAGGAGAACAGGACAATTAAGGAAGAGCCCAAAGGCACTGGACACTGGCCTTCTAGAGAGCAGTCACACCAGAGTGGAGGGGCTAGAGAAGACTGAGGAAGACTGCCCCAAGACTGTAAATGAAAGAAAGAGCTAATATCCTGGGACATGACTGACAACACTGGAAGGGGAGGTTGAGGATACACACAGGGGAGAAAGTACATAGGGACGCCCCACGTCCAAAATAACCATAAAATTCACAAGTGTATTATCTAAAGGGAAATCAAGGAAATATTTATTTGCATAGCATAAAAACGTATGCTTTAATTGCCATTAAAGTTCTATCTTTTGCAGCAAAATGTAGATGGAAAAAAGTTCAAAAATACTTTCAGGGTGCATTCGTGAGCACAGAAAGTTGGTTGAGGCAAAGGAGAAAGACAGCAGACAACTTTGTAGGAAATTACTTCAAATTAGAGCATTTTGGAACCATTTACTTCAAAGTATATGCTTAGAAACTCACTGAACATATACAAATGATTTTTAAAAAGGTATAAACAAAATAATTTTTAAATGAGATGAGTGGATAATTTTAGACCATTGTGACCATATTCTAATTTTATTAGAGACTTTTCTCACAGAGTACCAACCAGGCAGTCTCCTGGGCACTGAAAAGAAAGCAATGAATAAAATAGACAGCAACTACTGACTTCCCAGATTATCTTTTCTTCACTGGTAGGTTAGAAAATGACTGTATGAAGTCAAATTTACTTTATGATTTTCTAACTTCAGGTTTGAGAACTTTTACAACTGCCTATATGGCCAACCTAGAGGAGGGCTTGGCAACCCACTCCAGTATCCTTGCCTGGAGAATCCCATGGACAGAGGAGCCTGGTGGGCTATAGTCCTTGGGGTTGCAAAGAGTCAACATGACTGAAGCAACTTAGCAGGTAAGCATGCATGATGGCTAGGCTCTGGTTACCACTTGAATTTCTCCTCCTATCATTCTCCAGATCTCCCCCTTCAGTTAAAAGATCACTGCTCCCAGTCTTTGCCTCTTCTGTTTTCCTGGGCTAGAAAGTTCTAGCCTAAATCCCAATTGGTCCATTCATTCCAGTCTGGAGTCAGATGCCATTTCATGAGAGAGTCCTCCTTGATCAGGATCTTTAAAATACTACCTCACAAGAAACTTAAACAAAAATAAATAAGCTACACCAAATTAAAAACCTTCTACACAGCAAAAGAAGCATTCAACAAAATGAAAAGGAACCTTAAGAATAGGAGAAAATATTTTCAAACTATATATCTTTGATAGATTAATATATAAAATAAGTAGGAAATGGCAACCCACTCCAGTGTTCTTGCCTGGAGAATCCCAGGGACGGGGAAGCCTGGTGGGCTGCCATCTATGGGGTTGCACAGAGTTGGACACGACTGAAGCAACTTAGCAGTAGCATTGTGCTGTGTGCTTAGTCACTTAGTCCTGTCCCACTCTGCAGTCCCATGGACTGTAGCCCACCAGACTCCTCTGTCCATGGGGATTCTCCAGGCAAGGATCCTGGGTGGGTTGCCATGCCCTCTCCTAGGAGATCTTTCCAACACAGGGATTGAACCTAGGTTTCCTGCATTGCAGGCAGATTCTTTACCATTTGAGCCATCAGGGAAGCCTATAACTCATATTTTTAAAGAAAAATAAAAATCATAATAATAATCCAATGAAATCATGGGCCAAGGAACTGAAATATATTTTTCCAAAGAAGTTATAGAAATGGGCAATAGGTATATAAAAGGATGCTTAATATCATTAATCATTCAGGACAAGCAAATTGAAACTTTAACGAGGTATCACTTCATATCCATTTGAATCCCTGTCATCAAAAAGACAAGAAGTAACAAGTGTTGGTGAAGATGTGGTGAAGAAAAGAGAACCCTCCTGCATTGTTGGTGGTAATGTAAATTGATGCAGCCATAAAGGAAAATGGTATGGAAATTCCTCAAAAAACTAAAAATAGAACTATCATGATCCAGCAATTCCTCTTTGGGGTATATAATGTGTGTATGTGTGTGTGTGTGTGTGTGTGTGTGTGTTTATAAAGTCAAGTGTTATTCAGTTATAGAAAGAAAGACATCCTGCCATTTGCAACATCATAGATGGAATTAATGGGCATTATGCTAAATGAAATAACTTGGATAGAGTAAGACAAATACTATAGATTATTGCTTATCTATAAAATCTTAAAAAGTTGAACTCATAGAAACAGAATAAAGGGGCTGGGAGGTGTAGAAATTGAGGAGATGTTGACCAAAGGGTACAACTGAATAATTTCTGGCCTCTGATGTATAGCATGGGAGTCTAGTTAATAATAATGTATTATATACTTGAAAGTATTATACAAGTTATATAAAAAGTATATTTTATATACTTGTATTATATACATGAAAGTGCAGGCTTCCCTGATGGCTCAGACAGTAAAGAATCTGGCTGCAGCGTGGTAGACCTGGGTTTGTTCCCTGGGTTGAGAAGATCCCTTGAAGAAGGGAATGGCTACCCACTCCAGTATTCTTGCTAGAGAATCCCATGGACAGGGAGAGGAGCCTGGCAGGCTACATCCATAGGCTCACAAAGAGTCAGACATGACTCAGTGCATAACACTATATACTTGAAAGTTGCTGAGAGTAAATCTTAAATGATTTTACCATAAAAATGAGGTAACTGTGGTAATGGATATGTTAACTAACTTTATAGTGCTAACCATCACATTGTACACCTTAAGTTTACATGTTATATATCAATTATATTTTAATATGGTCAGAAAAAAAAGTCAAAATACCTACCAGTCCTACTCCTTTTCCTTTTCCCGTTCCCAGCTTTATTTTTATTTCTATCATTTATAACCACCTGACTTTATATGCATTTATTTATCTTTTTTGATCAGCATTACCCTGATTGCAGTTAAGACATATGAGAGCATTTTTATGTTTGTCTCTTTTTAAATTCATGGTGTCTAGAATACTGACTGGTAAGTATTAGATTCTCAATATTAAATTTTGAAAGAAAATAGGAAATACATAATGGAGATAGTCAGACAACAGACAGAAATGAAAGTTTAAAATACATTTTGATAATATGATACTATATGCAGACATTTACAAGGTCATTTTAGCTTCTAATATTTAATATTCAAATCCTTTTTAAAGATTAGTATTTTAGGCAGCCTTAAAAAATAGAATTTGTGTTCAAAAGTAGAGTAATATCTTGAAATAGAATATTTTTCAGATGTAGATACAATTGCATGAAGCAGACAAGTCAGCTTTCTTCATAAGTCTGGCCATTTTTGTTAATGTTCCTGCCACATGGATTTCCAGAGCAGACTTTTGTTTTTATATATTTAGCAAAAGCTGAAGTTTGTAAAGTTCTATGTCCAACATAATGAGGTTTTGACACATACTTTTGAACATAGCAACACCTTATTAGTTATAGAATAATAAATAGATGCTGAAATGAGAGAAACAGACAACACTGAAGTTCTTCCCATCCCCTCACTCTCTAGGGAAAGAGAGGTGTTAAGAGGTGCTGAATAATAATCACAGATGAGTCACTTTCTGACTCTGTTGTCTTGCATGATTTACAGAGCATAAAACCTTAGGCTGGTCTTTGCTTTCTCCCTCAACTCCCAGTAGGAGATATTCACTTTTATTGTGTTTCTTAAGCCGCAGAGTTTAGGCAACTGATAAGAACTCTGGGACCTGACACTGTTTTAGATCCAGGGTGAGCCTCATATTTTCCTTAGACACCTGATACAACACTTTTTACAACAATCAGATTTCCTCCGAAATCCCTACCTTCTCCAGCTGCTCCCTGGCATTATTCCCAAAAATGAAGTAAGAAATGATGGTTTGGGCTAGACAGAGCCCAGCTCCTGTGAAACTCAGCAGTGTATGTGATAAGCTGGCTATTACAAAAGATAGCCTCAGTCCTGTGGAGAGAAAACCTACTTCAGGACTGTTTTTGACTCAGCAGACGGATCACATGAATTTTAACTTTGCCTCACCCTGTACTAGAAAACCTCTAGTGCCACAAATCTACGCATAGCCACCAGTTAGAAGATGATAGCATGAATGAAAAGTTAAAAACAAGAGGGAGTTGTAAAGTTCAATTGAAAACCTGTCTGCTAAAGATCTCTTGTCTGGGTCATGGGCAGGGGCAGGATAGGGGTGGGGGTTGGTACTGGAAGAGGAGGCAGAGAAAGACACAGCAGCACAAAGCCACTGACCCAGATAGGAAAAGAAGGGAAAGAGAGACATGATTTTCTGACTAATCCTAAGAGCACTGGGTGAGGTTTCAGCAGAGTCTGTATGTGAAACTGCAAAGCAAGCACATGAAATGTAATTTGCTCCNAATAAAGGGGCTGGGAGGTGTAGAAATTGAGGAGATGTTGACCAAAGGGTACAACTGAATAATTTCTGGCCTCTGATGTATAGCATGGGAGTCTAGTTAATAATAATGTATTATATACTTGAAAGTATTATACAAGTTATATAAAAAGTATATTTTATATACTTGTATTATATACATGAAAGTGCAGGCTTCCCTGATGGCTCAGACAGTAAAGAATCTGGCTGCAGCGTGGTAGACCTGGGTTTGTTCCCTGGGTTGAGAAGATCCCTTGAAGAAGGGAATGGCTACCCACTCCAGTATTCTTGCTAGAGAATCCCATGGACAGGGAGAGGAGCCTGGCAGGCTACATCCATAGGCTCACAAAGAGTCAGACATGACTCAGTGCATAACACTATATACTTGAAAGTTGCTGAGAGTAAATCTTAAATGATTTTACCATAAAAATGAGGTAACTGTGGTAATGGATATGTTAACTAACTTTATAGTGCTAACCATCACATTGTACACCTTAAGTTTACATGTTATATATCAATTATATTTTAATATGGTCAGAAAAAAAAGTCAAAATACCTACCAGTCCTACTCCTTTTCCTTTTCCCGTTCCCAGCTTTATTTTTATTTCTATCATTTATAACCACCTGACTTTATATGCATTTATTTATCTTTTTTGATCAGCATTACCCTGATTGCAGTTAAGACATATGAGAGCATTTTTATATGTTTGTCTCTTTTTAAATTCATGGTGTCTAGAATACTGACTGGTAAGTATTAGATTCTCAATATTAAATTTTGAAAGAAAATAGGAAATACATAATGGAGATAGTCAGACAACAGACAGAAATGAAAGTTTAAAATACATTTTGATAATATGATACTATATGCAGACATTTACAAGGTCATTTTAGCTTCTAATATTTAATATTCAAATCCTTTTTAAAGATTAGTATTTTAGGCAGCCTTAAAAAATAGAATTTGTGTTCAAAAGTAGAGTAATATCTTGAAATAGAATATTTTTCAGATGTAGATACAATTGCATGAAGCAGACAAGTCAGCTTTCTTCATAAGTCTGGTCATTTTTGTTAATGTTCCTGCCACATGGATTTCCAGAGCAGACTTTTGTTTTTATATATTTAGCAAAAGCTGAAGTTTGTAAAGTTCTATGTCCAACATAATGAGGTTTTGACACATACTTTTGAACATAGCAACACCTTATTAGTTATAGAATAATAAATAGATGCTGAAATGAGAGAAACAGACAACACTGAAGTTCTTCCCATCCCCTCACTCTCTAGGGAAAGAGAGGTGTTAAGAGGTGCTGAATAATAATCACAGATGAGTCACTTTCTGACTCTGTTGTCTTGCATGATTTACAGAGCATAAAACCTTAGGCTGGTCTTTGCTTTCTCCCTCAACTCCCAGTAGGAGATATTCACTTTTATTGTGTTTCTTAAGCCGCAGAGTTTAGGCAACTGATAAGAACTCTGGGACCTGACACTGTTTTAGATCCAGGGTGAGCCTCATATTTTCCTTAGACACCTGATACAACACTTTTTACAACAATCAGATTTCCTCCGAAATCCCTACCTTCTCCAGCTGCTCCCTGGCATTATTCCCAAAAATGAAGTAAGAAATGATGGTTTGGGCTAGACAGAGCCCAGCTCCTGTGAAACTCAGCAGTGTATGTGATAAGCTGGCTATTACAAAAGATAGCCTCAGTCCTGTGGAGAGAAAACCTACTTCAGGACTGTTTTTGACTCAGCAGACGGATCACATGAATTTTAACTTTGCCTCACCCTGTACTAGAAAACCTCTAGTGCCACAAATCTACGCATAGCCACCAGTTAGAAGATGATAGCATGAATGAAAAGTTAAAAACAAGAGGGAGTTGTAAAGTTCAATTGAAAACCTGTCTGCTAAAGATCTCTTGTCTGGGTCATGGGCAGGGGCAGGATAGGGGTGGGGGTTGGTACTGGAAGAGGAGGCAGAGAAAGACACAGCAGCACAAAGCCACTGACCCAGATAGGAAAAGAAAGGAAAGAGAGACATGATTTTCTGACTAATCCTAAGAGCACTGGGTGAGGTTTCAGCAGAGTCTGTATGTGAAACTGCAAAGCAAGCACATGAAATGTAATTTGCTCCTGTGTTGGCAAAGGGAGGGGGCTGCAGGTGGGCGCAGGGATAATCTGTAGCAGGCAATGTAAGCTTGATGGAAATAGCTTCCGAAAGCATGTGATTGCTGTAACCAATTTAAAGTTGGAAGTGAAATATGATTACTCCATATCTGGGAGTTTCTACCCCAGCTCTAGCCCAGGTGGTAATCAAAGAAGACAGCCTTGCATCCTCCTTTACCCAAAATCTTAAGACTACCCAAGGCCTCTAAGGCAGGCTATTGGTTGAAATGAGATCCAAGATAAAATTTCTGGTGTTCTTCTTGGCATGGAATTTTATTTTCACATTTCTGTAGCCAATTCTAGTGTCTGTCTTCTTCTAGAAAATGGAACATTATCTGCCCAGACAGATTCTACCCAAATACTTTATGTACCCAGAATAATATCACCTCTTCACCAAGTCTTTATCTTCTATGTTATTAAATTGGTATAAAAATGAGCTTGGATCAAGTGAGTTTATATGCATTATAAGCTCAGAAGACAGCCCCCTGTGTTGTAGCTGCTCCAGTAAAGTGAAAAATATTAGTATTACCTATCCCCTCCCTTGAGTTGAGAAGATTGATTATTTCTTTGTGTTTCTCAGTAATGGCCCTGGAGCCTTTGTGTTAAGTGAAAGGAGTGATACAAATCTGTAAAACTGGAAGGGTTATCTTTGGTTATTTCATTAAGGGATAGTTGAATAGAATAAAATCATAGCATGGAGAAATAGGGAAAGAGGATGTAGATCAGTGTATCTATAAGAGCAATGGAGAATTTGCAGAAATCATATTTAAAGGGCTTCCCTGGTGCCTCAGGCAGTAAAGAATCTCCCTGCAAAGCAGGGGTCCCAGGTTTGATTCCTGGGTTGGGAAGATCCCCTGGAGATGGGAATGGCTACCCGCTCCAGGATTTTTGCCTGGAGAATTGCATGGACAGAGGAGCCGGATGGGCTACATTCTATGGGGGTCGCAAAGAGTTGGACATGACTGAGCTACCAACACTTTCACTTCATGTTTAAAGGACAATCTTAGGAAGTTTTGTGATAACAATCATAACAGCTATTGTCATAATAAAATGCTGTGTAACAAATAGGTCAGCATTTATTTGCAAACTATAATAAGTCATTATTCTCATGCTCATAGTCCTGCTCATTTAAACTGAGTTTTCCTAGTGGCTGTGTTTCAAACTATGTGTCCAGCTGTGCTTGACTGCCTCATGTGGGTTGTTGGGCTGAGGTCTCATTCCTGAGTCTTTCTTCTGGGACCCAACTTAATGTTATAAACAGATATCTGGCAGAAGCTCCCTTCTTGGCATTTATAGGGCATTAACAAAACAAAACAAAAGCTTGCGAATGATTATGTCAATTATCTGCTCATGTCATGCCTCTCAGTAAGCAAAGAGATCAAAGTCAATCACATCACCAAGCCCTAAATCAAGAAGCCGAGAAGCACCTTCTGCCTACAATAAGGGGACAGACAAAATCCCATAACAAAGGGCATGAATACAAGAATGGAAGCTCATATTCCAAACAGTGTTACTCTGACCTCTTTATCATCAGTAAACCCCCAGAAACGACTATGATCCTTCAATGCTTTCAAAATCAGACAGTGAGAGTAACCTGGTTGTGTGCTTGCCTGTGACACTTGTGAGATCTTCTCCAAGTTAGGGGCAGCGGATAATTGAGGATGGTCAAAAATGAGCACAATTGTTATGCGCTTTACTAGGATTTCTCTGAATCAGTAGTTTCCAGGAGCTCAGTGCTGGAGAATTATCTTTCTTCCTTTGCTTTCTCTGTGTTTCCTTCTTGAAACCAATGGAACACATCAAAACAATAAAGAAAATCTATTTTTCAATAATTTAGGCTACATCTGTTTGGACATCACTACCCAACTTTTTAAAGAAACCTTNATTTATTAACATCATCATCACACACATCAACCTTAGCATAGCATCACCATCTTAAAATGACTTTTATCCAACACTCATAAAGAATCAGTTGGTCAAATACTCTACAAAGAAGTAAAAAAAATGCTGTCTCTGTACTCTTCAGGCATTTAATACAAAAGAAACTGCCACCAGTCAACAAAAGAACATCAAAGTTATGCAAAGTTAATTTGTAATCAATAGCTAGTATTATCAAGTGAGGTTTTATAGAAGGTGCAAATACAGAAGGGATGGAAGTGATATGGAGATTGCCTATCTTGTTCCATGAGTCAGAAACTGACTTCTTCAAACTTTTCACCAACAAAAAAACCAACTTTCATTTAACTCAGTGAGTTGCCACAATATTTCTCCCTTACTCAATTAATCTGAGAATTTTTAGGTAACCCTTTGACACTTTCTGCTGCAGCAAAGTCAAAGATTGGCATGAACAAGGCAAACTCCTTTCTGGAATGAAGGCTGGTTTATTTTTCTCATTAGTTCTGTCTTTCTTGCAAAGAAAACTCCAGTGTGGGGACAGGATATCAGGAAAATAAAAAAACCAGGAAAAAAAAATGTGTAGCTGATCTCTCTTGAACTGAACTTGAGTCCTAGATACCCTAGATTTTCCTACCTCAACCTAATATTAATTATGTTCCACACCAAGTGGCACTACTGGTAAAGAACCTGCCCACTAATGCAGGAGACATGGGTTCGAACTTTGGGTAGGAAAAAATCCCTGGAAGAGGAAATGGCAACCCACTCCAGTGTTATTGCTGGAGAATTCCATGGGTAGAAGAGCCTGGCGGGCTCATAGGATCTCAAAGGTGCGACATGACTGAAGTGACTTAGCACACACACATTATGACCTTGCAGATTCAGGTGATAACAGTTGGTGGGCTTCTTATTTAAAATTGCTGAGAAATAATAAAATTCACCAATACGTTTCTAAATGGTCAGTCTTCTATCAGGTAACGTCAGAGGGTGATGCGGGTCAGACAATGGATTACCATTCCTTATGTCCCAGGTCAGTGCATGATCCAATAAGGGACAGCAGTGCAGCAGTGTGTCCTGTGGTTCATGGGGCTGCAGCTAAACTTTCTGAGTCAAGGAGTCTTTCAGGATGAGGCACGGAGCAAGAGAAGAAGTGAAAAGGTGTGTATTTGTGTTAAATGGAAATATGCTACCTGGAATCAATCACAGAACAACCCACTGTGTTATCAGATTAACTATTCCACATTGGATCTCAGGGTCTCAAGGTGTGGAAAGAGAGCAAGTAAATGTAGCTGGTGGGAAGGAGAATAAAAGAGAGAAGGGGAAATTCAAGTAAGCTATGCAACCCAGAGAGGCCGCCTTTGGGTGGTGTGGAAATGAATGATCCTTTGGGCATCAACAGACTGGGTCCCCTGAAGGAAGAGGGAGAATAGTTGTAAAAGTGGAATGAATAGAAACTAACACAACATTGTAAAGCAATTATACTTTAAGAAAAAAGAAATAAATTATAAATAATAAAATTTCAATTTAGAAAAAAAAAAGGCACTCTTCTTCCGTCTTCATTTTGTTAGAGGCTAGACTTCTCCATGTGACAAGAGTGGCACGTTTTCAGTTTTCATCTGGATTCTTAACAACATAGATATACTCCTGATGGTCGTGAATAATCTGGCAAAGACAACGATAAAAGCATAACACACAGGAGCCAGCAAAATCCTTCCAAGACAGAAAGGGAAGGAAACTGACACTAGTAGGAATGAGCTGAACACATCTCCCCAAGCCACACAGTCCTTCTGGACACATGCAGAGACTCAACTCCTTATCTTCTACAAGAAAGGAAAATAATGCCTGCCAGTAAGTCTACTTACCACGCATCTTTCTACAAGACACTGCATCTTTCCCAGAGGGTCCAGCTCTGGGCTAAAAAGCACAAGGAAAAGCAAATGGTTTGGAAAGAAAAGCTGTTGATGTCTTTTTTCCCCACAAAGGTACTTCAAGCTGTAAATGAACACACACAATCTGTGTTTATTTTCTTTTAAATATATTTTTGAAAATAGTCTGTGATCCAAAATATGTGTTTTCAATTTTGCCTGCCATTCCTTGGCCATGAGTGATATATTTTATCCATATTCATAACCACGCACAAACTTTCTATTCATAGTTCACTCTGCAGTATAAATTCTGGCGGCTGGGAGGAATTTCCTTGTGTGGCTGCATCTGGTAATCTTTTACCAGAGGCCTGGCTCTGAATCCATGTTTGCATTCCTCCAATGGCTCAGGGTAAATGTAAAGGAATGAGGAATTTGGATCTTCCTTCAAAAAAAGCAACTGCATGTACATATCCCGGGAAGGAGTACATATCCCGGGAAGGATAGGACAGTATGTCCGTAAGCTCTTGCTAGCTTCAGGAATGTCTAACCTGATTTCCTGTATAAATATTTCATTAAAAAAAAAGTCTTTAGAAGTATGCCAGTTCAAACTCGGTGCAGACCTTTCCAGTACCAGCTCTCTGTGGCAGTGGGAAGCCAGCCCCAGAAAGTCATGGGCACTCTCACTGTCCTCCTCACCCTCAATAGGAGGGCAAGTCACTTCCCCAGGGGTCTCTTCTGGGTGGTAGAGACCCAGGAGCTGTGGGTGGCAGCCCAGTGTGTGCGCAACTTAGAGAGGAGGCGTGTTTACTAAGGGATGAACTTCAAAGCCATCTCACAGAGGAAGTATCTTCTCCACGTCCACCCCTGCTTCTGAGAACAGGCATCTACTTTCAGGCAGGAATCTTGGTTGGATCTCCCTCCTTGGAGGGAGGTACTCCCGCCAGCCCCTTTCCTCTGACTTTGATGAGGTGACGCTGACCCATCACGGGTTCATCCTGGTGCCCACGCTTGGAAGGTACCATGCAATCTGTGTCTGTTGATATATGAGATGAGCTGGCATTTGGGAGTGAGAGAAGTTGCCTCCTTGGTTAAACAGGGAGCCCAGGGTGTTTCACTTTTCAGGTCTTCATCCAATCTCATCTTCCCATTTGGCTTTCCTTCCTGGGGCTGCCAGTGAACTCCAACCGAGAGGCTATGAAAACATACACAGGACAGAGAGGCAGAGAAAGGGCACAGGGTGTTCCTCTGGGTCTTGCCTTTCCGTACGTGGCAGTCCTATCCCAAATAAGATAGCCTCCTGCTTCCTTTGATTCGCCTTAACTGGGAACACAAGGTCAACTTTGGGAAGGAAGCAAAGATGTATTTAAAGCCGCTGGAGGCAGCCACAGAATGTTCCTTCTTTCCGAGGGTAAACCGGAGCAGAGTGGGGGTGTCTTTATCACACATTTCCCAGATATAGTTCTCAGGTTTCCCACAACACAACTCAGGAAAATCCTGTTTTTACTATTAAACTTGGGTTCATTCATGTAGAGTTGTTGCAATCACTGTTTTGAGTGTTTTCAAACTGACTGGCATAAAGTTAATAACATTGACCAAGACCAGCTGTGTCAACAGAGGCCAAGAAATTACTGAATGGCCGATTCATTGATGATATTTATAACTCTTGTCTATAGATAATGTGTCAGCATTATCGGGAAAAAAAAGTAGTGAAAAGTTGATCTACATTCTGCACATTCAAANTTTTTTTTTTTCCCTCTCAGTCATATCAGGAGAAAGAAAATGTCCCTTTCTTAACAGAGTGCTCTAACATAAGCCCTGGGAATTCCTGGCTGGCATGGCATCCTTGAACCTACAACCCAACTGGCCAAATCTCTTTTATCTCCAGAACTGCTGCTGCAATCTATGATACATATGTATCAATATATAATTTGTTCTTTTTCTTTTTTTCCTTTACCAAAAGAAGAGGGAGAAGATGCTGAGACACTGGAGAGAATAAAACTTGGCAGATTACACTACTCTGAGAAACCTCGTTGCATAAACCTTCCAGTGAGGCTTATCTACACCAAAGTCATCTCTTCTCCTGTTCTAACAGAAAGGTGATCAATAGGCCCTTCAAGGGGCCTCAGTAACTCAGATTCCAAAGGGTGAAGAAACCAGAGGACGCAACAGCACAAACTGATTAGCAACTTCTGTCTCTGAAACCAAAATACCCTCAAGGAATAGTTCTCAAAAACTTTCATCACTTTCATGAAACAACCTAATAATAACTTCTACAATGTTTAAAAGATTATGCAAAGTTGATTTATAAGAAATGAACATAGCTATATGTTGTTTTCTTGGCCCTAAGCAAGTATTTAATTTACTTTTTTTAAAAAGACCCCAAATAGACATAGTGACTATTCTCTCTATTGATGCTATTTCATTATTTACCTTAACAGAAAAACCGTGAGCTCTTCACTAAAGTCAGGACCGAAATTCTAGGATGTAGAAGTACTACATCACTATANAGGAAAGGTGTCTTTAGAGTAGCTTTGTCAACCTTGACCACACAGTGGAATAACAAGGATGCTTAGACTACATCTGGAACAGTACTTCCCAATCTCCGGGGATGGAATACAGTGTTGAAGGCTCCCAGGTGACTGCAGTGTGCAGCCAGATTGGAGAGACAATCTATGCAGGGTTCTAGGTTTTTTCCTCTTCTCCCCATGGTGCTCAAACCAAACCAAACAAAGGGTTATGAGTAGTTTGGGGAGGCTTAACTAGTGCACTGGGGACCTTGGGGCTCAGAGGGATCACTTGATATGCACCTAAAAATTTTAAAGGAGGAAGGACCAAAGGGTCCAGTGTGAGGGAGAGAAAACTACTAGAATGGTGGTAGACAAAACTCTACTTCCCTAACCGCGAGGCAGAGGGACTGCACTGTAGGAGCCAGATGTGGGCATTCTGAAATACAAATATTCTTGAGTAGTTTTGAAAAGAGTTTCATTTAAGAAGAATGTCTAAAGACTGCAAAAACCCAGAGAGAGAGAGACAATGTAAGTGAAACTAGTAAAACCAAATGCTAACAAAATGAAGCATTGCCTGGACCACAGAATAGAGTCATTCTCCCCAGTGTGGTGCCTTCCAGCAACCACAGAAGTATTCCACAAAGAGGCATTCTCTGAACTTTAAGTTAGAGTGCATCAATCAAGATGACAGTTATACTCTTCTGTAAAACCTTGCCTTTTACTGGCCCAACTTCAGAGGGACCAGATACAGTAGTCAGTGAGTAGAGGGGAGGAAGGATGTTAGTTGGGGCAAGAAGGGAAGAAGCTACTGATATTCTTGCTAATTACCCAAGCCAGATTCCCATCAAGCCTGGTCTGAGAGCAAAGGGAAGATTTGAATCAAATGAAAGTGATGTTTGACAACTTGACTTTTTTGAGGAACCACAGATTGGACACATTTGATATTCAAGTTTTAATCCAGAGACAAGAAGAATATTTCAATGGATCTTGTTTGAAGGTGGTGGAGAGAAAATAAACCTGTTCTATAATTATGATCTTCTCAAATCCAGCTCATTCAATAAACATGTAGCTTATTTTAAGTTCCTAATTGCCAGACACTGTGCTAAGTATATAGGAGACAAAGATAATTACATTTCTGTGGGTATATGGTTTTTGGAGCACACAACGCTGAATTCCTTGTAGAGAGAACACTTACATAATTATCCTTGTTACAGCTGATGTGTTATGATTACATTAGACATAATAGTATTTTTCTCAGGGCCTAGTATCACCCATACCTGGTCACATAAATGTTTAAACATATTTGTTGAATAGATAGATGAATAAAGAGCTATGCACATGTAAATGAAGATTAGGCACTTCCCTGGTGGTCCAGTGGTTGGAATTCAGTTATTCCTATGCATTGGGTGCAGGGTTAATCCCTGGTTCAGAAACTAAGATCTCACATGCCTCATGATACGGCCAAAAAATAGATGAATAAATAAGTTCATCTAAAATTAAGGTTATACTCACTGGCACTGTGGAGACAATCACTTTTCTATTATAACGTAGTACATCACATACTTTATAGTTCAAATTTATGTATTTTTTCTACTTAAAAGAACCAAAGTCTTGTCTTCTTCTCCCAAGAGCCCCACCCTGGTCTTTACTTTTGTTTTTCCCCTACTAATCTATATTGCCAGTGCACTAAGCGCAGGTGGCTGCAAGAGCTGGGCCAGCACATTAAAGGCAGCCGAGAGGAGCTACCCTACGTCCGAGGTCAGGGGCGGTGGCCTAGAGTGCCAGGCTGCTGCGGCGCAGGAATGGCCGAGAGGAGCTACCCTGTCTGAGGTCGGGGCGGCGACTGAGAGGAGCTACCACGTGTCCGAGGTCAGAGGCGGCTGGGAGGAGACACCCCGCGTCCAAGGTCAGGGGTGGCTGGAAGAAGCCAACTCGCGCTCGAGGCCAGGGGTGGAGATCCTGAGGAGCCAACCAGAGCCCACAGGCCAGGGGCGGCAGCTGGGAGGAGCCATCCGAGGCGCAGGGACTGCGCAGGTGCAGGAGGGCCTAGAGGAGCTATCCCACATTGAAGGTCAGGAACGGTGGCAGTAGGGAGATAGCCCTCGTTCAAGGTAAGGAGCAGCGGCTGTGCTTTGCTAGAGCAGCCGTAAAGAGATACCCCACACCCAAGGTAAGAGAAACTCAAATAAGATGCTAGGTGTTGCAAAAGGGCATCAGAGGGCAGACACACTGAAACCATTCTCACAGAAAACTAGTCAATCTAATCACACTAGGACCACAGCCTTGTTTAACTCAGTGAAACCAAGCCATGCCTGTGGGGCAACCCAAGACAGGCGGGTCATGGTGGAGAGGGCTGACAGAACGTGGTCCACTGGAGAAGGGAATGGCAAACCACTTCAGTATTCTTGCCTTGAGAACCCCATGAACAGTATGAAAAGGCAAAATGATAGGATACCAAAAGAGAAACTCCCCAGGTCATTAGGTGCCCAATATGCTACTAGAGATCAGTGGAGAAATAACTCCAGAAAGAATGAAGGGATGGAGCCAAAGCAAAAACAATACCCAGTTGTGCATGTGACTGGTGATAGAAGCAAGATCCGATGCTGTAAAGAGCAATATTGCATAGGAACCTGGAATGTCAGGTCCATGAATCAAGGCAAATTGGAAGTGGTCAAACAAGAGATGGCAAGGGTGAACGTCGACATTCTAGGAATCAGCGAACTAAAATGGACTGGAATGGGTGAATTTAACTCAGATGACCATTATATCTACTACTGCGGGCAGGAATCCCTCAGAAGAAATGGAGTAGCCATCATGGTCAACAAAAGAGTCTGAAATGCAGTACTTGGATGCAATCTCAAAAACGACAGAATGATCTCTGTTCGTTTCCAAGGCAAACCATTCAATATCACAGTTATCCAAGTCTATGCCCCAACCAGTAATGCTGAAGAAGCTGAAGTTGAACGGTTTTATGAAGACCTACAAGACCTTTTAGAACTAACACCCAAAAAAGATGTCCTTTTCATTATAGGGGACTGGAATGCTAAAGTAGGAAGTCAAGAAACACCTGGAGTAACAGGCAAATTTGGCCTTGGAATGCGGAATGAAGCAGGGCAAAGACTAATAGAGTTTTGCCAAGAAAATGCACTGGTCATAGCAAACACCCTCTTCCAACAACACAAGAGAAGACTCTACACATGGACATCACCAGATGGTCAACACCGAAATCAGATTGATTATATTCTTTGCAGCCAAAGATGGAGAAGCTCTATACAGTCAACAAAAACAAGACCAGGAGCTGACTGTGGCTCAGATCATGAACTCCTTATTACCAAATTCAGACTTAAATTGAAGAAAGTAGGGAAAACCGCTAGACCATTCAGGTATGACCTAAATCAAATCCCTTATGATTATACAGTGGAAGTGAGAAATAGATTTAAGGGCCTAGATCTGATAGATAGAGTGCCTGATGAACTATGGAATGAGGTTCGTGACATTGTACAGGAGACAGGGATCAAGACCATCCCCATGGAAAAGAAATGCAAAAAAGCAAAATGGCTGTCTGGGGAGGCCTTACAAATAGCTGTGAAAAGAAGAGAGGCGAAAAGCAAAGGAGAAAAGGAAAGATATAAGCATCTGAATGCAGAGTTCCAAAGAATAGCAAGAAGAGATAAGAAAGCCTTCTTCAGCGATCAATGCAAAGAAATAGAGGAAAAGAACAGAATGGGAAAGACTAGAGATCTCTTCAAGAAAATTAGAGATACCAAGGGAACATTTCATGCAAAGATGGGCTCGATAAAGGACAGAAATGGTATGGACCTAACAGAAGCAGAAGATATTAAGAAGAGGTGGCAAGAATACACGGAAGAACTGTACAAAAAAGATCTTCATGACCCAGATAATCATGATGATGTGATCACTAATCTAGAGCCAGACATCTTGGAATGTGAAGTCAAGTGGGCCTTAGAAAGCATCACTACGAACAAAGCTAGTGGAGGTGATGGAATTCCAGTTGAGCTCTTTCAAATCCTGAAAGATGATGCTGTGAAAGTGCTGCACTCAATATGCCAGCAAATTTGGAAAACTCAGCAGTGGCCACAGGACTGGAAAAGGTCAGTTTTCATTCCAATCCCAAAGAAAGGCAATGCCAAAGAATGCTCAAACTACCGCACAATTGCACTCATCTCACATGCTAGTAAAGTAATGCTCAAAATTCTCCAAGCCAGGCTTCAGCAATACGTGAACCGTGAACTCCCTGATGTTCAAGCTGGTTTTAGAAAAGGCAGAGGAACCAGAGATCAAATTGCCAACATCCGCTGGATCATGGAAAAAGCAAGAGAGTTCCAGAAAAACATCTATTTCTGCTTTATTGACTATGCCAAAGCCTTTGACTGTGTGGATCACAATAAACTGTGGAAAATTCTGAAAGAGATGGGAATACCAGACCACCTGACCTGCCTCTTGAGAAATCTGTATGCAGGTCAGGAAGCAACAGTTAGAACTGGACATGGAACAACAGACTGGTTCCAAATAGGAAAAGGAGTACGTCAAGGCTGTATATTGTCACCCTGCTTATTTAACTTCTATGCAGAGTACATCATGAGAAACGCTGGACTGGAAGAAACACAAGCTGGAATCAAGATTGCCGGGAGAAATATCAATAACCTCAGATATGCAGATGACACCACCCTTATGGCAGAAAGTGAAGAGGAACTAAAAAGCCTCTTGATGAAAGTGAAAGAGGAGAGTGAAAAAGTTGGCTTAAAGCTCAACATTCAGAAAACGATCATGGCATCCGGTCCCATCACTTCATGGGAAATAGATGGGGAAACAGTGCCAGACTTTATATTTTTGGGCTCCAAAATCACTGCGAATGGTGACTGCAGCCTTGAAATTAGAAGACGCTTACTTCTTGGAAGAAAAGTTATGACCAACCTAGATAGTATATTCAAAAGTAGAGACATTACTTTGCCGACTAAGGTTCGTCTAGTCAAGGCTGTGGTTTTTCCTGTGGTCATGTATGGATGTGAGAGTTGGACTGTGAAGAAGGCTGAGCGCCGAAGAACTGATGCTTTTGAACTGTGGTGTTGGAGAAGACTCTTGAGAGTCCCTTGGACTGCAAGGAGATCCAACCAGTCCATTCTGAAGGAGATCAACCCTGGGATTTCTTTGGAAGGAATGATGCTAAAGCTGAAACTCCAGTACTTTGGCTACCTCATGCGAAATGTTGACTCTTTGAAAAAGACTCTTATGCTGGGAGGGATTGAGGGCAGGAGGAGAAGGGGACGACTGAGGTTGAGATGGCTGGATGGCATCACGGACTCGATGGACATGAGTCTGAGTGAACTCTGAGAGATGGTGATGAACAGGGAGGCCTGGAGTGCTGCAATTCTTGGGGTCACAAAGAGTCAGACATGACTGAGCGACCGAACTGAACTGAACTGAACTGAATCTGTATTGCTACTTTTCACCCTTAAACACACACAGATACACAAATGGTTACAAATAGAAGTAAATTTAAATTTCAAAAAATGAACAATTCATTTATGGTAGCCCTGAAAGAATTCATACTTTGGAAAGACTAGCTCGGGTGGCAAGGTGAGGTATAACATGTCTTTTCTACTCTTGATGTTTCCTGGAGCAGTGCACTGGCTTCATACCCCATATAGTAAGTCCCCTACATATGAATGAGTTCTCTGCCAAGGGTGCATTCATTAAGTCCAATTTGTTCATAAGTCCAACAAAGTTAACCTGGGTACCCAACTAACACAATCAGCTATATAGTACTGTAGTGATGGGCTTATCATACTTCGCATACAAATCATACATCAAAAGCAAACACAAAAAGTAAAGGGAACATTTTTAATTTTATAGTACAGTACCTTGAAAAGTACAGTAGCTTAAAAAGTACAGTAGCTGGCATAGAGGACCTGGCATCAAGTGAACAGGCCAGAAGAGTTACTGACTGGAGAAAGGAGAGGAAGTGGGATAGCAGAGCTGAAGGGTGATCAGCAATAGGAGAGGACAAGCTGCAATTTCACTCATGCCTGCTGCTGATGGCACAGGCTCTAATTCCTTGCTGGAACAGGATGTACATCTGCATCTTTGAAAGTTCCCAAGCTGAAGGTTCCTATGTAGGGGACTTATTGTATCTTTATTCAGTCCTCTACCCCAAGGAAGGGGCCGGAATTTTCGGCTCCTCCAATTGATCTATTCTGGACAAGAGGAGGAATGATGGCAGGGCGGTGACCCAACCTCCCACTGTTAATGATTAAATCCCTCTAAATCTAGAATCTCTTATTTGAAAATCTCCTTCTCCGTAGAATAATCAACACTCTCCAATATTGGTCTCACTAGAAATGGATGTGTTTCTTTGTCTCCAAATTCTCCCCTCCTGTATCTGTTCATAGTTATCTTAAAACTCACACCATGAGGAGGATCATTCATTGTGTCCTTTTCAAAAATCCCTGTAATAGTCTTTGCCTTTTTCCTCATTTAACAGATCAGGTCTTAGCAGTTTAATTCATGATTTTTTTTCCCCTCTATGTGTTTAGCTGCAAAGAGATGAAGCTTGACAGCATAGGATTTCACTTTACTATAAACCTTGTGGGGGCTTTCCTGGTGTTTCAGTGAACAAGAATCTGCCTGCAATACTGGAGAGGCAGGAGACTAAGGTTTAATCCATGGGTCAGGAAGACCTGTTGGAGAAGGAAACAGCAATGCACTCCAGTATTCTTGCTGGGAAAATCGCATGGGCAGAGGAGCCTGGTGGGCTATAGTCCACGGGGTTGCAAAGAGTCAAACACGACTGAGTAACTAACACACACACACACACACACACACACACACACACACATACACCCCTTGCATTTTTATTTTTTTTCTATATCACAGTTTGTCCCTTAGTCATTATGAAAAAATGAGAGTCTTCAGAAGTTTGAGTGTCCTTGAAATACAGAGGATAATGTGTAAGCTTGATTTTAACATTTTGTTTCTGATTTATCTGAAAATTATCTCAGACTTTTAGAAAGAATCCTAAAGCTTATTCCAACGAGGTTAGAAAAGTTCTTAAAAGTAGTTTTGCTAAGATACTGTCCTTAGTTTTTCTGAGTCACTAAGGATTAAACATAAATTATTTAGGATTTTAATTTTTTCTTCTGCAAAAATTAATTTATACATGCAAAACTCATTTGTTCTTGAACTATTTCTCCTTCAAGAAATATATATATAATGGCTTTTTATAAGGCCTTAATAATATCATTAATATTAGATTAAACAAAGAAATTGGACATTGAAATAATATTTAATAGAATTGTACTCAGTATTTTTATTATAACTTTTTGAACTTACTCTAAGTTTTTTTTAATATATTTGTGTCTCACAGGAAGGAAAATAAAAGNTTTTATAAGGCCTTAATAATATCATTAATATTAGATTAAACAAAGAAATTGGACATTGAAATAATATTTAATAGAATTGTACTCAGTATTTTTATTATAACTTTTTGAACTTACTCTAAGTTTTTTTTAATATATTTGTGTCTCACAGGAAGGAAAATAAAAGCAAATGGATTGGGTAAATATAAAAATAGATTGATGTTTTTGCTTAGACTGTTTTGTTGAAATATAATACATAAAGGATTTAAGAAAAAAAGATGATTGTGCTTTTACAAGAGAAGTAATGGTTCATACTTAGTTTCTCATTCTATTCATTACTTTCTTGCCACCAAACATCGTCAAAGCAGGGCACTCTTTCTTCTTCTTGTGTATAATCCGGATCTACTTCATCAGCGCTTCTGGTTAAATAAACAAATCTCCTAAAATATGCACAAGTCATTCTGGAAATCCTTAACTTTACCCCTCCTCTCTTTGATGGACAGCCAAGGCTTCTGAATATGGACACGGCATCAAGTACCTATTGTTTCTAAACCGAGATACGCTATTAGGATCACTGCTATTTCATTTCATAAGGAAGAAAAAAATGGAGAGCCACCATTTAGATTTTTCTTGTTCGACCACTAAGTCATTACAGCTCTTTGCGACCCCATGGACTGCAGCATGCCAGGCTCTTCTGTCCTCCACTATCTCCCAGAGTGTTCAGATTCATATCCATTGAGTTGGTGATGCTATTTAACCATCACATCCTCTTGCCACTCCCTTCTCCTTTTGCTCTCAATCTTTCCCAGCATCAGGGTCTTTCCAATGAATTGGCTCTTCACATCAGGTGCCCAAAGTATGGGAGCTTCAACTTTAGCATCAGTTCTTCCAATGAATATTCAGGGTTGATTTCCTCTAGGACTGTCTGGTTTGTTCTCCTTACAGTCCAGGGGACTCTCAAAAGTCTTATCCAGAACTACAGTTTGAAAGTATCAACTTTTTGTGTTCAACCTTCTTTATGGGCTAACTCTTACATCTGTACATGACTACTGGAAAAACTACTTAGATAAGCTCAATAAACGTGTTACAGGTCAACCACTGTAACAAATGTCAGGCCGCAAATTAAGAAATAAAAGAATAAAAGACCAAATTAAAAAATGCATACATGTCTGAATTTGCTTTGCATATTACCTCTTATTTATTATTTTTTTTGTAACTACTATTTCGAACCTGTGTGTCAGCTTAAAAATCGTATCTAATTGTTTGATGTGCTATTGTTAGAAACATTTTTTTTATATCTTATATATGGTGAAGTTGATTTTGGGAGAGACTACATAATTTCCCAAAGTTTAGAGACAAAATAAAACTGAAATATAGATTCGTGTAATTACACAACTCACATGAACGTTCTTCCAATGATGAAAAACAGCCCTCAAAGTAAGTCAGTTATTTAAAATATATGATGCAAGATGAAGAATGGTATGTTTTAAGACATTTGAGTTATAATTTAGGAGCAAGATTATATCTGTTTCATATGTAATTTTACTATGTACTCTGTTGCAGATTCTCATTGTAGTAATATTTTCATCATCGACACATGAGTCAATACAGTGATCTTCATCTCAGAAAAGTAGATTATTTTCCTTTTTCATTGCTAAACAGGCTAGAATGTGCTTTGGCTAAAAGTTTTATTTGAAAGCTACTGCAGCTCTGAAGTGAATATTATCCAAAAAAAGTAATTAATCTATCTTTAACTATTTTAAGATGTTTCTGTTATATTCTTAGTACTTCCTAACTTTCTCAGAGATGATTACTTTTATACCTGTAAGCTGAAAATAATTTCAGACACTGAGTTCAGTTCAGTTCAGTCACTCAGTCATGTCTGACTCTTTGCGACCCCATGGACTGCAGCATGCCAGGCTTCCCTGTCTATTACCAGCTCCCGAAGCTCGCTCAAACTCAGGTCCATTGAGTTGGTGATGCCATCCAACCATCTTATCCTCTGTCGTCCCCTTCTCCTATTACTCAGACACTGAGTATTAACTATTAAAATACCTTTTTTTTTTTTCCTGTGAAGAACCTACTAAATCTATTTACTTTTCAAGGAATAGTTTGACTTTATAATAGGCAAGATTGATTATTGAGTAACTTCTCAATGAAATGCTGGAGACTTCAGTAATTAAATGATGTTATGGGGTGAAGACTTTGTGTTTGACTAGGTTATTTAAATAACTCCATAGAAATAGAAGTTAACTTAGAGAAAACAGATATTTATGGAAATATTTCTTGTCCATAGAAAACAAATTACTTATGGCTGCTGGCATGCAATTGCTTATTGCTCTGTGGATAACCCAGATTTCCAAATTTATTTCAACATTACTCTTCTTTATATACATTTATGTTTCATTGATTTCTTCATTGTACCAGTTATAATATCTTACTGATTCTTTCTTCAATAACGAGGTAAACAAAATCTTTAACACTTGCTCAATTTAGCCCTCCATGAAAGTTATAAATTTGTTTTTTATTAAAAATATTCCTTTAATATCTTTAAGATGCATTTTCATATATAGTATATTGATGTACAATGTTATTTAAAAGAGACCCTCAGTTGTCTTATTTTCTTTTAAAATACATGCAAAATTACCATTTAGAAGACTATTATTTCACTGTTAATCACCACATACTGGAAAACTTACTTTATTCCAGTTTCCTATATGCATTTGGCCTCCTCTGGTGGCTTAGACAGTAAGGAATCTGCCTGCAATGCAGGAGATCTGTGTTCAATCCCTGGGTTGGGAAGATTTACTAGAGAAATGAACAACTACCCACTCCAGTGTTCTTCCCTGGAGAATTCTATGGACAGAGGAGCCTGAAGGGCTACAGTGCATGAGGTCACAAAGAATCAGACACAACTGAGACACACACACACACACACACACACACACACACGCATTTAAATGTGTTTGGATTGAAGTAATTTCTTAGCTAGATACTGAAATAAGTTTATCTTATTTTAAGGTATGCCTTGTGTCTAAAATCTATTTTCTTAATAAAGTATTTGAAAATATCTTAGTATAAATGATCACATTGTCACATCTTAATTTAGATAGAAATTGCATGACACTTCCAATTAGGATTTTTTTTATCATTTAAAGTCTAGTCATTTTATCTTTGGTTATTAGTATCTTTATCATATAGCTTATATATTTCTCAGTTTTACAGACAGAAATACTTTTAAATTAGTTGACTGGAAACTAAAAAATTTTAACCTTAGCAGCAGTAGCAGCAGCATGCAACATTGCAAGCTTTACCTGTATGCTCCCTTTTAATCTGAAAGTCCAATAAAATACCATTAAGTCATTATGATAATTACTACAAAGACATGATTGATAGCAACTGTATTAAAACAGATTTTTAGTTACACAGTTTTATTATATTGAAACAGACAAACTTTCTATCCTATTGAAAATATAAAGCCCAAACTATTCACAAATAAAAATTTAAAACATGATGTCACCTGGCTAAAGTTTCTTTATATTCAAATATAGGGAAGAATCTATTTTAAGGCTCAATTATCCACACAGTAACGTCTTACACAGCTGAGCTATTTCTCCACATTCAATTTCCTTTGCTATGGTTAGTGCTGAAATGTTTGATCACATTTACTTAGAACACATATTGGTTTACAAACTATCTCTTACCAAACAAAAAAATTCAAGTGGAATTTTAATTACCAAACGCAAAAATGCTAAGTTTAGTCGTAGACCTATTATTTTTTTTTTTTCAAATTTGACAATTTAAAATGTCTTAAATTGCACACAGAAACAATATGTGCAATAATAAACAATAGTAATACTGTTTCAATTCCATTAAAATTTTTCCATTATCTCAAAAACTACCTATTTTCCCACTTTCTTCATGCAAATTTGTCTTAATTGCTATTAAGAAAAACTGTCATATTTATACAATTGACTCTCAAATTTCCAGGCGCCTCAACAGTAGTCATTTGCATTATTTATTTTCACCGCTAGATGTCACTACACTCTTTGCAAAAGCTAGTGTAGCTAGATTTATGGAGAAACAGAATAGTAAACACATAATTTATTAAATCTAAAAGTCAACATCATCTGTGAGGAATCATTTGGATGCATTAAAATTTTAATTAATATTATATTTGCTATTTAAATATCATTATAAGCCTGTGACATGAGGATCAAGCATTCACATTCTCATTGTCAGTTAGCATTTCAGGAATGATAGTCCTTCAAACAGTTAAAAAATGAAAGATTTCTGTATCTACCACATGTTGATGCTCCCAATGATAATATTAGAAGAAACATCCTTTTACCAATTTTATAAGAATTAAATGAACAAATATTGAACACACTTTATTCATTTTACTTGATTTCTCATTTTCCTTTTGGTAATATTAGGATATATATTATTTTAAACATATAATTATGGACACTGATATCATTCACTGTTAAAAGCTTTGGAATATTGTACATAAGACATTTATTTTTGTTCTTTCATCCATTCATTCAATAAATATTTATTGAGACCAATCATGTCCAAGAATTTAAGTGAAATGTATACTACAAAATAAGACAGATGTTCCAGCCCTGGTGGAATCTAGCTGTTTATCAATGACAACCCATGGAAAGATTTTGACTGAAAAAGAGAAGTTTGCCTCTAAAGTCTGATATCTTAGTTCCATCAGAAGATTTCAGAAGTTCGAGAAGAAGAGGTCTTACTTTTAGAAACTCTGAAACTACCTATCAATAATATTCAAAGTTGAGGTACCCATCCTTTTTGTGACTTGGCATAAGAAGGCAGTCATAAAATTAAGACACTTGCTCCTTGGAAGAAAAGCTATGACCAACCAAGACAGCATATTAGAAAGAAGAAACATTACCAACAAAGATCCATCTAGTCAAAGCTATGGTTTTTCCAGTGGTCATGTGTGGATGTGAGAGTCGGACCATAAAGAAGGCTGAGTGCTGAAAAACTGATGCTTTTGAACTGTGGTGTTGGAGAAGACTTGAGAGTCCCTTGGACAGCAAGGAGATCAAACCAATCCATCCTAAAGGAAATCAGTCCCGAATATTCATTGGAAGGACAGATACTGAAGCTGAAGCTCCCATACTTTGGCCACCTGATGGGAAGAACTGACTCATTAGAAAAGACCCCGATTCTGGGTATGATTGAAGGCAGGAGTAGGGGACAACAGAGGATGAGATGGTTGGATGGCATCACCGACTCAGTGGACATGAGTTTGGGCAGACTCAAAGAGATGGTGAAGGACAGGGAAATCTGGTGTGCTGCAGTCCATGGGGTCACNGCACCGAAGAATTGATACTTTTAAACTGTGGTGTTGGAGAAGACTCTTGAAAGTCCCTTGGACTGCAATGAGATCTATCCAATCCATTCTGAGGGAGATCAGCCCTGGGATTTCTTTGGAAGGAATGATACTAAAGCTGAAACTCCAGTACTTTGGCCACCCCATGTGAGGAGTTGACTCATTGGAAAAGACTCTGATGCTGGGAAGGATTGGGGGCAGTAGGAGAAGGGGACGACCGAAGATGAGATGGCTGGATGGCATCACGAACTCGATGAATGTGAGTCTGAGTGAACTCCGGGAGATGGTGTGGATAGGGAGACGTGGCGTGCTGCGATTTNCTGGGAAGGATTGGGGGCAGTAGGAGAAGGGGATGACCGAAGATGAGATGGCTGGATGGCATCACGAACTCGATGAATGTGAGTCTGAGTGAACTCCGGGAGATGGTGTGGATAGGGAGGCCTGGCGTGCTGCAATTCATGGGGTCACAAAGAGTCAGACACAACTGAGCGACTGAACTGAACTGAACTGAACTGAAGGACTACATGAAATTCTTACGATTAATGAAATAATGTGTGAATTAATGATAAGAAGAATAAAAATTTATTGATAGTTGTGATTTTAATAGTTAATAACTTTATTTTTATTATGAAAAACTTGAACTACATTTTAAGACTTAATCAGGCTTGTAGATTATTGAATCACATTCCATATGCAATGGTCTAAAATAGATTTTAAAGGATTTAGGAATAGCATGGAACACCAAGGTCAGTTAATTTGCTCCAAAAGATCTTGAGCTGTAAGCGTGCTAAGTGTTCTTGGTAGTAATTTTAATTCATGGACTTATTTTCTATGACAGAACTTTTAGTTTGATCATTCAGAAATCCAAGTGTCTCATTACATGCATAGACCTTACATTTTTCCTGCTAGAACAGGATATCTTATTAGTATTCCAGAGCATATGATCCAACGATTTACAGTATTCAAAAGCCTGTGAAGACTGTGAGAATATTGAAAGTTGTGAGAGGAAAAAAAAATAAGCTAAGAAAAGAATAAAACGATGAGCATTTCCTTCACACTTTTTCCCAGCTGGGACTACAGCTGCTTGATTCATACCATCTGGGAGTGTCTAATTAGAAACTACCTAGAATAGGCTTTTAAAGAAGTAATTTGAAAATAAACTTAACATCAGCAGCAGTTCACATCCCAGAGGGCTACGAGTTAAGGTTGCATGAACTTATGGATCAATGAACAAAAGAAATATTCACTAATCGCTGCACTTATACAGTATTATTCCTGAATAAAGAAAATGCCACTTTTTTTCAGTGCATAATGAAAGTGTTAGTTGGTCAGTAGCTTCCGACTATGTGCGACAGCATGGACTGTAGCCCGCTAGACTCCTCTGCCCTTGGGATTTTCCAGGCAAGAATACTGATGTGGGTAGCCATGTCTTCCTCCAGGAGCTCTTCCAGAACCAGGGATTGAACCCAGGTCTCCTGCATGAATTGTAGGCAGATTCTTTACTGTCTGAGCCACCAGGGAAGCCAAATACCAGCTGGCATTTAGGCTAGTAAATAAAATAAGAAAAAAAGAAGCTATTCATATGAGACTCTTACACAAACTCCTTGTTACATTGTGGTTTAAATTGTTTTCCAGTTTTAAAGTCATCTTTTTTTCTTTTTAACTGGAGGATAATTGCTTTACAATATTGTGTTAGTTTCTGCCATACATCAACATGCATCAGCCCAATATAATAGTGTGTCATTTCCAAACAAGTTGCTATTAATATTTAGGTTACCAAATAATTTGACCAATGATGGTCAGAATTCTAGCCTCAAAAATTGTCTTGGTCTACTAAGAATAGCATAAGTAGAAATAAAATTAAAAATTTCCTGTTTTATCAATTTAATTTAAAAAAATATTTACCATTTACAATAATTTAGACATCAAGGTGTCATAGAAATTTTCCAAATCAAAATAATGCTCTAATAGCACAAATGACCAACATTTGAAATGCACATCCAGAGACTGATGGAAAAAAAAACAAAACGCTTCAATTTTGGAGTCATTGCCTTTCTGCTAGTTGTATGGATGTTCATTCTCTATCACCAGGTTGAGTTTCACAAAAGAACACTAATATACTATATACAAATGATACAATATAGGAACACAAAAATAACTAATTTTGCTTTGATCATAATAAGGTAATTGTTTTTATTTGAAGTATTGAGAATTAAGGGCTTCCCTGGTGGCTCAGATGGTAAAGTGTCTGCCTGCAGTGTGAGAGACCCGGGTTCGATCCCTCGGTTGGGAAGATCTCCTGGAGAAGCAAATGGCAACCCACTCCAGTACTCTTGCCTGGAAAATTCCGTGGACTGAGGAGCCTGGTAGACTACAGTCCATGGGGTCGCAGAGTTGGACACGACTGAGCAACTTCACTTTTTCACTTCATTGAAAATTAAGAATATCTTATATTCTTCTCAAATATAATTTATATCGTCAAAACTACATAGGACATAGGAACTTATATTGATGCATACAAAAATGGTGTAGATACTTCCAAACCTAGAAAATTTAGTCTTAATAATTTTTCATTAATTAATCAAATTGGTAACAAACTGTTTCATTGTCTCCATTTTCTCCCCTAAGAAAGAAATAACAATTCCATCTCCAGAAAAAAGAGACACTTTTGCATGTTTAGGTGAGAATATTATCACTATTAATTCCAAAATCATAATCGCTGTTTTTGAGTAAAAAATATTCAGCTCTCTCAAAGGAATTGTGACATAATAACATTTTAAAAATCTAGAAATTGTGGTTTCTGGTTGAATGTTTTCACTGCACCATCTGCTACCAAAATATAATTGTATATTCTTCCAAATAAAAAGTAAAAGAGAAAGACTATTAAATGTTGCAATACTGGACAAAGTCACACGCAAGTTCTTATCAAACATGAGCATTCTCTCCTATCATTTCACTATTTTTTTCTATTTCTTTTTGAATCTCAGATTAATAATGTGGCTTAAAAACCCTATGCAACAAGACACATAATTTTGTATCATCCATTATATGTAATATATTGCCAGCACATTTTTTGACTTTATGGAAAAAAATGAAAAATGTGCATCCAAGATTAGGAGACCATCATCAGTACTCATTAGGTAAAGTATCAAATGTAAACAAATGGAACATATTCTCTTGACATACATAAAGTTAAAATGTAGATCATCACCAAGACAATTTTAAACTGAAGTGGATGAAACAGCATAGTGTGTATATNGGAAAAAAATGAAAAATGTGCATCCAAGATTAGGAGACCATCATCAGTACTCATTAGGTAAAGTATCAAATGTAAACAAATGGAACATATTCTCTTGACATACATAAAGTTAAAATGTAGATCATCACCAAGACAATTTTAAACTGAAGTGAATGAAACAGCATAGTGTGTATATCCAGTTTATAACTATTATTTGAATGTCACTTTATTTGTGCTATTAATTTTATTAGTTTGAGCATCAATTATTTGTATTTTTATATGCCAGAATTAAATATGAGACCAATAACCTGTGTAATCTCCTGAGCCTTATGTTTTACTAAAGTGAAAACCACATTGGGCTTCAAAGACAGAGTTCTAACTGGGAACAGGGCAGAACATTGGTGACATTTTTTCGTATTTCAAGTGAATCGAGCTGATAACAAATAACACTTTTAAGTAATTAATGTAAGATTAATTGGGCATATCAAAAATCTTGTTAAGTGGGAGGAAGGTTGTTTAAGAACAGCTGAAAAATGAATTATATAATCTACAGCATTTAATACCTTGGGGGGGAATCCCTTTTTGACTAGACATTGTTATTAATGAAATAAGCGACAGACTAGTACCAGTAGTACTAGTAACAGAAACATGAGAAGAAACAGGAGGTTGCTCTATACATATAAAGCAAATGGTAGGAGATACTGACACAATAGGACATGATAATGGACTCAAGCATAGACATATACAAGAGAAGTTTATATAGCAGTCATTGGATAAAGGAGGTGGGGGAATAATAGTAAAGCAGGAACAATTCATTACACATTTATTCATTGAACTCAAACATGGCAGTGTACTGCCATGAGAAACTTTTGTAATCAGATAGAAGATAAAACTAACAGAAAGCATGAAGCAGTCACTAAATCTTTTTACTATCTGTGGATTCGAGGCACAGCCATGAGATTTATTTGACAAAAGGATTGCTACAGCAAATTGTATCATGGGGTGTTTTTCTTTGGAAAACATTATTTCAGTTCAAGTTTTTCAAGTTTGGTTCTTACTAACTTAGAATTTCACATTAGAGTAATAACACATACAGACACATGCAAACACACACACACACACTTCACCAAAATTACATGCAATCAGCAAAATGATATGCACTTTAACTGGTACATTTCACAGAGTAACTTGGTCATATTAGTCATAGAGGAATTACTTTTGTCAGAAAGTGCAATATTTATTAAAAGATGCTCTCATCTTATAAAGATTATTCAGCTATTTGCAGGAGGAACAAGAGGTAATCTTCTCATTTGATCTGTATTTCCCAGAGTTCACGCTGGAAGAAAATAAATAATTTCTATCATATAAGAAAATTTTAGTAATTATTATTTAAATTATTTTAATTAATAATACACAGTATCACCTTAATACAGGTTACTACTGTAACAAATACAGGGGTTGCCTGAGTATAGTTTGCTTCTCGAAAAGTTACCTCATATTTAGCCACACTGCTATTCAGAGTGTGCTCTATATTTAGACAGAGCTGATATATTAGGTTGATCAATATAAAATGTTTTCATCAAATATTATACAATATCAGTTCCTTTGATAAGGTAATCAAGATGCATCTAACCTACATGGTTAAATTCATAAATTCTCAGGATAACAATAGTGGTCAATAAATAGAGTCCAAAGAAACAAATTCTACCCTGTATTTTACTTCTCAATATCTTCTTTGACCATGACAACTGATAACATTCGCTGAGTCTCAATTTATTCCTTTGGATAGTCTGTAACCAGTCAATTATTCATTCATATTTTTCAGAAACTCCATCAATCATCTTTTCTCTGCTATGGTTATATAGGTTCTATTTATAACAGTGGACAAATGTGAAGATTTAAGTAATATATAATAGTTATTTGTACACCATAAAGTTCCAAGTAAGTGTGAAATTATTTTATTATAAATTAAAACTAATTAAAAATGTGAACATATCATAGTGGTGGAAAGTGGTAGTCACACAGTCGTGTCTGACTCTTTGGGACCCCATGGACTGAAGCCCGCCAGACTCCTCCATTGGATTCTCCAGGCAAGAATATGGGAATGTGTTGCCATTCCCTTCTCCAGAACATATCATATTTAAGATCATAAAAGAAAAATGAGAACAAAGTATTCATCTAGAGCTCAACTAATGCCCCATGTAACCACACAGCAGATTACTCAAATTAAAAAAAAAAAAAAAGTGCATATTCTTGGAGAAAGCTTTCCAAGGCACACTATTGCTGTATAAACAAAAATATGAAATACGCTTCCATATAGAACGGACTTTTGGCCTCTGAGGGAGAGGGAGAGGGTGGAATGATTTGGGATAATGGCATTGAAGCATGTATACTATCATGTAAGAAACGAGGCACCGGTCTATGTTAGATGCAGGATGCAGGATACTTGGGGCTGGTGCACGGGGAAGATCCAGAGAGACATTGTGGGGTGGGAGGTGGGAGGGGGATTCAGGATTGGGAGCTCGTGTACACCTGTGGTGGATTCATGTCGATGTATGGCAAAGCCAATAGAGTATTGTAAAGTAAAAAAAAATAAGAAGAAGAAAAGGAGACACATATATTTATGCACAAAAAGACACAATATGTGTGTATGTGTGTCTCTATACAAATGAGCATATTCGTGGTTTCTGGGGGCTGGGAGGAGTTGGTGGGAGAGGAGAAAAAAAAGTATCTTCCTCTTTTTCCACCCATTTTCCTATTTTCCAGTTCACTTCTCCTTCCCCTGATTTTTCTCCTTCTTTTCCTCCTTCACTTCTACCTCTTCCACTTATGTTTAGATAGTTTACCATATATTGTGTTAAATTAAACGCTTACAGTGTTTCTTAGTGATGGGATCATGGGATAATTTTATATACTTGTTTTCACTTTCTATAATGTTCCAAATTTAAAATATTATATGTTGCTAAAAATTCTTATTCAGTTCAGTCATGGTTACACAGACATTAGCAAACTTTAAGATTTTCAAATCTGAAAAGGTAAAGAAGGGGGGAAAGTTCTTGATCAAACTAATGTGTTTCTATAAATGAAATGTTAATATTGCTCCCCTTGACTTTTTTTCTCATATTTCTTTACTAATTGAGAAGAAATGTTTAAATAGTCACAAGTCTGTCTTCCACTTCCTAAGTCCTTTCATTCATTCACCTAATTTCTTATCACTTGTTTAATAGACATATTAAAAATATATCTTGCCTCAGCCAATATGCTATGTGATAAAAAAAAAAATGAATGTAGAGTTTATGTTCTTAAGACGCTAAAAGGATGAGACCACTTAAACTAAAATATCTACAGTCTAATAAGTTCTGTAGTAGAGGTATGATAGTTGAAAAGGGATGAGAGAGGAAAAGTTAGTTATATAAAATCTGCTTTATGTTGACGTCAATCTTCAGTTCAGTTCAGTATCTCAGTCATGTCTGACACTTTGCGACCCCATGAATCACAGCACACCAGGCCTCCCTGTCCATCACCAACTCCCGGAGTTCACTCAGACTCACATCCATTGAGTCAGTGATGCTATCCAGCCATCTCATCCTCTGTCGTCCCCTTCTCCTCTTGCCCCCAGTCCCTCCCAGACGTCAATCTTAGCAAAGAGGATAACTTCTATAGAGTTCTGAAGAAATTATAGTAATCAACTGGTATAGAGAAGAAATGAATCATTTTAGCAAAGAAAATTAAATCATAGCCATGTAGGATTTAAGCAGCCTAGGAGAGTGACGTTAACAAGATAGTGGTACGGGAGTTTCCCGGCTCCCGGGAGCTCAAGGCTAATGATGAAGATGCACGACAGGGCCCTATAATAGAACAGTAGAAGTTCTGTGAGTCAACTGATGGTCTTATATGATGGGAAAAGGAGTTCTACTCTGAAAATGAGAAGTGTTTTTTTCAAGCAGGAAATTATTGGTTCAAAGTTTGACGTCAGGAACTTTAGCTACGGTTAACTACACTTTTCCTCCAATTTTACTTTCCCCCCTCTTACTCTCTATTTCTTCTCATAAGTCTCTTCTCATCATCCCAGAAAGTAGACCTCTTCTTTTCTTTCTTTTCTCTACTTCCTTCACTTCTTCCACCAGATTTAAATGGGGAGAAACCGAGTGGGTAAATATTCTTAGAAAATTTCATTGCTTTTTAAATGGATACTTGGTTGAAAATGTACATTCATTGCAATCTAACTATTATACTTTCAGGTGAATTCAGAAATACTTTTGCTCTTCACTTCAGTTCAATTCAGTCGCTCAGTCATGTCCGACTCTTTGTGACCATATGGACTGCAACACGCCAGGCCTCCCTGTCCATTACCAACTCCCGGAGTTTACTCAAACTCATGTCCATTGAGTTGATACCATCCAACCATCTCATCCTCTGTCATCCCCTTCTCCTCCCGCCTTCAGTCTTTCCCAGCATGAGGGTCTTTTCAAGTGAGTCAGCTCTTCACATCAGGTGGAAAAGTATTGGAGTTTCAGCTTCAGCATCAGCCCTTCCAATGAACGCCCAGGAGTGATCTCCTTTAGGATGGACTGGTTGGATCTCCTTGCAGTCCAAGGGACTCTCAAAAGTCTTCTCAAACACTACAATTCAAAAGCATAAATTATTTGGCACTCAGCATTCTTTACAGTCCAACTCTCACATCCATACGTGACCACTGGAAAAGACTTAGCCTTGACTAGCTGGACCTTTGTAGGCAAAATAATGTCTCTGCTTTTTAATATGTTGTCTAGGTTGGTCATAACTTTCCTTCCAAAGAGTAAGCATCTTTTTATTTCACAGCTGCAGTCATCATCTGCAATGATTTTGGAGCCCCCCAGAATAAAGTCTCTCAGTTTCCACTTTTTCCCCATCTATTTGTCATGAAGTGATCTAACTAGATGCCATGGTCTTAGTTTTCTGAATGTTGAGCTTTAAGACAATTTTTTTCACTTTCCTCTTTCACTTTCTTCAAGAGGCTCTTTAGTTTTTCTTCACCTTCTGCCATAAGGGTGGTGTCATCTGCATATCTGAGGTTATTGATATTTCTCCCAGCAATCTTGATTCCAGCTTGTGCTTCTTCCAGCCCAGCGTTTCTCATGATGTACTCTTCATATAAGTTGAATAAGCAGGGTGACAATATACAGCCTTGGTTCACTCCTTTTCCTTTTTGGAACCAGTCTGTTGTTCCATGCCCAGTTCTAGCTGCTGTTTCTTGACCTCCATACAGATTTCTCAAGAGACAGATGGTCTGGTATTCCCATCTCTTTCAGAATTTTCCAATTTGTTCTTACATGGACCCAAAGGTGTATGTTGAAAACTGTTCACTGAAACACTAGTCATAATCATGAAACCTGGAAGGAAAGTATTTTTTGCTATCCCACCTGGAATAGGCTTCCCATGTGGCTCAGAGGTTAAGAATCCACCTACCTTGCAGGAGACCTGGGTTCAATCCCTGGGTTGCGAAGATACCCTGGAGAAGGAAATGGCTACCCACTCCAGTATTTTTGCCGGGAGAATTCCATGGACAGAGTAGCCTGGCAAGCCCCAGTTTGTGGAGTTGCAAAGAGTCAGACACCACTAAGCAAATTTGCATTTTTTTTGTTATATAAAAATATGCAGGCCTTTAAAAATGAGTTAGCTGCACATGTACTGACAATGAAAAAAACTGTGCAAATAATGCATACACCTTATTAAAGGCTGTATTAAAATGAGAAGTGATATATATATAATCAAACTATATTTTGTACAGGTGTAAAATTATAGAAAAAGAAACTTTGAATCTATAGTACAGGAAGAATAGGAAAAATTTGCCACACTTTGTATTTTTATATAAATATTTGACTCTCCTTAAACATAAATGATAATCATATTTTTAAAATGCCAAGAAGCCAATATAAACAAATATTTGAATAGGGCTTAATAGAAACTTCCACAAAATATATATTTCAACAGAGTTTCATATACAGTAGAAACAATAAAATTTAACATATTTCCTAGTCTTTTATTCAATAAAATACTTAATTTTTATTTTTCTTCTCATTGTTTCCTTCTTTAAAATAAGGCATTTTGCATTTATCATGAAAGAAAATCAATTTTAGATCATTAGGAGTTACCTCATAATAGTGCAGGGAAGCCTGGAGTGCTGCAGTCCATGGGGTCACAAAAAGTCGGACATGACTTAGGAGTGAACAACAAAAATGGACTTCAATTACTAAAATGCTCAAAGGAAGTTGTATAAAAATATGCACTAGTCACTGCATAGATAACCATATTTAAGGCAAAAATTGCATGGGTGCTTTTAACTCTGAAAGCCTGAATATCTATTCCCTATTGAATTTACAGAACTTTGAAAATTTATTTAGTTTTTAGTTTGCCTTACCAGTTTTTACCTAATGAGGTTGCATTTCTCCTTTTTCCTAATGATTTAAAATATCTAAGATTAAAAAAAATTTAAATATATATAACATAAAATACTGAAAAAATCATTTCATTATGTACATACACTAAAAATATATATATCATCCATCTAAGCTTATAATGTAAATTACAGTGTTGTCTGTAAACTATCCATAAGTCTGTGTTTGTAATTGAAATCTGTTATGTTAGTGAAAGAGTCACAGACTTCACAGTTATGGATTTTCCTTCACTTCCAAATGAACTAAAGTTCTGAAATGAACTTTAGCACTGTTATTTTAATAGTCACTGCTGCCTGCAAGCTAGCTGCAGGCCATTTTAGTTACCAGAAGCAACAGTAATTTACAGTATCATTCTATGACTATTTGTAGGTAAAATTTTGTAGGCAGCTGACTCCAGCCAAAGGCTAGCTTTAGGATAGCAACATAATCCCTAAGAAAAAAATGTGAAATAACCCAGCCGTCTAAGCATGAAAAGGAAATGCACCTTGCTTGACAATATTTGGAACAAGAAATAGTTTCTGAAGTTTGTTTGACATTTATGAAAATATATAAATTAAGATAATGAGTCATTTAAACAGCTCATACTTAATACATTCATTTTTTCATTATATGAAAATTTCTTTTTTAAAAAAGTTGAGTCCAGATGTTTCCCATTATGAATAATTTGTCAATTTGTGCCAGAAACTAAACTTGAAAAATGTGATTGATCATTCCCATTAAGAAATGAGACTCAAAGTCCGTTCCACTAAATCAAGCTTAAATTAGTGATTGTGTACTTAGAGGTAGTTTGAAATCTAAGGATTCTTTGTGTTAAAAAAACTTTTAAACTATATTTTTGGCAAATTGGCTGATTATTTGGCAAATTATTCTTTGACTTGAAAGTAAGAGAGACATGAAGAGACAAAGCTCACAGTGGAAAGTCTCTACAAGAGATGTAGCATTATTCTCAGGTTTCAATATGGAGAATAGTGTGACTGGTTTCATTTCTAATCTAGCTTCCCTGTGGTTTAGAAGAGTATTTCATTTTCAAAATTGAAAAGTGAAGACTGTCTACTGTGATAGAATAGTGGCTCTCAGAAGTGTCCATAGTCTCACCACTGGAACCTGTTACCATATTAGCTAACATGGCAAAAGGGGCATTGAAGATGTAACTATCCAAGGATCCTGGGATAGGAAGAGGAATCTGGGTTATCTGAGTGTGGCCAATGTGAACATAGGAGTCTTTATGTGAGTAAAGAGAAGAGTTAGAGTGACAGAGATGAGAAAACTTGAAGCAGGGGCTGAGGTGGTGTGATTCTAAAATGAAGAAATGGGCGATAAGTAAGGAATGCAGGTGGTCTCTGGAAGGGAGAAAAGGCAAATAGATTAATTCTCTTCTAGAACCTCCGAAAGCAAAGCAATGCAGCTCTTTATTTTAACCCAAAAGTTCCTGTTGGACTTTTTACTTTCAGTACTATAATAACATTTTTATTGTTTAAACACACTAAGTTTTGCCAGTATGTTAAACAGCCAGTATAAGAGATTAATAAGATGCTAATACAGTTGAATATATAGTTTTAAAGAAATAGGTAATCCAGATCTAGGTTTTTTGAACCTCTGCCTAGGTTCTTATATCTTTAACTTCATGTAATTAGTGTTCTATAAATTTTCTTATATTTTAACTTTATAGTAAGAAACATTTGAGACTATACATATCCCGTTCAGTCACTCAGTCGTGTCCGACTTGTTGCGACCCCATTGACTGCAGCACCAGGCTTCCCTGGCCATCACCAACTCTCAGAGTTTACTCAAATTCATCTCCATTGAGTCAGTGATGTCATCCAACCATATCATACTCTGTCATCCCCTTCTCCTCCTTCCTTCAATCTTTCCCAGCATCAGGGTCTTTTCAAATGAGTCAGCTCTTCGCATCAGGTGACCAGAGTATTGGAGCTTCAGCTTCAGCATTAGTCCTTCCAATGAACATTCAGGACTGATTTCCTTTAGGATGGACTGGTTGGATCTCCTTGCAGTTCAAGGGACTCTCAAGAGTCTTCTCCAACACCACAGTTCAAAAGCATCAATTCTTCAGTGCTCAGCTTTCTTTATAGTCCAACATTCACATCCATATATGACTACATGATGAATACTATATGTTTCCATATAAATAATAATGTATAATGTGTATATATGTGCACACATACACATATGCATATTTTCAAAACTTTAAAACCTTTTACATCCTAATACGAGCAAAATACTTTCATTTTCTCTGGAATACTAAGTACAGTCTAATTTTGTGAGTTGCTTCACAAGGCTGAAAAAACACAAGGGTAATGGCAACATCAAATCCCAATATTTAATCCTCAAATAGTGTCAAAGCCCCAGACAACTCTGCAGTAAGGTGGTAGTGACTGTATGCATGCTAAGCCGCTTCAGTTATGCCCAACTCTTTGCAAACCTGTGGATTGTAGCCCACCAGACTCCTCTGTCCACAGGATTCTCCAAGCAAGAATACTGGAGTGGGTTACCATGTCCTCCTCCAGAGGATCTTCCTGACCCAGGGATTGAACCCATGTCTCTTGAGACTCCTGCTTTGGCAGGTGGGTTCTTTACCACTAGTGCCACCTGGGAAGCCTTGATATTGACTAGTGTGAACAATCTATGTGCAGAGAAGAGAGAATCCATACACTTCTATATGTAAATACTTTTTTTTTCTATTTAGAGTTAGTTTTTTAAAAGCTTCCAGTAAAAACAAATTAGGTAGGTATATTTACATGGCATTTATTCTTGCATGTAACAAATTGCTGACATATATTTTTATTTCAAGGCTGATTTTAATTTCCCAGATAGTAACTGTGCATGTGTGATACTTCTCACTAATATTGGTGGATAGAAATTAAAATATAAAGCTATGTTTTAATCAATTAAAGTTTTGACTTAACCAAAACACTCTAACTAATGCCACTAGAGGAAAGGATCATTTGGGGAAGTACACTTGCTTTATAATTACAGGCTGGCACAGGGATGATCCAGAGAGACGTTGCAGGGTGGGAGGTGGGAGGGGGATTCAGGATTGGGAGCTCGTGTACACCTGTGGTGGATTTATGTCGATGTATGGCAAAGCCAATAGAGTATTGCAAAGTAAAATAAAGTAAAAAAAAAATAATTACAGGCTGGCATTCTACATTACTATTACTCTTTTTACCATTTGATTCACTAGTATACCAATTCAAGAATGGACTGTGCTATACTTGTAAAGAATGGACACTGTTATAGAAATAGAAAATGCGAGCCAATATTGCAGGTGCTACTGTATAAAATGATCAGCGTTTGATATTGAACACCAGGAATTATTTTTTAACCACTACATGATTAGAGTGATAGTTTTCTAGAGAGGAGTTTCATCCACAAATCAACAGGATCGGTTACATAATTTGAAGGTCTAGTACAAATTTAAAATGTGGGACACCTTGTTCAAAATTATCAAAAACTTTATGATGGTGACAGGAAAGAATTTTACCAAAGTGGGCCTTTATAGCACAGGGCTCTGTGCAAAGGCATGGATCAGAAGCTCATAAATCCAACCCTGGAAATAGTTATAAAGCATAAAAGTTTAAGGCTATGGCCCATATCCATTTTTATTCATAACTTATCTATATCTATATTAATTTGTTGTTGTTCAGTCACTCAGTCACACACAACTCTTTGCAACCCCATAGACTGCAGCATACCAGGCTTCCCTGTCCATCACCAACTCCTAGAGCTTGCTCAAACTCCAGTCCATCGAGTTGGTTTTGCCATCCAACCATCTCATCTTCTGTCATCCCCTACTCCTTCTGCCTTCAATCTTTTCCAGAATCAGGGTCTTTTCCAATGTGTCAGTTTTTCACATCAGGTGACCAGAGTATTGGAGCTTCAGTTTCAGCATCAGTCCTTCTAATGAATATTCCGGATTGTTTTCCTTTAGGATTGATGGGTTTGATGTCCTTACAATCCAAGGGACTCTCAAGAATCTTCAACACCACAGTTCAAAAGCATCAGTTCTTCGGCATTCAGTCTTACATATGGTCCAAGTCTCACATCCAAAAATGACTGCTGGAAAATCCATAGGTTTTAACATTGAGACGTTTGTCAGCCAAGTGATGTCTCTGATTTTTAATACCTTGTTTAGGTTTGTGATACCTTTACTTCCGAGGAGCAAGCATCTTGATTTCATCACTGCAGTCACCATCTGCAGTGATTTTGGAGCCCCCCAAAATAAAGTCTGCCACTGTTTCCACTGTTTCCCCATCTATTTGCCATGAAGTGATAGGACCAGATGCCATGATCTTAGTTTTCTGAATGTTGAGTTTTAAGCCTGCTTTTTATCTTTCCTCTTTTTGTCTTCATCAAGAGGCTCTTTAGTGCCTCTTCACATTCTATCATAAGGGTGGTATCCACTGTGTATCTGAGGTTATTGATATTTCTCCTGGCAATCTTGATTCCAGCTTGTGTTTCATCCAGCATGGCATTTTGCATGATGTGTTCAGCATTTAAGTTAAATAAGCAGGGTGACAATATATAACCTTGAGGTTCTTCTTTCTCAATTTGGAACCAGTCAATTTTTCCATGTCTGGTTCCATCTGCTTCTTGATCTGCATACAGGTTTCTCAGGAGGCAGGTAAGGTGATCTGATATTCCCATCTCTTGAAGAATTTTCCACAGTTTGTTGTGATCCACGCAAAAGATTTTAGCATAGTCAGTGAAGCAGAAGTAGACGTTTCTTTGGAATTCTCTAGCATTTTCTAAGACCCAACAGATTTGGCTATTTGTTCTCTGTTTCCTCTGATTTCTAATGTCAATACTAGTGGCTAAATCTATATACAACCTCAGAGTCACTGAGAGATCTTTATAAATTTTCTAGTCCAATTTTGTCTTTTTGGAAATTAGAAAACTGAGCCTTACAGCATTTTAACTATATTAGTAGTTGAGATTAGAAATTAAAATAACATCCTTCAAAACATATTTTAGGCATTTTTCTTAACTGCCAGTTTAGGGCTCCTTCTACCATGTCAAAACCTCTCTGCTCCATATCACTAGGAAACTGAACTGCATATTTCTGTTCTAACTCACTGTGCAAAATAGCCTTTGAATAGACTGTTTTATACAGTATTCAACAGAATAAACAATGCTGATGGCAGAGTTCAACAATTTTCAGGGACAGAGTAAATAAAGATTGTTATATAATAACATATAAATAGAAGAATTATATAGTTTATTGTCTAAACTGGAGCATTTTGTTAGTTAACGAGGGCACTAGTAATAACTATGTGGAGACAACAATGAACATAGTACTGTCTTGAGCAGAACTGGATTTATGTCACTTTACATATAGCGAAAGCTAACATCTAAAGAAATTTAAAAACTTACCAGGCATTGTCCTAAGGGCTGTGCTTGCATTCAGTTCTTGTTTCATCAGTACCTGCTTATGCGCTCTCAACACTCTCATTTTGAACATAAGAAAATTGAGGGACTTTTCTGGTGATCCCGTGGTTAAGAATCTGCCTCACAATGCAGGGGACACATGTTTGATCCCCGGTTGGGGAACTTAGATCCTATATGCCACAGCACAACTGAGCCTGTATGCCACAACTACTGAGGCTGCACTCTCCAGAGCCTGTGACCCACAACTAGAAAGTTCATGCGTCACAATGAAAGATTCCACATGACTCAACAAAGAACCCACATGCCACAGCTATGACCTGAAACAGTCAAATAAATAATTATTAAGAAAATAAAATTGAGACATGATGGGTCTCAAGACAAGATTTTACATATGGATAAATATATTCATACTCAAGTATGAAGCTGAGACTTGAACCCTGTCCTGGAGTCCACAACATGAACTAAATATGCAATGCTATCCCTCATATAATCCATGATCATAGCAGCCTGGATTATTGAGCCATGAAGACAAGTATGATAAAACAACTTGTGATTAAAAAAGAAGAAAATAAAAACTTGTGAAAGAGTCTCCAGTGATCAGACAAAAGCCTATCCCAATCCTCACTCTTTGGAAGCCAACAATCTGATATGAATCAAAACCCACTTCCCGTTCCATGATATCAGTGAGGTGTATCAGAGAACTGACCTTATATTCCACACTAGAATCAATAACTGTGTGTGAGTCAGTGCTCCAGTTTCACCAGGAAGTTGACAGTAGATGGGGGGGATAAGTGAATTGCCACCTCACCAATTCCCAGGGGAGAGTTACCCCACTTTTGGTAGAGCAATGCTGTGGGGCCCAACAAGAAGCTGGTTATGAATACGCATCTACCCATCATGCTAAAAAATCAATATTCCAACTGCAAAAAATTTCAGAATCTCATAACAACAATATCCAGGATGCAATACAAAATAACTTGTCATACAAAGAACTAGGAAAAGGACAACTTGAATGAAAGAGAATCAATAGATACCAACAACAGTAAAATAAACTGGAATCCATCAATCCATCCAAGAGACTGGAATCATCTGACAAGAATTTTACAATGGCCATTGTACAAATATTTAATAAGCAATTATGCATTCTCTTGAAACAAATGAAAGTAAAAAATTCTAATGAAGATTTGGAAGTTACAAAAATAACCTAATTGAAATGATAGAAGTGAAAAATGACAAGGAAACAATATACTCAGTGAATGGGCACAATAGCAAAGTGAAGCCAGAAGAGAAAATTGATGAATTTAAAGACATACAAATATAATTTATTTAGTCTAGACATCAAATAAAGGTGACTGAAAAACAAACAAACAGAATCTCAGAGACCTAAAGGATGGTAATAAAAGAGATAATGTTCACTATCATCAGAGTCCCAGAAGAAAAAAGATAGTGTAGGATGAAAAAATATATAACAAAAAAGACTGAAAACTTCCTGAATTTGTTGAATGGTGTAAAACTAAATATTCAAGAAGCAGAGCAAATCCGGAGTAGGATAAACCTAAAGAAATTCATGTTAAGACCTATCATGCTTCAGTTTCTGAAAGCAAATGACAAATAAAAATATTGAAAGCAGAGAAAAACTGTACATTTTATAGAACCATAATTAAATGATAGTAGTTTGTCATGTGAAACCATAAAATCCAGAAGAAAGTGGACAAGATTTTTTAAGTACTGAAAGAAAAAGCTGAAGTTAATTCTATATTCAGTGACATGCTTTAGCGATGGAAAGAAAATAAAGACATCGTGAAATAAAGGAAAGCTAAGAGAATAAGATAATTATGTTTAAAAAGTAGAATTAAAATTGGACCTACAGCAAAATAAGGTTTCTGTACTTCACTCAAAGTAGTAAAAAATCAATTATACCAATCTGTGGTAAGTTACATATGCATATTATTTTAACTAGAGCAACTAAGGAAACAAAACAAGATTGTATACTCCAAAACACTAATGATGGAATCTTAAGGTATTCATATAACCCACAGGAAGGCAAAAAAAGAAAAACAGGAATTGGTTGCTTAGTAAACAAAGCAAACAAATTAGAAATGGTAAACAAGCTAGATGAAAGTGAAAGAGGAGAGTGAAAAAGTTGACTTAAAGCTCAACATTCAGAAAGCTAAGATCATGGCATCTGGTCCCATCACTTCATGGGAAATAGATGGGGAAACAGTGGAAACTGTCAGACATTTGGGGCTCCAAAATCACTGCAGATGGTGATGGCAGCCATAAATTAAAAGACACTTATTCCTTGGAAGAAAAGTTATGACCAACTTAGATAGCATATTCAAAAGCAGAGACATTACTTTGCCAACAAAGGTCCATCTAGTCAAGGCTATCGTTTTTCCAGTGGTCATGAATGCATGTGAGAGTTGGACTGTGAAGAAAGCTAAGCAGCAAAGAATTGATGCTTTTGAACTGTGGTGTTGGAGAAGACTCTTAAGAGTCCCTTGGACTGCAAGGAAATCCAACCAGTCCATTCTAAAGGAGATCAGCCCTGGGTGTTCTTTGGAAGGACTGATGCTAAAGCTGAAACTCCAATACTTTGGCCACCTCATATGAAGAGTTCACTCATTTGAAAAGTCTCTGATGCTGGGAGGGGTTGGGGGCAGGAGGAGAAGGGGACGACNTTCTAAAGGAGATCAGCCCTGGGTGTTCTTTGGAAGGACTGATGCTAAAGCTGAAACTCCAATACTTTGGCCACCTCATATGAAGAGTTCACTCATTTGAAAAGTCTCTGATGCTGGGAGGGGTTGGGGGCAGGAGGAGAAGGGGACGACCGAGGATGAGATGGCTGGATGGCATCACTCACTCAATGAACATGAGTTTGAGTGAACTCCAGGAGTTGGTGATGGACAGGGAGGCCTGGCATGCTGCAATTCATGGAGTCGCAAAGAGTCAGACACCACTGAGTGACTGAAATGAACTGAACTGAACTGAGACAAGCTATAAAATATTAATCATCAATTTAAATGTTCTATATAAAATAAGTCTAACAATATGCTCTCTACATGAAACTTCAAATACAACATAGATAAATTGAAATTCAACATTTTGGCAAATAGATGGGGAAACAGTGACAGACTTTTTTCTTCGGCTCAAAAATCACTGCAAATGGTGACTTCAGCCATTAGATTAGAAGACACTTGCTCCTTGGAAGAAAAACTATGACAAAGCCAGACAACATATTACTTTACCAACAAAATTCTGCCTAGTCAAATCTATGGTTTTTCCAGTAGTCATGCATGAATGGGAGAGTTGGGCCATAAAGAAAGCTGAGAACTGAAGAATTGATGCTTTTAACCTGTGGTGTTGGAGAAGACTCTTGAGAGTTCCTTGGACTGCAAGGAGATCAAACCAGTATACCCTGAAGGAAATCGATCCTGAATATTCATTGGAAAGACTGATGCTGAGGCTGAAGCTCCAATACTCTGGTCACATAATGTGAAGAACTGAGTCATTGGAAATGACCCTAATGTTGGCAAAGATTAAAGGCAGGAGGAGAAGGGGATGACAAAGGATGAGATGGCATCACTAACTGGATGGACATAAGCTTGTGCAAGCTCTGGGGGTTGGTGATGGACAGGGAACCTGGCGTGCTGCAGTCAATGGGCTCACAAAGAGTTGGACATGACTGAGCCACTGAACTGACTGAAGTTGAAAGTAGAAATATAAATAAAACTATATCAGGTAAATATTAAGCTAAAATATGTGGACAATACCTGTGATACCAAATCAGCAACATACATTTTTTAAAAGTAAAATTATATTTCTAAATAATCTACAATGCCTTTTCATTCACAAATATAACATTTTCAACATGCTAAAATAAGTACCATTAAACCTAGATACAGACACAATTATTTCTTAACGTGTATTAATATTTATTAACTTACCTCTTTCTTCCTAAAATGACTTCATAATTTCCCTTTCTAATTCTCCTTTACTTGATTAAACAGAATTAAAATATATTCACATGCAAAATAAAAACAAACAAACAAAAACATAATAGCTAATATTCTGTGCTAAAAGAAATTCCTTTTGAAACAGGTATCCTTAGTAATAAAAGAAAGTACTTCATTTCACTGTCCTAATTATGCAAATTGAAGTTCTTAAGCTCTCTTGCCAAAGAGGAAGGTGAAACTTTCCTACAGAGGGAGTAGACCAGTTGCTCAAATCAACCCTACTCCACTTCAAATAAAGTTTGAAATCTTTTTGTAGTGGACTGATTCAATCTCTTTCAAGTTGAGCTGATAAAAGTCTCCATAAGATATCTCTCAGACCACAGTTATGGGGGAAAAAACAAAACTTCTAATCAAATAGACACCAATAACAAATGAATTAATAACACTAGAATAGTATAACTCCCATCCACTAGGTTGGCATGGGTGGAAAAAAAAGTGTGTAAAATAAGCTAATTTTTAATAAATTATCAGTGATAATTATTTTCATTGCTATAATTTTGGTTCTGGTATATTGACGGGCAAATAAATATCTTCTTAACTACACAAATAAGCTAATTTAAAACATTTAGAACTTTCTTTGCTTGTTTGTTTACTGGGACTCCTCATCCTGTCCTTGAAGTTAAAAATGAGATGTTGCACATTTCTTCTGCGTGTGCTTGAGTTTGAATGCTTTACTTCCCCGTCTTCATCCTTTCAGAGTACTGTATGTGCAAGTGTTCTTTAAATAAATGTGTAATCATTTAAAACTGAGGACTAGGAACTGATAGCTTATTCTGTTGCAGGAGATGGGACAGATTTCCAGGGCCTGGAGTGGATTATTGCTTAATATTCAAAAATGAATTATTGGGGAGACACTTGTGCTGGCAAAGCAAGAGGCTTTTATTGGGAAGGGGCGCCCAAGCAGAGAGCAGTGGGGTAAGGGAACTGAGGAGAACCACTCTGCTACATGGGTTCCAGTCTCAGGACCTATAGAAATGGGATTAGTTTCCTGGTTGTCTGTGGCCAATCATTCTGAATTAGTCCTTCCTGATGGCGTGTTCATCATTCAACCAAGATGAATTTCAGTGAGAAGGATTCTGGGAGGTTGTTGGGACATACAGAGTGGCATCCAAACTTCTTCCAGCTGTGAGTTTCAATTTAGCTTGTTAGTTCTGCATTCCTTACCAGGACTTCCTGTTGTAAGAAAGCTAATGCAAGTGGCTACTATTGGACCTGGCCAGTGTAGGCGGTTTCTGTCAGTAGTTTCCTAGCAACTCTGTCTTACCACACTGGGGAGAAGTGTGTATGACTCCTCAGTTACCAAGTCGGTATAACTTTATTAGTAAATTAAATTATCTTTAAAAAAAATGCCCACAAGCTAAAATTCAAAAGTAAGATTGCATTCTGAAGCTTTGTGTATTGCTTATAACTATCAGAGCAACTTCCTGCTTTATTATTGTGAAACAAGAGAAATTTTATAATACTACTGGAGGAAAAACTGATACACAGTATCTCTGAAAGAAAAGAGATCAGTTATTAATTGAATTGATGTTTGGCTTGTCTCAGTAGCTTTATTCTCTAGGAACACTTTGGCTATGATTGTGAGCCGAGTTTAACCTCTGTTAAATGCAGACAGGAGAACAGCAGGAATTCATAAGAGATAGAGGAATGTTGTATGAGTGACAAGGTTTGATTTGTTTGGAGGAAGTACTTGCCCCAGAAGATGATGCTGAGATTGATATTATTGAATAGAGTGGTTCTACCGTGTGTTCCCTCAGGACAGTTTCATCCAAGAATTTTAGTTGCAGAGGCACCACTGAGAGAGCTAATTATTCAGTTCTGTGATTTTCAGGTATTAAGTTAGATTTTTATAAGATGATTTATTTAAGCCACACACAGCCTATTTATGTATCCACATTTTACAATGAGAAGATGGAAAAATAGTGACAAATCACTTGGCTGTGGTCCTTCAGGTGGACGCTAGTCAAACTAGTGTTGTCTTCATCTAATAATCTCTTTCCACATAAGACGTTCCAAAAATGACTTATAAATTTAATTAGGAAAAGAAAACTGACCCAACATATAAAATATACTCCGTATATGAATAGACAAATGAGCTTCTCAGGTGGCTCAGTGATAAAGAATCTGCCTGCCAAGCAGAAGACGTGGGTTCAATCACTGGGTTGGAAAAACCCCTGGAGAAGGAAATGGTAACCCATTCCAGTATTCTTGCTTGGAAAATCCCATGGACAGAGGTGCCTGGCAAGTTATAGTCCATGGGGTCACAAAAAGGTTGGATACCACTTAGCGACTAAATTACCACCATGAATAGCCGAAGATTTCAGTTTTCAGTAATGCATGGATAAGTTATTTGAACTACACCTTTCACCGAAACAGTCCAAAATACCACTTATCCGTACATTTTTAAACATGTTTTGCGCATCATTGAGAGTTTTGTGGTTGTTGTTCAGTCACTCAGTCATGTCCGACTCCTTGAGACCCCACTGCAGCATGCCAGGCTTCCCTGTCCCTCACCATCTCCTGGAAATTGCTCAAACTCATGTCCATCAATGTGGTGATGCCACCCAAGCATCTCATCCTCTGTCTTCCCCTTTGCCTCTTGCCTTCAGTCTTTCCCAACATCACGTTCTTTTCAAATGAGTCCATTCTTCACACCAGGAGGCCAAAGTATTGGAGCTTCAACTTCAGCATCAGTCCTTCCAATGGATATCTAGGACTGATTTCCTTAAGGATATACTGGCTTGATCTCCTTGCAATCCAAAACAAGAGTTTTCTTCAACACCACAGTTCAAAAGCATTAGTTCTTCAGCATTCAGCCTTTTTTTATGGTCCAGTTCTCACATCTATACATGACTACTGGAAAAACCATAGCTTTGACTATACAGACCTTTGTTGGCAAAGTAATGTCTCTGCTTTTTAAAACCCTGTCTCGGTTTGTCATAGCTTTTCTTCCAAGGAGCAAGTGTCTTTTAATTTCATGGCTGCAGTCATCATCTGCAGTGATTTTGGAGCCCAAGAAAGTAAAGAGTTTATAAGATTTTAAAGCATTATCAGTTCAAATTTAAAGAGAAAAGAGGAATCCAAAGACGTGAGGCTATTCTTTTTCCATCAATACATTTCTATCCCTACAAAAATACGGATTTATTTGACAGTCTCAGGGTGAAGGAAAAAGAAACAAAAGCCTAAGTCTGACATATGTTGAGAATTGTATCAAGAGTGCTCCTCAAAAAGGTTAATATCTCCAAAGCCTACACCTCAGAGATAGATGAACCCCATATCAATCTGTTCTGTCTTGGATCTATGACCTGGGGTTGTGTGCAGCTCATCTCAAGACTTGTATAAGGTAGCCCTACTTATGCACTGACCAGGTAGAAGCAAACTCAAATACTTTTTTAAGAAATCTTCACCCTGAACCTACAATATTCTTAGAGAACACAGTAAAACTAAAGGGAAAATATAATTAACAGAAACATAAAATAAAACTAAGCTTATTAGAAACTTTAAATATTTGATCAATATTAGATGATGGTAATACATATTTTACTTATAAATTTTTAAAATTCAAAAATTACAGAAAAAAGTGATAAAAGTATTATATGGTAGATTAAATATATGGTAGATTAAATATAAATGTAAAATTCTCAAAAAAAAATCAGGATAAATTTCCAGAGAGATTAGACAAAATATAAGTTCATAGAGAATAAAGCTTTAAAAAAAAATTGACATAAAATGTACTGACTTAAAAATAAATTGATGATAGACACATCAGTGTACTTCTCTACTCTGGATTCTATACCACTGGTTTATATATAGGTATATCATTATACAGTGCCAGTACTGCAGCTTTTCAAAGAATAAGATTTTATATATATTCATGATTGACTAATTATGATTCATGATTGACAGTCCAAGACCTCACAACTCTAATATTTTTTAATAAATAATTACCTAGCCTTGAGATTGGCAAATTACTTGGCTCAAATAATCTGACTACCTATTAAGACTTACTCTCTATCAGTAGTGAACTTTTATAAAGTTACCTTCTATCTACTATGTTTAGGATGAAATTTATATGACAAAAATAAGTCACAGTTTCTTATCGGATTGTGATTTTAAAAAATCAAAATCTCAAAATAAAATACATTGTACAAAAACTATTGACTTAATAAACTGGAAATGTTGCCATTTTTAAAGTAATAAGGCTTGGTCATTCAAGGAGATTCTATTAAATAGTTGCTTTTATTTTTTATTTTTTTTATTTTTTTATTTTTTTATATTTATTTATTTATTTATTTTTAAATTTAACTTTACAATACTCTATTGGGTTTGCCATTCATCGACATGGATCCACCACAGGTACACACAAGCTCCCANAGGAAATATATATATATATTATATAGTATATATAATATAATTATATAGTATAATTATATACTATATAGTATAGCATATAATATATATCATATAGTATAATAATATATAGTGGCAACCCACTCCAATATTAATATATATTAATACAATTATATATACACATTAATATTAATATTATATACATATATACAGATTAATACATATATACATTATGTATTGTATATGTATATATATACACACATATAATGTATATACATATACATATTAATACAATATATACATATTAATACATATATACATTAATGTGTGTGTATGTATATATATATACACACACACACACATATACATATGTGTGTGTATATATATACAAACATGTATATGGGAGAAGGCAATGGCACCTCACTCTAGTACTTTTGCCCAGAAAATCCCATGGATGGAGGAGCATGGTAGGCTGCAGTCCATGGGGTTGCGAAGAGTCAGACACAACTTCACTTTTACTTTTCACTTTCATGCATTGGAGAAGGAAATGGCAACCCACTCCAGTGTTCTTGCCTGGAGAATCCCAGGGATGGGGGAGCTTGGTGGATTGCCATTTCTGGAGTCGCACAGAGTTGGACACAACTGAAGCAACTTAGCAGCAAACATGTACATATACATACATATATGTGAATATACATAGCATAAATATGTCTTGTTCACTATATCTGAAGATGTGTAAGTGTATACATATACACACATGCATAAACACCTACAGATCTATAGTTTTATACAAATTTCACACTTTTATGCTGTATTTTGTCTATATATTTTATATATGTATATTATATTTGGAAATCCTGATTATATGTAAGCTTTAATANGTCTTGTTCACTATATCTGAAGATGTGTAAGTGTATACATATACACACATGCATAAACACCTACAGATCTATAGTTTTATACAAATTTCACACTTTTATGCTGTATTTTGTCTATATATTTTATATATGTATATTATATTTGGAAATCCTGATTATATGTAAGCTTTAATAAATGATCATAGTGCAAACATACAGCAGGTTAGCTATCCTCTGATAAAAACATACCTGACACCCCAGAAACAACCCTTCTATACCTCCCTTCCCCTCTAAAAAGTAACTTCTATTCTTAATTTTATTATTTCCTTGCTTGTCTTCATATAGTTAAACCCTTTTTATGATAGCCCTAAACTAGATAAGTGTTGCTGCATTGAACTATATATCATAGTGTGTACATGTTTGAAGTCTTGAAAATATGGAGAGGAAAAGGAATAGGTATTCAAGCCAGAAGTGGATAGGATAATTACTAGAGGGAGGTCTACCATATGTGGAAAGAGAGTGTCACAATACTGGGAGGAATCTAATTTTGCAAAGAGGCAGATAGAAGACTGTGGGAATGAAGAAAAAGAAAACAAAAGACAAAACATCTTTATGGAGAGTCAAAGAATCATTTGGAAATGTAAGGAGTAAAAGGATACTGACTGGGTAATGTGAAAATGCAATGGGGAAATTAGAGTTGACATGGTAGAGCTTTGATCACTGTTTGGAATGGAGTGATCACAGAAAAGGCTGGAAATGAAATGCTGATTCTACATATGACCTGGCTTCATAAATGCTCTGTTACAGAGTACAATATGTTTCTATTCACATGACTTATTCTTTTTGCTGAATGCTATCAGTAAGTATTTGATATCTCACTATTTATTTTAGTGTAAATTCAGTCTATAGCTTTTAAACTCAGTAGCCCAAGCAGAATCCTCAAGTAACATACTTCATTTTATCCAGAGGTTTATATTTATCATCCACCATATATTTCTGCTCATCATTATAGTTAGTGAGCAGGCTGTTCTAGATTAAAATATTTATCGATAGTTCTACACACTGCCTAATTTATTATAATAAAATTTCTTCGTGTTTTCAATAAATCCAGCTATTTTTCTTTATGTTGAAATGGTTGATGATGGATGTCAAGGAATTTTATGTGATATATAACAGGGAGAATGTGATCAATACTATTACCAAAGTATGGAGGTAATATACATCCTTTACTAACACTAGTATTCTATTTGCCTAATGAAACATATTTGATAATGCTGGATTTATTGTTATGATAGCTTCTAGTTGCTTAAAAAGCTATCCCTGACTTTTATGGGTTGATTCAAAATATAGATGCTAGTTAAATTTGAATGTACAGTTTTACATCTATTTCTTTCTAGGCAAAGAGAGTTACTTGGCAATGACAAATGATTCCTAGATTTGTTGCCTACCTATTTATTATAAAGATCAATNGAGGCTTGTGGGATCTTAGTTCCTCAACCAGGGAAGCAACCTGGGCCCTTGGCAGTGAAAGTGCAGAGTCCTAACCACTGGACTGCCAGGGAATTCCCCGCTGTTTCTTAACTACAGTTTCCAACCTGCAAAATGGAGGTATGGCGAGTGCCTGCCTCTTGAAGGGGTGCAGAGGTTTAACTTGGTGCAGAGGAAAAGAAAGAGCCCAATACCCAGTGTACACAGTGGCTCCTATCGCTAGTGTGAGGACTAGGCACTTGGGTCATATTGACCTCCCTCTAACAACTGCCTCCAGGCCATGGCGCTTCCTTCCGATGACAGAACACGTCCACTCCCCTTGCGTAGCTGACATATCCATCCCACTGATGTTAATTACATCAGCAACTGGCACTGGCGGTGTCCCTTGAGCCAGGAACTGCAGTACACTAAGCACTTGCTGTATGGCATCCCACCATATCGTCAGAACAACAGGACAAAGTGGGCGCTACTGTCTCTGTCTGACAGGTGAAAAACACTGTGGACCCAGGCTCTCACCTGATGAGAAACTAAAATAGCAGCCTGCTTGGAAAGGGCAAGGAGGGAGCGCAAAACCTGTAGCCCAGCTGGAGGCCATTTTGGGCAGGTGGCTTGGGGACCGGCAGGCAGGGCCAGGGCTGGCAGGAGAGGCAGGTGGAGAAGGGTGGACCTCCATGGGAACTGGGCATGGGTGGGCACAGGTGATGGACAGGGCCCGAGGTCTGCGTGTGACTGAGGTTGGCAAGGGCCCATGGTAGGGCCTTGGACCATTCCCAGAGGGAGGCAGGGGATTAGGAAGGGTGGTCCCAGGGGGTCCAGGACAGTAATGGGATTAGCCCTCAGGCAGTGAGTGAAAGTTATTAGCGTGTGGGGCCTCTGGCCTCCCACCCGAGGCCGCAGCTGTCACCCATCCACAGGAGTGAGTCACCAGCATCGCCCCCCACCCTGGGCAGGCTGGCACCCTCAGCCCTCCACAGGCTCCCCCGCGGTGATCATCTGTCAGGGAGCTGGCCTCCCAGCCTCGGCCTCCTGTCTACCCTTGACAGGCCGGCCACCCACACACACAGTGTATATTAACACCCCCTACCTAGCACTGCCCTGTGCCTTGGTTTCCCCATCAGGATAGAAGGAGACAGTGAGAATGTTTGCGACCCTTTGGAGGGGATCTCCTGAGGCATGGAGGTCAGAGCCAGACCCCCTCAGAATCTGGTTCTGACAAACATTAGCTGGGTGCCCCCGGGCATGACTGTTACCCTCTCTGGGTCCTAACTTATAAAACGAGAACAGTAGCACCAGAGAAGCCAAAGAATTGATGCTTTTGAACTGTGGTGTCAGAGAAGGCTCTTGAGAGTCCCGTGGACTGCAAGATTCAACCAGCCCATCCTAAAGGAGATCAGTCCTGAGTGTTCATTGGAAGCTGAAACTTTGGCCACCTGAAGAGAAGAGTGACTCACTGGAAAAGACCCTGATGCTGGGAAAGATTGAGGGCAGAAGGAGAAGGGGACGACAGAGGATNATCAGTCCTGAGTGTTCATTGGAAGCTGAAACTTTGGCCACCTGAAGAGAAGAGTGACTCACTGGAAAAGACCCTGATGCTGGGAAAGATTGAGGGCAGAAGGAGAAGGGGACGACAGAGGATGCGATGGTTGGATGGCATCACCAACTGGATGGACATGAGTTCGAGCAAGCTCTGCGAGTTGGTGATGGACAGGGAGGCCTGACGTGCTACCGCCCAAGGGGTCGCAAAGAGTCAGACACGGCTGTGCGACTGAACTGAACTGAGCACGGGAGGGTTTTCAGAGGCGGGTGGGGTCTGAGAGTGGGTCCCACAGCGAGGTTCAGGGTGCTGGGTACCTCCCCGAGTCGGGGCGGCAGAGGGCCTGATGCCGCAGGACTGGACCAGGTGCCTTGCCTGCTGGCGGCGGCGGCCCGGGCCGGGGAGGGCAGCCGGGCGCCGTGGGGGCCGCTCGCGGCTCCCTCTAGCGGTGAAGGCGCCGATAGCCCTCCGGGAAGGGCGCCGGCCCGCGAGGCACGGCTGCGGTCACAGCGTCCCGGGAACCCCGCGCCCAGTCCGCCTTCCTCGAAGGCAGCAAGGGGAGGGATGCCAAGGGTCCTAAGAGGCTTCCTCTGCTAACCAGTGCATGACACCCATCATTAGAGCGTCTTTCCTTCAGCTTGTGAGTCAGCCTGTTAAAATGAAATAACCTCCTGGGAGGACGTCTCCCAGGCTGGGCAACGGAGTGCCAACCAGGCCGGTGCCGGCGTGGGTGGGGCTTGAGGTGGTAGTCTGTGACGGGGCACCCGTCACCCCTTCTCTAGCCTCCGTTTCCCCGTGGTAAACTGGCAGGGTGCCATGAGGGTGGTTCCACCCTTTCAGGGGCACAGTCCTATGGAAATGTAAAACAATTGACATTCTCCCTCCGAGAAGTGCTTGTATTTGTCTGACTGAGGAACCTACATCATGACCCAGCACTGTTAGGTGGTCAGTAAGGTTTTTATATGAAGTGATACTTTATTAATCTCAACATCTGTATGTTTTAAAATTATTTTTAAATAAACTTTTTTTTAGAACGGTTTTAACCATGCAGAGAAGTTGTGGATATTGTACAGAGTTTTTGTAAACCCCACACCCAAAATTCCCACATTGTCAACATCTGGCATTAATATAGTATATATATATATATATATATATATATATATACACACACACTGTACTTATATATATATTTTGGAGAAGGAAATGGCAACCCACTCCAGTGTCCTGTCCTTTTGTCACAGGACATCTAATCTTCATGTCTCCATAGCCTCATTTTGGCTGTGATGATTTTGTATAACTTTAAAAAGAAAAAAAAAAAGTACATATTTGGGCAGTGGAACACTGTGGGGCTGTTATTGCTCACTCTGATATGAAACACTCTCCAAGAACAATATTAACATGATAGGAAGCTGCACGACAGTCTATTTTATTGCCACTTGTGAAAGAGAAAAGATATATATAAGAAAAGTATATATATATAAGAAAAGTATATATAACTTATATGTAAGAAAAGTATAGATAACTATCTTAATTTCTGGAAGGGTAATGGAAAAACTGGCTGCGGTTGATTGTGGGGAAGGGAAGCAGAGGACTGGATAAGAGGGGTGTGAGGGAAGCCTACATTTTATTCTATACACTTTTGTGTTCATTTGGTTTTTATCTAGCTTGATAAACATAAACATAAATGCCACCTGCCAAGGCAGGAGCCATGGGTTCAATCCCTGGAAGATCCCCTGGAGAAGGAAATGGCCACCCACTCCAGTATTCTTGCCTGGGAAATCCCATGGACAGAGGAGCCTGGTGGGCTGCAATCCATGGGGTCGCAAAAGCGTCGGACACACCTTAGCGACTAAACAACAACAACAGAACATTAAACATAACAGTACGCGTGGGTATGATATATGCATTGTCTCTGTCACATCCTGGGCTCCTGCACTGTTTGTGGAATAACGCCATCTGCCAGCTGGACGCTGTGGGGTGTCCCTGGAGTTGGGTGCCCCTGTGGCTCCATCAGAACCACTGCCCAGGCTGGTCTATAAGATGCCTTTCCACCTGGGGCTGGGGCTTCTCTGGTTGTTCCGGGCCAAATATGTCAGGGAGCTTTGGGGTGGGGGACTATAGGTGGGATGCAGGAACAGATACTCAAACTTGCTTAAGTTAGAAAGAACCACAAGGATGTACGGGGGCCTTGTGGGATCTGGGATGGGATGGGCCCCAGAGAGATGGGAACCTCGGCTTCTCCCACGCACTGCTGCTTCCTCCTCCTCCCTGCAGCCTGGCTGTTTAAGTCCCAAGGCTGCCCTTCACCTCCCAAACTTATATCTCCTCCACTCACACCAGATGGAACATTTTTTCAGAGGGATAAATATGTCTGAGCTTAATGCAAGTCCCTGCATTCATGCACATGTCAGTATGTGATAGGGAGAAATGAATAACTTTCTGCAGTAATTCATAAGCCTGGCTGGGTGCTTGCTCCCCTCTGGGTGCTTTGGGACACAGAAGGGAGAGAAGCATGCCATTCTCCCAGGAAGTGGACCACAGAGTCAGTATGTTTCCTCTGATTTGGGGAAGGTCCACTCCCCTGATGCTTCCGTTTCCTTCTGGAGGCACACAAGCAGCTTCATTTGGTTCAATTATGGATTCGATCCCTGCAGAATTCAGCTCCTCTAGGAGGGATCAGCAGAGAATGCAATGGCACCTCACTCCAGTACTCTTGCCTGGAAAATCCTATGGATGGAGGAGCCTGGTAGGCTGCAGTCCATGGGGTCGCTAAGAGTCAGATATGACTGAGCGACTTCTCTTTCATGCATTGGAGAAGGAAATGGCAACCCACTCCAGTGTTCTTGCCTGGAGAATCCCAGGGACGGGGGAGCCTGGTGGGCTGCCGTGTATGGAGTTGCACAGAGTCGGACACAACTGCAGTGACTTAGCAACAGGAGGGATCAGGGGCTTCCCTGGTGGCTCAGATGGTAAAGAGTCTGCCTGCATTGTGGGAGACCCAGGTTGGTTCCTGAGTTGGTTCCCAGGGTCAAGTAGATCCCCTGGAGAAGAAACTGGCAACCCACTCCAGTATTCTTGCCTGGAAAATCCCATGGATGGAGGAACCTGACAGGCTACAGTCCATGGGGTCACAAAGAGTTGGACACGACTGAGCGACTTCACTTTCTTTCTTTCTTAGGAGGGGTCAGAGTTTAGGGAAGTCTTCAAATCCCTACTAGAAAGGCCCTATTTGAAGGCCCTCTGAGATCCTGCTCTTCCTCACTGTGCCTCTGGAGGCTCTGCTGCAGGTCTGGGGTACTCAGGAGGTCTCCTCTGTTTGCTGAACTCTCCATGTCCTTTGCACGCCTCTGGGCTTTTACATATGCTGTTCCCATCATCTGAAATACATCGCCTTGTTCAAGCTTCAGCTCCAGCTTCCCTTTGTCTGGAAGGCCTCACCTGCCCAGGTGCAGAGGGAGGTGGCATCCACCTGCCTCCCCCCATCCCCACTCCCAGCCCTGGGCACAGACCTGATCTCTCCTGGTGGACAGGAGTCAGAAGCACTGGCATCCATGTCTGGTTGTGCCACGTCTGCTAGCGTTACATTAGGTACATAACCAATCCTTGCTCCCTTCTGTTCCTCACATCTCTAGTGCATGGATTGATGATTTGTGTTTTCCAACCATTTCCCCTTTACACGGCGAGCTTTAATTAGTAGGCACAATGAATGTTTGCTAAATGACTGAGTGATTTAAACGGGGAGGGGAAAGATATCTCCAAGCTTTCCCAGGTGAGACTGAGGATGGTCATTGCCCCAGGAACCAGGGGGAGGGTGTCCTGTGCCAGAAAGATTGAAGGCAAAAGGAGAAGAGGGCGGCAGAGGATTAGATGGCATCACTGACTCAATGGACATGAACGTGAGCAAACTCTGGGAGACAGTGAAGGACAGAGGAGCCNAAAAAAAAAAAAAAAAAAGTAGAATTGAGCAATTAAGAAGAGAAAAAACACAAACCAAAAAACCAATATCACAGCTGGAAGGCAACTTTAAAGAAAAATGATGTTCATCGCTATCCTGCCAGTAGCTGGCAAAGTAGTTTTTATAAAACATATTTAATGTTTACAACCACTTGGAGGCTGGGAAAAGAGTAATACTTCGAAAATATGTTTAATGTTTTGAACCACTCAGTGGCCAAGAAGCAGCTTCTGCTAACATGTATTTAATGCTTAGAGTCATTTGGTGGTTAGGGGGGATAAAAAGTACTTCTTGTTAAATTTTAACATTTACGGCTGATCAGTGGCTACTAAAGCAGCGATCAGTTCAGGACTGCTTATTTTTCAGGCCACACTGTGCTGCTACTAAAACAATTCTCATGCTTCTTTCAAGGTCACCCAAACATTGCCAGTTGTGTTACCTGTGAAACTGTACCGCTAAAAAAAAAAAGAAAAGAAAAGAAATCAAACACAGGGATAAAATGCTCCAGGAACACACAGTCATAACATCAGATGTCCCTGAAAATGGTTCTGCCATGCTGTGTGCTGTGGACACTTCACCACTGACACCAAAGGGATAAACAGGCCTTGTTCAGTGTTATCAGATGTGTAAAACCTGCTTAACACATTGCAAGGCAAGAGTGTCATCTGATAATTGGTGTTTCTTACAAATCAACAGCTTGTCTCCACACATTAACGGAAAAGAGCACTCTACATCAAAGTAAATGTAAATTGGGATAGAGAGTCTATTAGGTTCTTATATAGACTTGGCACAGTTTGAACAAAAGACAACAGTAAATATTGAGCTCATGTGTCACAGGAAGGGACTACATGGCAGAAGGGGGTGAGATCACTAGCTGAGACCTCTACAAGTTAGGCATTCCCCTGCTAGTTTTCTAAGAATGATCATCACATTATTCACAGAATCTTCCCCCATTTATTGACTGCATTTTTTTTCCCACAGGCATTGGGATCAGTGTTAAACATACATTTTCTCCTTTACTACTTGCAGTATACCTCTGGGAATAGGGTATTTTTATTCTTCATTTGTAGGAAAGGACATAAAATCAAAATGAGGTCAAATAACCTATGCAATCCTCACAATGAGGAAATGGTAGACAGGGATGTGACCACTTAACAAGTTCACTGCCCACCTACTGTGTGGCTAGAATACACTACAGCAGAGCTCTGTCTGTCTCTCTGTAGAAATCTCTTTTCATTGACTATGACTAGAAAAGATCTTTCCCAATATGGAAAATAATGTTTTCAAAAACCAGCATATTTATTTCAGCTTCTGATCTTATTAGCTATTTCCTAGGTCAGTTTTGGCCTCTCATATCACAACTCCTGGTGGCTCACAAAGTAAACAATCTGCCTGCAATGAAGATCAAACCCAAGGTTCAATCCCTGGGTCAGGAAGATCCCCTGGAGAAGGGAATGGCAACCCACTCCAATATTCTTGCCTGGAGAATCCTAGGGTCACAAAGAGTTGGACATGGCTGAGTGACTTTCACTCACTCATAACAAATTATGAATTAAATGCAAAACAAATGAAAGGTCTCTGATTTAGATGTTGTTAACATATTTGGAATATACAACTTAGAGGTAAGCAGTTCCTATAAGCACCCTAAATCCCTTTAAGAATCAGAAAAAACCATTTCCTCTTTACTCATCTTCTAGAATAATTCAGTCCTAAAGCCTTTTGTGCTGGCAGAGATATGCAATTGGGGAGGGGATACAGCAACCAGATCAAGGTACCTGAGCCAGATCCGAGTGAGGGAGGTGTCCACAAAGAAGGGCTAGCAAGGGGCATCAGGGATCGATTAGCATGACTAAGGCATCCATGTGTGGGAAATATGGCCTGTGTGGGGCCTCAGAGCTCTAATGAGGTGAACAAAACCTCTACCCACAGTGGAGGAGACAAGATGATAGAAAGATTGGAGATCTTCAAAGCTGGAGTCACAGAGCACCTGCAAGGTGTCTTCAGGGATCGTGACAGTTAAAGACTGGGCTGATCAAACAAGCAAATGTATTAAGGATAGAACAGCCAGACTTCTTACTCTTGGAAAAGAGAGTTACAAAATATAAAAGGATTAAAGACAAACAAACCTGGAATAAATGATGGCATTAGATTGGAGTTGAAGGTACTAGAGCGTAATCGTGATTTTCAACATCTGTACAATGATGGAGAAATAAATATTTTGTGGCTCAGCTGGTAAAGAATCTGCCTGTGATGCAGAAGACCCCAGTTTGACTCTGGGGTTGCGAAAATCCCCTGTAGGAGAGCATGGCAAGAATACTCCAGTATTCTTGCCTAGAGAATCCCAATGGTCAGAGGAGCTTGACAGGCTATAGTCCGTGGGGTCACAAATAGTCGGACACGACTGAGTGACTAAGCACCGCACATGTACATGTGCATAGATTTACTATTTAGCTGTGTCCACTGAAAGAGACTGGGAATGATAATATCCTAATAAGAAAGAGCACATAGAAACCAGATTTTTGCTTCTAAATATTATTCTCCATAAGGGTGAGAAGAGAACTTCTTGAAAAAATAGCTTTCTTCTTGACTAAGGCAGCAAACAGGCAAAACAAGTCCCAAACATATTTTTGAGCCAGAAGGACAGGAAGTATTCAACTAATTAAGGATGATATTAAAAGCACATAGAAATTAGCTTAGTGAAGATTTCATTGACCACATCTAAAAAAATTTCAATATTAAGTAGATTCCACTAGATTACAATTAATTTAATAAGATAAGATATCTTGAGACCACAGAGATACAAATTACTAGATGGATACTTTGAAAATACAATGATGAATACGTTATTTGTCCAGTTTTAAAATTCCTTTTAACAAAATATGTAATAATTACAGGAAAGATAGAGCAATTTTACAGTGGAATCAACATCTAATATAGACAACCTCTATATATACCTCGGTTATACCTTCCTTCAGTATTCACGTCTTTATCTAATCCCATTTCCTTGAGTGTAGAATGGGCTTCTCAAATTGATAATAATAGGATATCAGACCTCCCATGTGACTCAGCAGTAAAGATTCCACCTGCAATGCAGGAGGTACAAGAGACACAGGCTCAGTGCCTGGGTTGGGAAGAGCCCATGCAGAAGGAAATGGCAGCCCACTCCAGTATTCTTGCTTGGAAAATTCCATGGACAGAGGAATCTGTCTGACTATATAGTTCCTGAGGTCGCACAGAGTCAGAAATGACTTAGCACACATGCACAGTAGGACATCAATTTCAAAGTAACAGCCACATGAGGGTCTTAGTAGTGCTTCTCCTGTCAGAAGAATCTTAGGTAAGATATATTCCTGGTAACTAGCTTGACACGAAATCCACAAGAGACTGTGCAACAGAGACACTCAACCAAATCCATGCTCCAGACAAGAGATAATACATGTTTGTAGTTTTATAGTTTTGAGTCTCTAAACCATTGGGTAATTTGTCACACAGTAGTAGATAATACCAATTTCATTCCTGGCAGTGAGGTGCTGCTATAACAAATACTTAAAATGTGGAAATGCTTGTGCAGTCAGGCAGTGGGCTTTGAGGAGAATGTGTCAGAACAAAGTGCCTTGAACACATGGTTTATTGAATCATCATTCACTTTACTTGCAAGGTAAGTGAGGAAGCTGTAAATGAGGGCTTGCAAGAAAGTAAGAACCTTTCACTGGGAACTAGAGGAAGAGGGATCATTGTTATGCAGCAGCAGAAACTTAGCAAAACCGTTGCTTGCATTTATTTGAACAATAGAAAATACCTTTGGTGACTTTTAAACAAAAACCTATCCAGGTCTTGCTGCTTTTGAAGGTTCCTGGTCTTTTCACATGGCAAATGACACTAAAAGTAAGACGTGACTTCCACTCAAAGCTTAAATCCAGGACATTGTCCTGGAACATTTTACTATATAAGACATTATGGAGAAAAATGATGAAGAGTGAACAGAGTCTAAAGATTAGATTGTAATAAAACATTAATGTTAATTTTCTTATTTTGATAAATGTACTTTTGTTGTGTAAAAAGAATGTCTTTATTTGTAGAAAACAGGCAAAATTCTTTCTCCAGTCTCCTAATAATGGCTATGCTTATGGGGCACAGATGAAATCAATGATAGTTTCTCTGTTCATTCTATACCATTTGAGCTTCTCTATGTGCTCATGGATGGCACATATGATAAAATATTGCTTTATCATTTTATGTTTGTCTGTGGCACTTCTGTGAAAGCAAGGAAGTATGGAGATTTATGCTTTGAAATAATAATGGTGTAATAAATTGTGCAAATAAATAATAGCATAATAAAACATTACATTTTAACTATAGTCAGGGTCTTCACTATTTCTTTCTTGGAGCTGGACTATTAAGTATGACCATGTAGAAAATATTCTCAGTTTAAAACCCTACCAACCGAGGCTTAAGCAGCACGCGAACTGTGAATTTCCAGATGTTCAACCTGGAACCTGGATTTAGAAAAGGCAGAGGAACAAGAAATTAAATTGCCAATAGCTGTTAGATCAGAAAGAAAGCAAGAGACTTTCAGAAATACATCTAATTCTGCTTTATTGACTACGCCAAACCCTTTGTGTGAATCACAACAAACTGTGGAAAACCCTTCAAGAGATGGGAATTCCTGACCACTGTACTTGCCCCTTGAGAAATCTGTATGCAGGTCAAGAAGCAACAATTAGAACTAGACATGGAGCAATGAACTGGTTCCAAATTAGGAAAGGAGTACATCCAGGCTGTATATTGTCACCCTGCTTATTCAACTTAGAGAACGTCATGTGAAATGCAGGGCTAGAAGAAGCACAAGCTGGAATCAAAATTTCCAGGAGAAATATAAACAGTCTCAGATATACAGATGACACCATCCTTATGGGAGAAAGAGAACTAAAGAAGTCTCCTGATTAAAGTGAAAGAGAAGAGTGAAAAAGCTGGCTTAAAGCTCAACATTCAGAAAACTAAGATCATGGCATCTGGTCCCATCACTTCATGGCAAATAGATGGGGAAACAATGGAAACAGTGACAGACTTTATTTTGGGGGGCTCAAAAATCATTGTAGATGGTGACTGCAGCCATGAAATTAAAAGATTTTTGCTCCTTGGAAGAAAAGCAATGACCAACCTAGACAGCATATTAAAATGTAGAGATGTTACTTTGCCAACAAATGTCCGTCTAGTCAAAGCTATGGTTTTTCAAGTAGTCATGTATGGATGTGAGAGTTAGACCAGAAAGAAGGCTGAACACTGAAGAACTGATTCTTTTGAACTGTGGTCTTGGAGAAGACTCTTGAGAATGCCTTGGATTTCAAGGAGATCCAACCAGTCAATTTTAAAGAAAATCAGTCCTGAATATTCATTGGAAGGACTGATGCTAAAGTTGAAACTTCAACACTTTGGTCACTCATTGAAAAGACCCCGATGCTGGGAAAAATTGAAGGCAGGAGAAGAGGAAGACAGAGGATGAGATGGTTGGATGGCATCACCAACTCAATGGACATGAGTTTGAGGAATCCCTGGGAGTTGATGATGGACAGGTTAGCCTGGCATGCTGCAGTCCATGGGGTTGCAAAGAGTCGGACAGGACTGAGCAGCTGAACTGACTGAACTGAATAACCTACCAAAAACTCCACCAACATTTTCATCCTGGAATTTATCCCCAAACCTCATGTAAAACAGAACGAAATTCATTTAAAAAAAAATCCAAAAGCGTGCATGTTACTTATTTATATTTTGTGACGCCAACAGTGCAATTCCTTGAGATGTATACAACTTTACTTAATTATTTCTAAACATTTTTTTAACTCAGTGAATAAGAGATACTTATTCCTCTGATTTTTTTTTTTTTCCTGTTGCATGGAACACCATCTTCTAATTATAAAATAATATAGTAATATAATATTCATACCAAAATCTCTACAAGCACAGCTGAGATTAAAAACTAATTTAAAGCTTCCAAAGAAATTTTATAAACCACTAACCATAGAAAAAGGATATAATTGATTGCACTAACTTTGTTATAAAGAACCCGGGAGTCATTCCTATTTTCTGATCCATAAGAGTTTTCATAGAAAAATAAAGATGAAATAGTAAATGATACTGCATATAATTATCATAATGGTTAAGGAAAACAGGAAATGCAAATCTCCATTAGTTCACTTGGCCCCTAACTATGCTCAGGAAATGGCAGGTCTTACTTCATCAATCATGATTTACAATTAACATCTATAACATGTGCCATAGGGACCTGCTTACGAATAACCCACTCAGTGGCTTAAAAATGGCTAAGCTCAGGCTGAAGAAGAAAATACAGGTATAAATATGGATTTAAATATCTTAAACCTGTCAGCACTCTAGGAAAAGTAACTGAAACTGCACACCCTACTGATGCAAAACCATCAGCTATTAAAGAGGGCTGCTACTGTTGNAAATGGCTAAGCTCAGGCTGAAGAAGAAAATACAGGTATAAATATGGATTTAAATATCTTAAACCTGTCAGCACTCTAGGAAAAGTAACTGAAACTGCACACCCTACTGATGCAAAACCATCAGCTATTAAAGAGGGCTGCTGCTGTTGTTGCTGCTGCTGCTGCTAAGTCGCTTCAGTCGTGTCCGACTCTGCGACCCCATAGACGGCAGCCCACCAGGCTCCCCCGCCCCTGGGATTCTCCAGGCAATAACACTGGAGTGAGTTGCCATTTCCTTCTCCAATGCATGAAAGTAAAAAGTGAAAGTGAAGTCGCTCAGTCATGTCCGACTCTTCGCGACCCCATGGACTGCAGCCCATCAGGCTCCTCCGTCCATGGGGTTAAAGAGGGCACATTACTGTAATTCATTGTTACTCCAATGATCTTACAGAATTAAGACCACATTCATAACATCCAAATTTGTCTCCAAGGAAAAACTTAGAGTTGGAGAATATCTGGATCATAAAGTAATTTCCTTAGGTCAGAGTAAAGGCAATTTATCTGTGAATATTACTTCCATAGCATATTAGATGTAGCACAAGTTAGTGACAAAGTGACCTTTCTCTTAAACAATTCATATATTCACTAGAATTTTCTTCAACTTTGGGGAACTATATTCCATATTCTTAGAAGTCTTAAATATCAAATTCCCTCAAAAATTTCTACTATCCTGCTCATCACTATCCTTCCTTTGTAGAGTTATGAGTTTTATAATTTTCACATTTGTTAATTTTGATTCCAGATTTAATCATTCATCATATTTTCAGACGTAAAATCCATTATTGCTAATTTGGCATTTGTCTAATAGATTTTTTTCTTGACCTTTTATATCACAATTAAGCTTTTTGTTGACCAATCTTTCAGTCGTGTTCTACTCTTTTGTGACTCTTTTTAGCCCTCCAGGTTCCTCTGTGCATGGGGTTTTCCAAGGAAGAATACTAAAGTGGATCTTCCCAACCCAGGGATCGAACCCATGTCTCTTGTATTGGCAGGTGGGTTCTTTATCTCTGAGCCACTAGGGAAGCCAAAATGAATGTTAATTTAACTTGAATATTTTTTGACTATCTGTTGAGGAAAAAAAAATTATATTGAGAGATAGAAGAGTAAGCCAAAGTTTACAGATTAAAGAAATTTGAAATTTGCTTGCTCCCATGTATGGAAGTGGAAGAGATGAGGCTGAATGGAGAAGGAAGGATATTACCTCTCATTGATACAATTTACTTAGATATGTATTTTTTAAATTGGCTGTGTCTTTTAGTAAAAATGAAATAGAAGCATTCCTGATTATTGGGGAAGGGTAGTTGTTTCCCAGAGAACACCTCAAGCGTGGATATTCAAAGCCAACTGTGAGATTTCCCACAATAGCTACATTGTCCAATATGCCATAGTCAGTTCTATCTGCTCTTGACTGTATATTATTTTAATTGTCCAGGGAAAATGACACAGAGGCAGAGATTTCCTAAAAGGGATGTAGCAAAACAAAACAGAGGGGGGGGAAACATGGGCCAATTAGAGCAATAAGCCACTTCCCAATGCTAAGGAGGGTATGCTTGGGAATGGAGTTCAGGTGCTCTAGGGACATAACTGTGATGTTAGGATGCAGCTTTTTTTTTTTTTTTTCCTTTTTGGTCAAGTAAAAGCTGAAACAACAATTCTCACAAAACTAACCAGGTCTTCTCTTAATATTGTATTTTGGTTATATGTATATGTAGGATTCTGGGAGATGGCAAAAGTAGTGCCTGATAGTTTTTCAATTTCTAATACTTAATATGTAAATGGTGTTTACATTTATTAGTATTTATCTGAAAATGACATATTATATAAACACAATCCAAGAATACCTAGGTGAACTCAAAGCATATGATACAGTTCCATATTCAAAAGAAATACTCCTCTATTATTAAAAAAAAACAACCCTATATTTTAAAAGGAGGATGCATTGAAAATAAGTTTAGGTATTTACAGAAATCTCTTGACTAACCAGTGAGAAATTTTGGCTATGGTATATGGCAAAGCATTTTAAAGAACCTGTTCTTCGATGGATCTTTCTGATAACTTATGCTGGTGCAGCAAACTCTGTCTAACCCCAGTACTAAACCTGGATCATTCAGTTCTTTTACTCACCTACCCTTTGCTTGAATTTCTGGATTTATTTCTCTCTTCAGGCACTAGCTGAAAATTCTTTATATAAAGAATTTTTATAAATCTTTATATAAAGTTTCAGCACTTCAGTCCTACCCTTTCTCATAATTGGCATAACAAAAGACCTAATGGGTTATCTAATAAGACAGAATTTTCTCATACTGCAGAGGGATGTGTCTGTTTGCTTTAAGAATGCTATTTAGTACTAAAGAGTAACTAACGGTCATGAATTCATGTAAATACTTCCAATTTACATGAAATAAGCACCAGGTTAAAATATGTATGTACTGGATTTCATTGTCTTCTTAAAAGCCATACTTTGTCTCAAAGTACTATCTTCATTTTCCTCCCCCCACCCTTCATTTTTCTACTTGTACTTATCTTCAAAGTGCAAGTTTATAAACAGCTGTCCATATTTTCAGGGACTATTTTCTAATAAGACATTTTCCAAACTGTATTTCTAAATCTCTAGGAATCATAGCATAGCATAAAAGAAGCAGTTAAAAAAAAAAAAAGTAGCCCTGAGTATGCACACACAAGTTTAAAATCGAAGTGAACTCCTCTGAGCCGATTTCTTAGGTCAAGGAGAGAAAATGGTCTTTGAATGCCTGATAAGGTCACAGACACAATTTCCAGTGCATTTATGGTAAATCCATGTGACAACTCCTACAGCCACTAACCTGCGTCTGCCCTCAGGGTACCTGCACAATCTTCTTTGCATGTCTGGGATGGCTGAGGGGGCGGCAGGAGCCCTCTGAGAAACATCAGACTTAGGAAATATTAGCAGTGGCTCACATAGAGCATTTCCAGTTGAAGCCAGAAGTGATGAGGAACTTTATCTTATAAATGTGCTACAGACCAGAAGTTACTATGAAATAAATTCAGGGATTGGTTGTGGTGACTGGGCAATAAAAGTTATAATTAAAAATTGTCATTAACACTGGAATCCTTAACTCATTGGCACTAAAATACATATTATAGGAATTTGTGAATTTCGGTTGTTGTTGTTCAGTTGCTAAGTTGTGTCTAACTTTTTGTGACCCCATGAACTGGAACACACCAGGCTTCTCTGTCCTTCACTATCTCCCGAGTTTGCTCAAACTGTGCTCAAATAGGGTCTGTTGAATCAGTGATGCCATCCTTTGGGAATTTAGGTAGTAAAGTTTATATTATATTTACATTGTTAAGAATTATGATGATACTATAGCCTAACTGTAAATTTATTCTAGTAATGGCTATATAATGATACTTGCCTCTGGGTTTGATGGAATAACTGCTATGGGTTATTATAGACACAATACCTTTTTTTCAAAGTCTCTCTGGATAGCTCCAAAGCATGAAACACATCCCTTTATGAACTCCTTCCAGATGCAATACATGTTTTGGATAATTTATTTTGGGCCAAGACTTACTATTTGGTATTTGAGGTTACCTCCAGAACTGTGTAGGAGTCTGAATTTGTAATGGCAATCACTTTCAGTACAAAGTGAGTTATGTCCTGAAAATAAAATGGCATTCTATGAATTCAGGGAAATATAAAGATTGTAAAATAGTGAAGAAATGTTATATATTCTAGATATTTATGTATCTATTCAAGCATTTAGAATGGATCAAGACAGGAAAAAAGTAGAAAAAAATGTTGAAAAAGTAAATGAAATTAGTTGTATCCTACATAGTGCAAGAATAATCTTCTGGGTTACAAGTAAGATATTTCCATCAACCTGCAGAAAAATACATGTTGAAAAGGCCTCATTGTAGCATCTGACAGAATTTTTATTTGCTTACTCACCCACAGGAGACATTTCTGGAACACTAGCAATGTAAGGTCCATCCAAAAATTTCGGCTCATTATCATTAATATCCTGCACTTTGATGATGAATTCTGATTCAGGCTCCAGGGGCTTCCTGGTTTCTATGTCCACAGCCTGAGCACGAAGGGTATAGAAAGGCTTTTCCTCTCTATCCAGGCTCCTTATGGCATGAATGTCCCCTGTAGTTTCATCAATGGTGAAAACAGTGCCAGCGCCATCTCCTGAGAGGGTGTATTTTACAGTGCCCTCTCCTTTATCTAAGTCAGAATGGAGCTTTAGGGAGAGAGAGACAGACAGAGAGAAACACCATTAAAGGGATGGTCAAATGTTAAAAAGTCATACTTGCAATATAATTTGTTATCAGAAAAGTTAAACCAAAACCTTATGGCTCTTTTTTCCCTTTTCCCTTTCATTTCACCAATGTTATTTTTTTACAAATATTTTTAACACAAAAATTTGAAAAATGTATGGTGAGCACCTACATATACTATATATATCTCAGAGATTCCACTATTTTCCTTTCAATCTCACTATACAGGACTTTTGATTTATCACATAGATAGATCACACATCTATCCTTTCATTAACTCTCCTGTCAATCTATCTATTTCTCCACTCATTACAGAGGTCAGAAGTATAGCCCCCAATCCATCAACATGTATAAATATAATGATTTTGAACATTTACTTCTTTCACATACTTTGGGGGATGAAATTTCATAAAATGAAATGCACAACTCTTAAGCATACTTATTGCTTCATTTTAAATGACTGTTGTATTTAAATAAATTAGCTGATATATATTAAATTAGTCCAGAGTGTCACAAAGAGTCAGGCATGACTGAGCATGCACATGCATGCACACATATTAAATCAAAAACCTTTGAAATACCCTAAAGATAGAAGTCGATAATGTGCATCCAGTGAGAGATATAGTAAAAACAAAACAAAACTCAGAAAACACTATCTTCTCATTTGAAAGGAGAGGACAGTCTCGGCATACCAGGTCGATTTTAAATATAAATGATGGAGTATCTCGTTTTAACAGACTGACTCTCAGTGAGTTATTCAATCTTACCCAGCCTGATGATGGGTAGAATAACTGATTATTCCTTCAGATTCACAAATGTTTAGCTATAATTTGTACTATATATTTGAAATGTAATAATATAGAAGTTTTGAATTTCTGCTAATTTCTTTTGAAATTCAGCACATGTCTAATTGACTATAATACAACATTGAATGAGATACATAGAAATGTAATAGAGGGGAAGACCATTAAGAAGAGAAAAGTTAAATTAAAAAATAAATAAATTTTTTTAAAAAATAAATAAATAAAAGAAGAGAAATTATTATTGTGTTTATTGTGTAGTATTGTATTATAAATCAGTGTTTTTCAAACTGGAGTCCAAGATTTAGCCTAAGATGACCCTGATGCTGGGGAAAGATTGAAGGCAAAAGGAGAAGAGGGCAGCAGAGGATCAGATCGTTAGATAGCATCACTGACCCAGTAGACACGAACTTGAGCAAACTCCAGAAGATAGTGGAGTACAGAGAAGCCTGGCGTGCAGCAGTCCATGGGGATCACAAAGAGTCAGTGGCTGGGCATGCATGCAAATTACATAAGTGTTTCATTATATACAATCTCTAAGAATATGTATAAGTGAAAGTCACTCAGTTGTGTCTGACTGTTTGAGACCCCATGGACTATACAATCCATGGAATTCTCCAGACCAGAATACTGGAATGGGTAGCCTTTCCCCTCTCCTGGGGATCTTCACATACCGAGATCAAACCCAGGTCTCCCTCATTGCAGGCAGATTCTTCACCAGCTGAGCCACAAGGGAATTCCCAAGAATATGTATACTCATATATATAACGTGAATAATATACATCATATTCTAATTAGATTTAAAAGGATGTATATTTTTAGAAATCATATTAATTTTCATTCAGATACTGATCTGAAATGTTTTAAAATATTTTTATCTGATTTCAATGTTCAAATTTTTAGATTGAATCGCTCATTCCATGTCAATGTATGGCAAAACCAATACAGTATTATAAAGTAAAAACAAAACAAAACAAAACAAAACAATCTCATTCCAGTCAACAGAAAAACCAAAGAAAGTATGTTAAACTTCTAGTGTAACCGAAACCATTTGTGCCATATTTGAGAAGGCAATGGCAACGCACTCCAGTACTCTTGCCTGGGAAATCCCATGGATGGAGGAGCCTTGTAGGCTACAGTCTATGGGGTCGCGAAGAGTCGGACACGACTGAGCGACGTCACTTTCACTTTTCATTTTCATGCACTGGAGGAGGAAATGGCAACCCACTCCAGTATTCTTGCCTGGAGAATTCCAGGGACGCGGAGCCTGGTGGGCTGCCGTCTATGGGGTCACACAGAGTCGGACACGACTGACGTGATTTAGCAGCAGCAGCAGCAGCAGCATGCAAGCGTAACTCCCTTGCAAAATTTTGGATAAAGATGAGTTTTGTTTTTCTTAATGTTTCAACACAGACTAAGAGTTTTGAAAATATTTTAAAGCATATAATAATCCTTTGCAAATAGGCATAGTGTGTATTAGTAATATTAAAAAAAAATCACTCAGTTTCATTACATCTTTGTTCTTAAACTCAACATCTTCCTTTAGATTCAGTAAAATAACATCATCCTTCATATTAATGTCATTAAATGACTTTATTCATTTTGTGAATTTGTATTTATTTCAAATGGCTCTGAAGTACACTTGTAAAGTGCATAAGCAAAGAATTTATACTGGGTAAATGCTATAATTTAAACAACGAGAAAACTATAAAGGAGCACCACATTTTTTTTTTCTTTAAAAGTTTCTGTATATTTTACTCAAGTCTAAAGGAAATTGCTAAAAATGACAGGAAGAAGTTTTTTTTTTCCTCCTAATTTTTTATAAACTGCTATGAAGCATAGGAAGTTTCAAGCGTAAAATCAAGCTGTAGATAAATGTTCTTTGAACTTAGGAATTTCAAATTGCAAATTTCACCCATACTATTAAAGATTTTCAACACAGTGAGCATTACTTTTGCTTTCAAATTTATCTGAAAATATGAGACAGGCAAAAGCAATGACTTTATAAACTGGATCCATTTTGCCAATGGCCCCAAAGAATATCTGCTAATTTTGTGGGAACCAAGTGAAAATTCTAAGTAGGTTTTTACAATGTGGTCCAAGTAAAGTTACCAAAAATATCTTCATTTAGCTAAAATCAGAACTGTTTTCTTTTCAAACTGACATAAGACCAAAAAAGCAAATGTGTTTTAGTTCATGGATCCAAGATCCAAATTAAATTCAATTGCTGCTACTCCTTACACATCTATCTTTTCCTTCTAATTTAATGCTGGGTTTTGCAGAGATTAAAGCTTCAGAAGAAATGTGTGAAAAGATGTTAAAATTTAAACTGAAAATGAGATTGATGAAGGTAAAATTCTCTAGAGGATTAGAATGGTTATAGCAGTTTACTGCATGATAATACCTTAAAGAAGACCACCTGCAATATCTGACATTGACAGGCAATGTTTAAAATTACTTATTCTGTATTGATTGAGTCCACTATATGCATGACTAGCTAAAAGTACAGGGTTTTTTTGCAACATTAGTTCTAATGTTAAATGATGTTGGCCTGATGTTGGGTATCTTTGAATTTTTTTTTTGATATTACATATAAAATAATTTGAGTAGAGAATGTTATAAGCTAACATGAAAATCTTCACCATTCTCTTACCTAGAGATAAATTCTATCACTTTATACCCTGTCCATTATATATATACACATTCTTATATAAATATATCTGAAAGTTTCTCTCTATATATTTATATATGATTTTATGTGCTGCTGTACTGTGCCGTCTCTTCAGTCATGTCCAACTCTTTGTGACCCTAATGACCATATAATGCAAGGCTCCTCTGTCCATGTAATTCTCCAGGCTAGAATATTGAAGAATGCCCTCCTCCAGGGGATCTTCCTGACTCGGAGGTCGAACTCATGTTTCTTGAGTCTCTTGCATTGGCAGGCAGGCTCTTCACCACTAGTGACAACTGGGAAGCCTGTAATTTTATATGTATATATAATGTTCTCTTATTATAAATACATATAAACTTGATATAAAAATGAGGAATTGGTCAACATTTTCCATTACCATAATCATTTCCAGTAATTTAAAATTCTTCAGAATTACTTTTTAATACCTGCATTATATTTTTTAAAGATGGTAATGATAACTCTGTATGTGAGACAGCAAAAGAGACACAGATGTATAGAACAGACTTTTGGACTTTGTGGGAGAGGAAGAGGGTGGGATGATTTGGGAGAATGACATTGAAACATGTATACTATCATGTAAGAAATGAATCCCCAGTCTAGGTTTGATACAGGATGCTGGGGGCTGGTGCACTGGGATGACCCAGAGAGATGATATGGGGAGAGAGGTGGGAGGGGGGTTCAGGATTGGGAACTCACGTACACCCATGGTGGATTCATGTCAATGCATGGCAAAACCAAAACAGTATTGTAAAGTAAATTTTTTTAAAAAAAGTATATTTGCCAAAACTATTTCAAAATATTAGATCAACAATAAAATTTGATCATTTGAATATCTTTGGAAAAAAAAGGAAGTTGAGAGGTTCAATGGCTTTTGCTCATCCTTTCATAAGGATGTGATAACTTTATATGTGTTGTCCTGTTTAATTCCATAATAAACAGGCAAATATAAACAGAAGGATAATTATCCAGACCAAAAATGTGATGTTTTTTNTTTTTTTTTTTGATATTACATATAAAATAATTTGAGTAGAGAATGTTATAAGCTAACATGAAAATCTTCACCATTCTCTTACCTAGAGATAAATTCTATCACTTTATACCCTGTCCATTATATATATACACATTCTTATATAAATATATCTGAAAGTTTCTCTCTATATATTTATATATGATTTTATGTGCTGCTGTACTGTGCCGTCTCTTCAGTCATGTCCAACTCTTTGTGACCCTAATGACCATATAATGCAAGGCTCCTCTGTCCATGTAATTCTCCAGGCTAGAATATTGAAGAATGCCCTCCTCCAGGGGATCTTCCTGACTCGGAGGTCGAACTCATGTTTCTTGAGTCTCTTGCATTGGCAGGCAGGCTCTTCACCACTAGTGACAACTGGGAAGCCTGTAATTTTATATGTATATATAATATTCTCTTATTATAAATACATATAAACTTGATATAAAAATGAGGAATTGGTCAACATTTTCCATTACCATAATCATTTCCAGTAATTTAAAATTCTTCAGAATTACTTTTTAATACCTGCATTATATTTTTTAAAGATGGTAATGATAACTCTGTATGTGAGACAGCAAAAGAGACACAGATGTATAGAACAGACTTTTGGACTTTGTGGGAGAGGAGGAGGGTGGGATGATTTGGGAGAATGACATTGAAACATGTATACTATCATGTAAGAAATGAATCCCCAGTCTAGGTTTGATACAGGATGCTGCGGGCTGGTGCACTGGGATGACCCAGAGAGATGATATGGGGAGAGAGGTGGGAGGGGGGTTCAGGATTGGGAACTCACGTACACCCATGGTGGATTCATGTCAATGCATGGCAAAACCAATACAGTATTGTAAAGTAAAATTTTTTAAAAAAAGTATATTTGCCAAAACTATTTCAAAATATTAGATCAACAATAAAATTTGATCATTTGAATATCTTTGGAAAATAAAGGAAGTTGAGAGGTTCAATGGCTTTTGCTCATCCTTTCATAAGGATGTGATAACTTTATATGTGTTGTCCTGTTTAATTCCATAATAAACAGGCAAATATAAACAGAAGGATAATTATCCAGACCAAAAATGTGATGTTTTTTAATGAATCAAAAGTTTTTGAATCTTGAATGATTCCAGAACTTGATCTCCATTGATGAATTTGATTTCTTAAAAATTTCAGCAATGCAACTCGGGCTCAGTTTACATTATGAAGCTACTTCTTTGTCTTAATTTCATTTAGCAGGAGAGAGGATTACAGAAGAATTCACTTATTGAGTTTCATCTTTTGGGTTGTGTAACTGTGAACATTCACAGATGCATTTTACAGAGGAGCTTTAAGCTTCATGTATAGCAAGCTAATAATTTGACAAGGATAAAATTATTTTCCTTTATAGCAATTTAAAAATAACAGCAAGAAATGTTTCTTATTCTGATTGTTTTGCTTTAAAAGCTGTTTCTGAGTAGGTGCTGACTATATTTACAGATTGAAGCAGCCAACTCCAGTAATATCATCTTTTAGTATTGACACTTAAAATAAAATTTCTGCCAGAAACAGAGTTCCATAAATGGTATATATAGAAATATGCACTGTCCAGGCAGTTGTTTTGTGGAAGTGGTGTTGTTATTTTCTCATGTTTTCCAAGTCATCTCAGATGGAGCGTGAAAATGAGATGCCAAGAGAGGCTTAAAAAAGATACTGAGGGCTAGCTTCAGAATATGAGCAAATCTGAATTCCAGTGCCTAAAAGTTATGAGAAAGCCAGCCTAAAGTTAAGTGTTTACTAGCATCTCCCTGATTATATTTTAGAAACTGATGCACACACACAGAAAAGAAAGAAATATATTCTTATTTTCTCCGGGTTTAAAAGTGGACATAATATCACTACAACCAGCAGGGATTTTATTTCCATTTGCTATTTCCCAGGATAAGCAGTGGTTACCAGACATGAGAAGGGCATAGAGTATGTTGGACAGAGAAATGTATGCTTTTGATAATTTTTTTTTTACTGGAAAGTTAAAAATTTGTTGTTGTTCAAATAATTTCAAGATTTGTATGGAAATACAAAAAAACCTCGAATAGCCAAAGCAACCTTGAGAAAGAAGAATGGAACTGGAGGAATCAACCTGCCTGACTTCAGGCTCTACTATAAAGCCACAGTCATTAAGACAGTATGGTACTGGCACAAAGACAGAAATATAGATCAGTGGAACAAAATAGAAAGCCCAGAGATAAATCCACACGCCTATGGACACCTTATCTTCGACAAAGGAGGCAAGAATATACAATGGAGTAAAGACAATCTCTTTAATAAGTGGTGCTGGGAAAACTGGTCAACCACTTGTAAAAAAATGAAACTAGATCACTTTCTAACACCACACACAAAAATAAACTCAAAATGNGCCAAGAAAATGCACTGGTCATAGCAAACACCCTCTTCCAACAACACAAGAGAAGACTCTACACATGGACATCACCAGATAGATGGTCAACACCTAAATCAGATTGATTATATTCTATGCAGCCAAAGATGGAGAAGCTCTATGCTGTCAACAAAAACAAGACCAGGAGCTGACTGTGGCTCAGATCATGAACTCCTTATTACCAAATTCAGACTTAAGAAAGGTAGTACTTCCAAACTCTTCATCAGCGTTTATACGTCTCCTTGCTGTGGGTGTTTATCTACACTTGGGGGATTTCATTAGCTGTAATAGATGGTCTGGATCATTTTTCTAGAAGATATGGGCCTTTAACACCCTTTATTTCCAGTTTTGGGTTTTCCACAGAAGTTGGGAAAAGAGAGAGTTCAAATTTAGCCTCTTATTATATGTATGATGTATTCTATTAACTCAATAATAAAATCACATTGTTATGCTTTAAAAAAAATGTCTATTGACCTTCCTTCCATGTTTTCCCAAGTATATTAATATGTCCGGGGAAGAAAAGTTATAGACATTATGAATTCAGTTTAGTCAATTTCTTAGTAGGTAAGTTCCAGAACTTCAGAAAACAGAGTGTCCTCCCCACAGCTGTTTCTTCCTCTGTCACAGTCACACACAATGCTCACACATGCACACATTTACACTATGGCCCTGAAATTGAAGTGTTTGCCAAAAAAAAAAAAAAAATCAAATGGAGCTTGTCTAGGGACCCCTCAACTGTTCTCTTGTGGGTGTCTGTTGGCTTCGCATGGTCAAATTGCCTTTTCCTTCTGATAAAATTCTTTCAAAACCCAATTCCATGGTGAATTTGTTCCTTGTCCTCTACTCTACCCTCTTTGTGGCATCCTGAATACAACCTGCTTGCACTCCTCTTTGCTTTTCTATATGTTATTTTCACTGGGAAACCCCTTTCATTCTTTAGCAAATTCCTGCTCATCTTCTGAGATGTGCCTCGGGCTTCTGGGAAACCACCTCTGACCACCATCCACACTGAATTGGGTTTCTGTTTGATGTTCTCCTAGGTACTGCCTCTATATGGCACTTAGCAGCCTGCCTCGTTGCCATCATCTGTGTATTTACCATAACGTGAGCTCCTTGAGCACAAGACTGCATCTTCCTTAGTTAGTGTCCCTGGTGCTTAGCTGGTCATCTAATCAGTCTTGAAAGCTAACATATCTTAAGTCCTCGCTTTATCTCAAACATCTTCTGAACATTCTACCTAATAACTCTATAAAGTAAATGCACGACTGCTAAGTCGCTTTAGTGTGTTCAACTCTGTGTGACCCTATGGACTGCAACCTGCCATGCTCCTCTGTCCACGGGATTCTCTAGGCAAAAATACTGGAGTGGGTTGCCATGTCCTCCTCCAGGGAGTCTTCTGGGTCCAGGGATCAAACCCATGTCTCATTGACAGGTGAGTTCTTTACCACTAGCACCACCTGGGAAGCCCTCTATAAATTAAGTACTATTATTCTATTTTATAGATGGGGATACCAGGCACAGAGAAGTTAGGTAAATGGTGGAGAGTCTGACCTTAAAGACAAGACTTAATTCATTTACTGCTCCTGTAAGGAAATTAATTAACAAATGTTGGTACTTAATAATTTAATATGGAATGAATGAACAGTTCCTTAACTCTTCAAGTCTTATGTGCTTAACAGAGTGGAGTTTTTTTAGACCTGTATATAATGTTTAGTTATGCTTTAACACAAAGAAGGGTTGTCTGGAAACCTCAAAATAGTTCCCTGTGTCCTGGAGCACATTTGATATAAGCCCCTCCCTTGAGCTTCTGAGCTAGATTCATCTCAGGTCCAGCTTCTCCTGTTCTCTCTAGATTAGAGGCTTTCTGCTAGATCTTCCAAACAGCCAAGTGATAGCGACTGCAGTCCTGAATAATCAACATTTTCCAGGTCTCATCAATACCTCCTCAGGGCTGAATTTACTGTTCTGTCAAAATCAGCACCCTTTCTAATGGAAGATGTATTCAATTCCAGTAACCATAACCAGTTCTGGCTAGGCTTGAAGGCAGACAAATGTTATCACTATCAACAAAATTATTATCATATTCTGGTGCTTTGTTAAAATGCTATTCCTGGGTGAGAAATGAGAGCTATTTTTCTGATGTCACACATTGAAAATTGGTCAAGGGTCATCAACATTCTTTTTTTTTATTTTAATTTTTACTTTATTCTACTTTACAATACTGTATTGGTTTTGCCATACATCGACATGAATCCACCACAGGTGTATACGAGTTCCCAATCCTGAATCCCCCTCCCACCTCCCACCCCACCTCGTCTCTCTGGATCATCCCCTTGCACCAGCCCCAAGCATCCTGCATCCTGCATCGAACATAGACCAGCGCCTCGTTTCTTACATGATAGTATACATGAATCTTTTTTTAAATAATAGAACAAATATGATTAGGCCAGTGTGGTAGGCACAATTATGGTTTTACCGAAAGGTTCACATTGTAATTCCTAAAAGTGTGAATGTATTACCTAATTTGGCAAAGGGACTTTGCAGATGTGATAAAATTAAAGGATTTGCAGGAAAGAGATTATCTTCAATTGTCTGAGCGAGTACAGTCTAATCACATGGATCCTTTCCTTGGTATGGGTAGAAACTGTAAAAGGCCAGGAAATAGAGCCTTTCTCTTAGAGCCTTCAAGAAGGAATATAGCCTTGGAGATACCCTGATTTTAGCCCAGTGAAACCTACATTGGATTGTCAGTTCAGTTCAGTTAACACATTTGTGTTAAGTTTGTGGCAATTTGTTACAGCAGCCATAGAAAACCAAGACAGCCAGTGTTTCTCCAACTGTGTTGCTCTGGATTAGCTGGTTCGTAATCAAATTGTCTTTCAGAGAGTGGAAAACTATCAGAGACAGAGGGACAGAGAGCATTACATAGTGATAAAGGGGCCGATTCTCCAAGAAGACATTACAATCCTTAAAGTGGATGCATCTAATATCAGAGCATCAAACTATGTAAAGCAAAAACTGATAGAACTGTAGAGAAGCAGATGAATCCTCTACTCGTAAGCCTAAACGGAGACTTCAGTGCCCCTCTGTCATAAATAGATCTAGCAGACAGAAAATCGAAAAGGATATGATTGAACTCAATACCATCAATCAATCGAAGACAATTGACATATATAGATTGCTTCATCCAACAGTAGCAGAATACACATTCTTCACAAGCTCACATGGAACACTTACCAAGACAGATCACATTCTGGGCCATAAAACCTACTTTAACAAATTTAAAAGAGTAGAAATCATACAAAGTATGTTCTCAGACCATGATGAAACTAAACCAAAAATAAATAACAGAAGGAAAAAATAGCTGAAGATTAAACAACANCATTTCACAGCTGAAGAAACGGCTTCAGAGAGCCTGCACGACTCAGTCAGTGTCACACAGCCACGCTTACACCTGGGGTTTGAACCTGAGACTGTGAGTCTCTAAAACCTGTGCTTTTTCCATCACATGACCCATCTTCTGAGGTCCATTTTCTTTTTCTCTCCTATCCATTTATTCATTTATTGTTTTCCCACTTGACTTTATTTTTATTTCTTTTATTTTATTTTTTTACTTTATTTTGCTTTACAGTACTGTATTGGTTTTGCCATACATTGACATGAATCAGCCATGGGTGTACATGAGTTCCCAATCCTGAACCCCCCTCCCACCTCCCACCCCATATTGCCAGTCTATGTTTGATACAGGATACAGGATGCTTGGGGCTGGTGCACAGGGATGATCTAAACAACACACTCCTAAATAACACATGTCAAAGGAGAAGAAACTTGAGAAAATAAAAATATTTGAACTAAATGAAAATGAAATTACAACTTATCAAAATTTGCATGATGTAGTGAAAACAGTGCTAAATGGAATTTTATAGCGCTAAATAATTAAGAGGGCAGATCTTGCGGTCTTGCCACAGAGCCACTGAGTTGGATCTCTGGGTGTAGGGTGGGTCTTGGGGAACTGCAGTTTAAATAACAGAAATGGGTGATTTTAATGCACCCTAAAATTTGAGGGTTCCTTGATTATGTTTTTTTTTTTTCAAAAAATTATTTATTTATCTATTACTTTATGGCTTTGCTGGGTCTTTGTTGCTGTGTGCGGGATTTCTCTAGTTGCAGAGAGCAGGGTCTCCTCTTCACTGCAGTTCATGGGCTTCTCATTGAGGTGGCTTCTCTTGTCGCAGAACACAGCCTCTAGGTGAATGGGCTTCCGTGGTGGCGGCGTGTGGGCTCAGTAGTTGTGGCACATGGTCTTAGTAGGACCAGGGATCGTCCCCTGCATTGGCAGGTGGATTCTTAACTACTGGGCTACCAGGGAAGCTCTCTTGATTAATTCTTTTTTCCAATTTGTTAATCATGAAAATGAAGGCAAATTCATTAATATTAAACTTTTGGGAAGAGTCCAAGTCATTTGAATATAAATGGAGATACTTCTCCACCTCTCCCTGCCCATAACACCTACCCCTATAACATGCTACACACGTCTCTTGCCAATTAAAAACTCTTAAGATATTTTAATCCAGATTCTGTAACTTCTCAGCCATTTTTAGGTATTATTAGAATGATCTCATCTTGGAAAAAACTTTGATCAACTCTTTGCTTAAAAGATCTTTTCCTAAACCCAGTGCAGGCTGGGATGGGACTAGGGAGGTGGAGAGCTGGAGGAGGCACAGAGGAAAAGGCAAATGATGTGATGTGATTTTGATTTGAGGAGTTTGGGTGCTCTCCTGGGTTTGATGCTGTTGAATTTACTGTCCAGGTGTTTGGCTTGGATGGGGTTCCAATGTGCACCTCCCAGCAGCATCCCCAGGCACTGGTGATTCCTAGTGAGGTTTGTTCATGTCTTCTGGATTATCCCGGCTGATGGAGCTCTGTGTTTCTTCCTGTCCCTAAGGGATCCATCTTCAGAGACCAGTATTTGGACCTGTTGACCAGTGGGGATCCCTTGAACTTATCTCTTTGAAAGAGAAATCCCCATTCCTCTACCATTTTGTTTTTTCTTTGTTTTTCAAGACTTTTGGCCAAGGATTCAACTGAGGTTGCTGTCTTCTTTTTTTTGACTTTGGACAAAGGATACGGTTGGCTTCCCTTAGTCACAGGGCAGAAAGAATGATCTCCGAAGATACAAGCCTCTTCTCTCCTCAGTCCCACTGCCCAGCTGACCTCCATCAGCCTCAGTTGTCTATATTTCATGTGCATGTGTGGGAAGTAGGGGTTCATTATAAAGTCATCTTTCTGAATTAGCATCCCTTAGTAAGCCCTCTAGGAAGATCACAGGCTTGCAGATCCTAGAAGATGGGGTAGCCAGGCCTTACTCTTCTTAACTGGGGGCCTAGACCTGGATTCTAGGAAAATAAAAGTTTCACTCAATATCTTGTTGTGTTCTCTATTGGGAGATGGATATATATTTCTGAGTTGAGAAATAGCAATTGTCACCAAACTTCTTCCAAATATTAACAATGTGAATCATTATAAATGAGTTTTCCTTTTCAAAACCAGAGACTGCAAATCATAACTGGAACTTAACTAAGTACACCTTAAGATAACTTCAAAAACAATCTTTTAAAAAGTATGTTTCATTTTGTTTAAAAATATTTTATTGGAGTATAGTTAATTTACAATGTTGTATTAGTTTCTGCTATACAATGGAGTGAATCAGTTACACATATGCATATTTCCACTCCCTTTTATATTCTTTCCCCACATAGGTCATTACAGAGTACTGAGTAGAGCTCCCTGGGTTGCAGAGTAGGTCTTTATTAGTTATCTAGTTTCTATATAGCAGCACGTATTTGTCAAACCCCGTATTCCCACTTTCCATTCCCTCTCCCTTTCCTCTCCCATTTTCACCCTGGTAACCATGTTTGTTTTCTACATTTGTGACTCTATTTCTGTTTTGCATAATAGCCAGGGCATGGAAGCAACCTAAATATCTATCAACAGAGGAATAGATAAAGAAGATGTGGTCCATATATGCCATGAAATATTACTCAGCCATAAAGAAAAGAATGAAATAATGCCATTTGTAGCAATATAGATGGACCTTGAGATTGTCATATGAAGTGAAGTAAGCCAGACACGGACACATATGACATTGAGTATATGTAGAATCAAAAAGAAAATGTACAGATGAACTTGTTTACAAAAGGCTGTCTTAAATTGAGGACTTCCCTGTGGCTCAGATGGTAAGGAATCTGCCTGCAATGCAGGCAACCTGCATTCGATCCCTGGGTTGGGAAAATCCCCTGGAGAAGGAAATGGCTACCCACACCAGTATTCTTGCCTGGAGGATTCCAAGGACAGAAGAACCTGGCAGGCTTCTGTGGTCACAAAAGAGTTGGACGGGACTGAGCGACTAACACTTTCACTTTCATCTTAAATTAAGGCCAGCGTGTCTGTCTTGCCCAATGCTTCCCAAGCTGAACATTTTGTGTGGCACTAGCTGTTCTGCTTTTGGAAAATGAGTGCTTATGTGGCTAAAGCTCTTTGTGTTTGGCAAACCAGCCAGCTACTATAGGACTGCAGAGGAGCAGAGCATGGCGGGGGGGCCTACTGTAAAGCTTGGGTTAATTCTAAGAAGTGTTTGATGCAGTAAAAGCAGCCATGATTCTGGGCTGTGCATTGGGCTCTTTCATCCAGTCAAAACTCTTTGCAAGCCAAAGCATTCTTTCTGCTTGTTGTCATTTAATTTTATTCTAGCAGCACTTTCTATTATGATTTTTCTCACTTTTAGCTACCGAAACGGGGAAAGAAAAACTGAGCTCTAAACTTTTTTCATAGCTATTTGAAAACATCAATGAATTAGAAATTTATAGAATTACATGTCTTAAGGCTTAAATCAAATGGGAATGATTGAGACCGAGGTAAAAATGAAATAATTTAAACATGTATGGGAACAGCACAAAAACATTTTTCAGTGAGTACACAAGCTTCTAAGTTTACAAATGTCACAAATTATTTTAAAATATTTGACATTTAATAAAGTCCAAGCTCATTGTAACCAGTATTTTCCCCCTTTATTTATTTTTAAACCATATGCAATTTTTCAAGGAAAATCTAATTCACATGTTTTGAACTCATTTGGCTATGTCATCAAAACTGTTTTATAAGAATTACATGCGTCCAAGTAGTGTATTGTAAGTTTTTTTTTTTATGTCTCTTTTCCCCTTGTTAAATGAGACCATATTTTCCCTCTGGTAGATAAATTCCAACACAAAGAAATTTGTTTTATTGATAATTCTATAACTACAGATTGCACATTATTTTATTTTATTATTTTTTTAATTTTTATTTTTACTTTATTTTGCTTTACAATACTGTATTGATTTTGCCATACACTGACATGAATCAGCCACGGGTGTACATGAGTTCCCAATCCTGAACCCCCCTCCCACCTNCAGGATGCAGGATGCTTGGGGCTGGTGTACGGGGATGATCCAGAGAGACGTTGTGGGGTGGGAGGTAGGAGGGGGATTCAGGATTGGGAGCTTGTATACACCTGTGATGGATTCATGTCGATGTATGGCAAAGCCAATAGAGTATTGTAAAGTCAAATTAAAAAAATAATAAAATAATAAATTAATTAAAAAAAATAAAAATAGAAAAAAAAATTTGTTGTTGTTCAATTGTTACCTCATGCCTGACTTTTTGTGGTCCCATTGACACCAGCATGTCAGGCATCCCTATCCTTCAGTATCTCCTGGAATTTACTCAATCTCATGACCACTGAGTCAGTGAAGCCATCTAACCATCTCATCTTCAGTCACCTTCTTCTCTTCTTGCCCTCACTCCTTCCTAGCATCAGGATCTTTTCCAGTGAGTCAGTTCTTCGCATCCAGTGGCCAAAGTATTGGAGCTTCAGCTTCAGCATCAGTCCTTTCAGTGAATATTCAGGGTTGGTTTCGTTTAGGACTGAATGGTTTGGTCTCCTTGCTGTCCAAGAGATTTCAAGGGCCTTCTTCAGCAACACAATTTGAAAGAAATATTTGCCTTGGTGTAAATACCTGCAAACTACTTTATGTGTTTATGGGTATTATGGTATTATGGTTATTAATCTAACCTGCTTTTTAGATTATATTGTAAACGATTTGCTTTTTCAATAAGTATGAATTTATTACATCTATTTATTAATTACAAGTATTTTAATCAAAATAATACATTAAAATGGCTAAAATCAGAGTATGGAAGTGTTTATAATATACAATTTTTCACTCCTTTTCTCTGTCTTTCTCACCAGGGAAATCTGTATCTATTGTCTAACAGAAACCAACAGTAACACTGATGTCTGATAGATATATCCATTGCAAGGAAAGAGCTTGTTGTTTCTCCCCCTTATATTTTCTTCTAAAATATTTGCAACCTTATTTTCATTTTGAAATTCCAAATATTTAGAACATTGTCTCCAAGTATGAGTTTATGTGTGCTTGTGTTTTGAATAGTGTGTCCAGATATGAGTTGATACGTTTATGATTCCTTCATTGGATTGGGCACTTAGCAAATACTTTCAATTCAAAAACTATTTTCCTTCAGCACTGAGAAATTTCCTTCTATGATTATTTCCATAATTAAGTTCTATCCTTTGTCTTTTCTATTGTTTATCTAGAATTCATTCATTCAATGTGAGACCTCATGTACCTTTTATAAACAGTATACTCTTTCTACAGTTATTCATTCCTATATATTTTGGTCTATTATATGAAAAAATTAAAACATCTTAAAATTATGTATTACTTTCTGTATTTTCAAAGTCAATAAACATGTCCCCATGTGTGAGTACATGCACACATACCACAGACATATTAATTTCCAAGATGTTTTCATTTACTATGAATGTCCCCACTTAATAGAATCATGCTCTTGTTTTGTGTCCACTGGGGATGCCTGAATCTTTTTGAGAACTCTAATTTGTATATATATGTGTGTGTTCCCTAAACTTTCTGTTCCTTCAGGATCACTTTTTGGTTTTGGAATTTGAGCCTTTATTTTTCATATCACTGGCTTTCCTCAAATGTTTGATAACTCTCGCTCATCAGTTCACATTTAAGAATAGAGTTTTGAAATTGCAGGATGAATTTATTGATTACAGTTTTGGCCTAGGTTGAATGGACAATGGAGTTCTATCAGTGGCCTAATTCTTTTCAGATTTTCTTTAGAAGAACTTCTTTTTAAAAAAAGTCTTTATTGTTTACTTATGACTCATTTAGGTCTGGAGTCCATGCATTATCATGCAGGGGGGAGGAGTTCTGTACACAGACTATCAGTTAATCTCCATATTTTATCATCCTTTTCTCTTAATCTTTTGTATTTTTGAGTCTTTTTCAGAATTTTTCCTTCTTAGTTGGATCCCTCTCAATACAAATGCTTGCAAGTAGTTTTGAATTTATTTGACCAGTCACCAATCCTTCACCCACTTAGTAGAGTATTGTAAAGTCAAATTAAAAAAATAAAAATAAATAAATAAATAAAAAATAAATTGGCTATACTGTCTGATACCCTGCATACCACTTCAATCAAGATTATAGCCATCATCACTGAGTCATATTCAATTTTCTCCTCTTATCACTCCAAATATAGTTCTTTAGTTTTTTAAACATTTATCCAAGCATTCAAGCATTGCATTTGAATTTTGTCTTTATTTTCTTTAAGTTTAAAACAACCATGCCTATTAATATTATGTTCTTGTCATTATCTTCTTTAAGAAACTAGGCTCTCATTCTAACTGTGTCTGCTAGAACAAGAAACTTCCTGATGTGTCTTTAAATCTTTACTATTCTGTCTTAGACTATCTCTTCTTCAGTTTTTAAGTATATATGAGTCAATATGGTGCCATAACAGTGTGTGTGTATGTGGTGTTAAGTTGCTTCAGTCGTGTCCACTGTGTGTGACCCTATGGACTATAGCCGGCCATGCTCTCCTGTCCCTGGGATTCCCTAGGCAAGAATACTGGAGTGGGTTGCCATTATGCCCTACTTAATATTGAGATCCTTGTAACACAAATTACAGACGTCTTCCACTAGCCATCTTCATAAACACATTCAGTCCAAGAGAAAAACTTCCCAGTATAGGATGTGCCTCAGTAAATTTTGGTGTAATAGCAGCATCTAAGTGTTAATATTTATTTTCAGTTTGAAAATCTATGATTATGAAGGCTGTAGAATGATTTAATACTATGGTTCAGCAGTCCGTGCGTGAGATAGGAGGTAATATTATTTACATATAGGATTCATTCTGGTAAATGGGCCAAAATGAATATAAGAAAGTTTTATGTGAGTTTCTTTGGCTGAAATAATCTTATTATGTATAAAGCAAACTACTTTTGCTACATTTTCCTTGGTGAACATAAAAGACTTAGTGTGCCCTGTTTTGTAGTTGCTCAGTTCTCAGGAACCTTACAGTGGTCATTGTAAGAGCTACAAAGTGATTAGATTATGTTCAAGGAATTGTTTATTGATGAAAGACCAGACACAAAGATAATCTATAACCCTGCCAGAGTAATGACACAATGCAAAATATCTGTCTTTTGGAAGCCACAGAATGCCCAAGAATATTTGGCATTCTATTCCATTCTGCCCCCTAAGGGGACTCATTTGTTCTTCCTAGCTTGACTGTTGTCATTTGAGCAAGGGGAATATCACTTTACAAGGCTGGGAATTCCCTTTAACAGCCCAGTGTGAGTTCAGAACTCCCCTGACTGGGTTACAGACCCAAAGCTATTTATCATCTGGAAATATTTCACCTTCTATTTAAGAGAGTAGAAATTCATTTCAAAAAGGCCCACACCTCCCCCGAGGTAAGCCACAGAAAAGCAAAGAAGAACAAAGACTATTTACAATGCTTGGGAACAATAAAAATTGATGTGCTTGGATATATTATACATCCCATTAAAGAAAAAACATACTCTTCACCGGATGTTCTCTTTCATCTTTCTTTTTCTCCTTGAAGATTGCATGTGTGGCTACATGTGAGGAGCATCCTAACTAATTTTTTAGATTGTCATATATTACAACTTTAGCTTTTACAGATTCCTTTATATCATTTGAGAATGTCACAATGTATTAATAGGTACTTCTGTAAAAGTTTGAGAGGTCATTGGAATGGTGCCTGGATTTAGGAGGAAAAATATGGGTAGACAAGGTCAAAATAATTTCTTTCCTACAATTCCAAAGCTGTAAAACATTTTTCACAAAGTCAGGGTTTTGGTAAAAAAAAAAAATCTTAAACAATAAACTAGCAATAAACTAGTCTTATTAAATTGTCAGAAACAGAATCTCTCTTTGCAGTAAAATTGTATTTTATGTACGATTTCAAATATGGTTATTTTTCAGAATGCTAGATAAATTTGTATGAATTATTCTAAATATAAAGTAAATGCCAAAAATAATGCAGAAGTAATGCCAATAATAATGGATTATTAGTAATCAAGATACAGTATTATAGCTAGAGGTAATTTATTAATTTATTACATTGTTTCTGTGTGTTATTACTTTTATTATTTGCCTTTACTGAATAGCAGGCACTATGTTGTATATTTTATAAGCTTTATTTAATTCTCAAAATGATCAATGATATGCTAAAATTAGAGATTTGAGAGATAAAATTTTTAAACTAAATTCTAATAGTTTAACATGTTTAATTTTCTATAGCTATATGTTCTATCCTAAATTAATAGTAACTGTATCTAATAACTCTAATAAAACAAGCAGACCCAAATACTAACTCTAATATAAATCATGGAGTGATCTAAAATCTATGATTATGAGCATCAAAATTTAGGTTTAAAGTCCTAAATCCATTTGTCCTTACCTGGACTTTACTGTGTAACTTAATACATGTCTTTGGACTTCAGAATCCTCATATGTAAAATGTGGATTTTAACATTTATATCATAAATTTGGGGGATACCGTAGAGAATTTGACTTCATATTGTCTATTTTCCTTTATTTATCTCCATTTATATCCAAATGAGCCCAGGATAGCAATATTTGTTTTTATTTGTATCAATTTATGCTCATATGTGCTAATTGGATCCAAAATAGTGGGAAAAAAAATGCTATCAGGGTTCTACTATTGGCTAGACAATTTTTAGTGGTTTTATATACCATCTATATTTAATGCTCAGAACAACCCTATAGATACAACTCTATTAACATCATCATTTTGTAGATATAGAAATTGAGGCACAGAGAGACTATTTCCTCAGGACACACATAGAAAGATACAAAGATGAGATTCCAATCAGGTAGCCTACATAAATGCATGTCACTAGCACTTAAACCAAACGTTTCCTTTCAATTTGGAAATTATAATGTCATTTTCATTAATTTTTGAAATCGTCTCTCTTGAGAGTAAGCACACGCATATACATTGAATCTTTGGTCAGATAATTGGCTTAGCCACAGATGGAAGTTACCTAAGTCTTAGCTTTGTGAAATCAGTTGGAACACCACACAGTTGTACTATTATGGGTGCATTAATGAGAATGATTTTATTCAAAAATGCTTCAGACTGCCGACTAGTGATTGCACTACACACTAAAGAATGTCACTTAGATTTTTTTTTCAAAGACACAGGAGTCCAGAGTCCAGTAAGGAACAGCATGAGCCATAATAACAAAGATATCCATTCAAAACACTGTCTGTTTCTACAATTGTGTGCCTCTCAAATAACAATTTTCTATAGAAACTTTTGATAAGCATATACCATATAATTTTAAAATGTTATATCTGTGTTTTATTAAAATGCAAAGTGATATTACATTTGTAGTTAGAAAGCAACATCTAAGTAATATGCTGTGTCAATTACAGATTTGGAACAATTAATAGTCAATTAAAAAGAGGTGAACATCTCTTGGACAGAGGAGTCTGGCAGGCTAAAGTTCATGGGGTTGCAAAAGAGTCAGACACAACTTAACCACTAAATAACAGCAGAACGGATGTGAACAATATTTATGTTGAAGCGAATATAACTTACTTTTATATTAATTAAAATTATTTTTTGAAGATTTTGGACACGTTTACACTATAATTTGCTTTGAAACATAAAAATCCACTATCTTAAAAAACAAACTCGAGTAAATACTTCATTAAAGAAATGGTCATTAATATGTGTGGTCATTTCATCAATGTACTACTTACAATGTACTAATAATCACACAGATAAACATGTGAATGTGCTTCAGAATGTTTAGACATGTGTACATGTTGTATGTGAAAGAAAAAAGAGAAAGAGTTGGTATTTATTCATTTTCAAGTGTTCACACATGCATATTTTTGTAAAATGAATAAAGGTCAAGCAGATATACATACTATAAATCAATGCTCTAAGAACTCAATCTGAAATTATGTTATCTGCTTTTATTTTTTCAAGGGTGGTTTGAAGGTGACCCATTTTCTGTAGCATGCATGACTGTGGGGATTGCTTTATGTATTAAAGCACAAAGCCATCTCATTGAAGTCTTTTATTTCCTTTCCTCACTTTACAGTATCTTCTTTAAGTGGATTTTGAAAGTATAATATCACCAATGCAGAAAAAATAAATCCAAGTACTTAAACAGGTTGCTTTCTTTCTATCATGAGTCAAGCTGTTTTATGTCAAATTAACCGCTAAGAATTCATCTTTCTCAGTCTTTATCCTATAACAGTGTCATAAATATTATCTTATTTGCATGATAATGTACACATAAAATATTATTTTCCCAAAAGTATAAAAATGAGTAATCTTAAAGCTAAATATCAATTTGTTAAAGATAAATGGAAACAGTACTATTCTATGTAAGGAAGGCAGTAAGTTTTATCTTGTTCATAAGTACAGGTTAGCATGTTTTTTTTATTTTAAAGTTCTTATTATAAACACATTAAGTAAAGAATCATTCTCAAGGTTCACTTACTTCCCATAGGCCTAATAGGATTCCCTAGAAATCTCCAGAGATAATAGATCCACTTTAACTCTAACTTTAAAATGAAAAAGGAAAGAATAAAAATAAAGGGAAAAATGAACACAGCTTTCATAGATGCTAAGACCTCAGGTTTGACTGCTTTTAGCAAATATATGATATTGGATACCTGAGTGAAATAAATTGATTTCAGCCTATTGCATTTTTAAAGGTCATTTTTTTTAAACAAGAAATTCAAGATTATAAAGGCAGACGCTTAATTTGACATTGATTGAGACCTTAAATGGTGAATAAATCTCTCAAAGTTTGATTGCTTTTCAGAAGAAACTGAATTGCTTTGTGATTAAAATTCCTCAATAATTCATAGAATCCATGGACTCATGCATATGTATGCATGTTTGTAACATGTTTTCTGAAACCTGACATATGAATACCATAGAATGTATATCTGCACTATTTCCAAAATTACAAAAATATATATATTTTACTGGTCTCCTTTCACTGCTTGTTACAATATTTTTCTCTTGATATATCATTGAAGGAATTCCCTGGTTGTCCAGTGGTTAGGACTCTGAACTTTCATGCCAGGGACCATGGGTTTGATCCTTGGTCTGGGGACTAAAATCCCCACAAGCTGTGCAATGTGGAAAAAAAAAAAAAGTCATAATTCATTGAATGCTTATTGAAGTAAGTTATACAGAATTTCTGAGATTAACTGATGTCTGATTATATACTTCATTGTATTATTATTTTAGATCTTATAAACTTGCACACACTCAGTACAAAATTGAATCCAAATCAAGGCTTCTCAGTTATGATTGAACTCCAACATATATGATGTGATCAGCAGAATTCTACTTTAATGCCAAGATTTCTGTCCCTTTAGTATACAGAATCTGCAAAATTCCCAGCGCTGAGAAGACTATAGATTTAACCCTTCAGGTTACTTTATGTTGGGTAAGCCTGATCTAATCACATACAATTTCTGAAAGCAGGAGGATTTTTTCCTAGATGTAGAAAAAGGAAGTCAGAGATACATGATTTAGCTTATTTGTAATAAAATGAATATTCATGCTGAAAGTTACTAATACTTTCAGAGGGAGTTGAAGACAGTTCCCACACCACTGCTGGCAGTATGAAGGGGACCTCAGTTCTACGAAAGCAAGGAAATACATACTATTTTCAGTCTAAATGAACTTGAAAGATGACTTTCCCCAATTCTCAAGAGAAAATAACAGTACTGCTGACACCTTGGGTTCAGTCTTTTGAGACCCTGAGCAGAGAATCTTGTGACACTGTTCTGGATTTCTGCCTGAAGAACAGTGAGTTAACAAACAGGTATTGTCTTAAGCTGCTAAATTTGTGGGAACTTGTTATGCAGCGAAAGAAAATTGGTATATGTAGGTAATTATATGGAGAAGGAAATGGCAACCCACTCCAGTGTTCTTGCCTGGAGAATCCCAGGGACGGGGGAGCTTGGTGGGCTGCTGTCTATGGGATCACACAGAGTCGGACACGACTGACGTGACTTAGCAGCAGTAGCAGGTAATTATAGAAATAAAACATTATTTTTATTTCATTTTAAAATTTCAGTCATGATTTCAACACAATTTTGATTTCTTGGTTATGTGCTCCAACTTTCTAACACATTATTTAATTTGCTAGTTTGTTTAATTTTTCCTACTAATATCTTTACTATTTTTACTTAACTCATCTGCTCCTTCTTTTGTACAAATTTTCCTGTACCAGTTCACTGGGTGAATCTAATGAGATTGTCAAGTATTACATTTTCCCCTTTAACCATTCAGTGTCCTGGAGAAGGAAATTGCAACCCACTCCTGCCTCCAATGCGGGAGACCTGGGTTCGATCCCTGGGTCGGGAAGATCCCCTGGAGAAGGAAATGGCAATCCACTCCAGTTGTCTTGCCTGGAGAATCCCATGGACGAAGAAGCCTAGTAGGTTACAGTCCACGGGGTCACAAAGAGTTAGACACAATTGAGCGACTTCACCTCACCTCACCAGTGTTCCTGCCTAGAAAATCCCAAGGAAGAGAAAAGCCTGGTGGGCTACAGTTCCCGGGGTTGCAACCAGCCGGACATGATGAAGTGACTGAACACTGAGCACAACCATTTGGTGGGAAGAGATCTTAGGTCTAGTCAATGTTGATAAGTATCTGCCTTTCAATTCAAACCTGCTTGACTATCAAGACAGCCCTCACCTTACCCTGCACGCTAGACAACAAAACAGAGACGCCTTGAAAACAGAAGAAAATGAAAGCTACCTGCAAAGCAGACTGAGATGAGACAAATAAGGAAGGAAACGGGGGAGTCATGGTACCACCATATCAATTCCAGTAATCATTCAGACTTTCTACATAGAATGAACCCATAAATCTCCACTCTGAATTTGTTTTTGCCAGTCATTAAAAAATTCTTGTCTAATTGACCACAAAACACAACCATTCCCCCTTTATTTTTCAATGCAATAAGCACCTATTGAATACTGACTGTACTCCACAGACCTAGGGACAAACCCATCAACAATTACCCAAATGTCAACATGGGTACGGAGAAGGCAATGTCACCCCACTCCAGTACTCTTGCCTGGAAAATCCAATGGATGGAGAAGCCTGGTGGGCTGCAGTCCATGGGGTCGCGAAGAGTCAGACATGGCTAAGCGACTTCACTTTTACTTTTCACTTTCATGCATTGGAGAAGGAAATGGCAACCCACTTCAGTGTTCTTGCCTGGAGAATCCCAGGGACTCGGGGAGCCTGGTGGGTGCAATCTGTAGGGTCGCACAGAGTCGGACACGACTGAAGTGATTTAGCAGCAGCAGCAGCAGCAACATGGGTAAAGGATCTGTTTTTCCACATCAGAATTGATGCTTTTGAACTGTGCTGTTGGAGAAGACTCTTGAGAATCCCTTGTACTGCAAAGAGATCCAACCAGTCCATTCTGAAGGAGATCAACCCCAGGATTTCTTTGGAAGGAATGATGCTAAAGATGAAACTCCAGTACTTTGGCCACCTCATGAGAAGAGTTTACTCATTGGAAAAGA
>SJYV01012549.1:334177-347149 GCA_006410875.1 Neotragus pygmaeus | reverse complement strand
AATTTATTTATTTATTACTATTTTTCATTTTTTTTACTTTATTCTACTGTACAATACTGTATTGGTTTTGCCATATATCGACATGAATCCACGACAGGTGTATAGGAGCTCCCAATCCTGAATCCCCCTCCCACCTCCCACCCCACATTGTCTCTCTGGATCATCCCCGTGCACCAGCCCCAAGCATCCTGCATCCTGCATCGAACATAGACCGGTGCCTCGTTTCCTACATGATAGTATACATGCTTCAATGACATTCTCCCAAATCATCCCACCCTCTCCCTCTCCCTCAGAGGCCAAAAGTCCGTTCTATATGTCTGTGTCTCTTTTGTTGTCTCACATACAGGGTCATCATTACTATCCTGAAGCCTTCTCTGAGAACTCATATCTGTTGGTTTTGAGTACACACTCTCTGCTAATGATGCTTAAAATTTACTGGCCCTGTTCATAGGGAGGAGAATAAGAAGGCATTTGAATAGTTGGCTCAGATATATCAACATATATCAGCTCACGTGCAAAAATAAAGGCATTCTACTTGTTTAAATCGCATCTTTCATATTCAAGAACTATTTCTACATGACTCTTGAACACACCAGTCCAGATTGCTGCATAATTTCTTGATTAGAGAAACTAACCACCTGGCTTTTTCCTACTTTGATTATACACAACTCAAACTAAGTGATACTAGAGATCAGCTATTCCAAATTTAGTGTAACTGAAGTTGGTAAAGAAGGAGATACAGCTTTAAAAAGAAAAAACAAAACAAAAAACAAAACAAAACAGTTGCATGGCTCTGTCACAGCATAAAATCAGGACTTTAGAACCGGAAAGAACCTTAGAGAACATTGTTTCAATTACTTTATTTCACAGTTGAGGAAATTGAGAATCAGAAAGGCTAAGTGATTTCCTCAATATCATAGAGTTTAGTTAATTACAGAAATCAGAATAGAATCTGGGTTATCCAGCCCTCTGCCCAGAGTTGTTTCCATTATACCGAGTGAAATTATCTGCTACTATTTTAGGCCTAGATGACTCATGAAAGCAGCCTCATAATTAATAAATCAAAGTATCATGTGCCTGTGAAATTTAACACACAAGTAAAAGAGTCTAGCTTTCTGATAGTTTAAGATACATGTGTGTGCGCTCAGTTGTGTCTGAATCTTTCAGACTCCACGGACTGTAGCCTGCCAGGTTTCTTCATCCATGGGATTTTTCCAGACAAGAATATTGGAGTAGATTGCCATTGCTTACTCCAGGGGATCTTCCCCAAATGGTGATCAATACTGAGTCTCTTGCATCTCCTGCATTGGCAGGCAAATTATAAATGATATAAAATGTACTTCATTCTAATTTCAAATATATTTTCATATATAAATTTGTATAATTTCATATATAAACATGTTAGTGAATTTATATGAAGAAAAAGTCAGTAAAACAAAAATATCAAGGACTGAGACTACATCAATGCTGGGATTAGAAAGAATCACATCAATTTCAAGCTTCATTGGAAACATGGGTAAAATAACATAAAATCAAATTAGTAGACACAATCATCATGATCACACTTGTGTATGTGTGTAGAGAACAATATAAATAAAATGAAATGGGATCTTTTTATTATTAATAATTACACTAAAAGTTTCTATTTGAATAATTTATATAAATATACTAATTATTTTATAAATATTGTCTTTTTGGCATCATTAATAATCTTGTACTCCTTTCCTATGAGAATGAGGAGACTGAGGGTTGGGATATTAAAATAATTGTTCAATATTTTGCAGCTCCACAGATGAGAGACTGGAAACAAAACTCACTTATCCTGACTTAGACTAATTTTATTTTTAGTGCAACCTATTTTGGAAGTTTTTCAGCAAAAACAACAACAAAACCATCCCCCCCTCCAACATTTAACCCAATTTTAAATGCCTATAATTTGCAGTCACGAAGAGGTAGTTAACAGTGAATATTTTTTGTACTTCACACTACTGATCACACTTTATATATTGTGGAACATAAAATGTTATGAAATTATAGTTACATGCTTGAAATGGACATTAAATCTCTTCATTTCCTATGTCACAAGTGAGAGCTATAAACTTGAAAAATTAAAGCTACAATATAATTTATCTTACCCAGAAATAGTCTACTATACATTATACATTTTTGAAGTAAATAATGATGGATAATACTAAAAATGATATTTCTTCATGGGAAACTGTATGATAAATAACTAGAAATGCCATGAAATAGCTGGAATTATGTCCCCTGAATATAGAAAGAAGACTCTCAGCTCCTTACTTTTCCTCACTTTTCCACACAATTAATAGTTGTACATATTTGGTTCAATGCTTCTTTTTTTCATGGGATAAGAATCTTTTTCTTTCTCATAACAGATATGGAATGTCAAATAATACATGTATTTTAATAGCTGTTTCTTTTTTTCCCTACAAACAAATAAATAAAATTTTTTTTTTATTCAAATGCTAATAGACTACATATATCTACAGGGATTTCCCTGGTGGTCCAGAGGTTAAGACCATGCTTCTGGTACAGGGGTGCAAGATGTAACTTCTAGTCAAGCAACAAAGATCCCACATGCTGTGGCAAAAAATAAAATAAAAAAGTACTCAATATCTACAGTGATTTCATGCCTTGCAACATTGTTTTCAATTTGGGGTTGAGAATTTTAAATGTTATTACATAATATAAAGTGATGTGAGGTCTGTTGATATATTTCTTTAACAGGAAAAGTTGCATGTAATTTTTTTTTTTAAGACTGCTTTTGCTTTTGAATTTTTTTCAAAATGGTAAACTGAGGTTATAATGTAAAACCAATAATTCTATGTGAAAGAGATAAATAAAAATTCAGTATAGAGGTATAAATTTTTCCTTCTTACTACTTTCTTCTTGGTTCCCTATATAAATTTTAATTTTCATCCTCAGTGATGATATGCAGTTAATTATAATAACCACCATCTACATATACAGCAAAAATAAAACATTTTAGTCATATAGCAGCAACAGCAGTCAATAAACAGAAAAATAAAAACTACAAAGTATCTTTTTAAAATTAGATTTCTAGTACAAAATGAAGCAGGGCAAAGGCTAAGTGAACTATACAAAAAATATAGAAAAGACTGAGTTTTTTGCCAAGACTCTTCCAACAACACAAGGGATGACTCTACACATGGACATCATCAGATGGTCAATACAGAAATCAGATTGACTATGTTCTTTGCAGATGAATACGGAAAAGCTCTATACAGTCAACAAAAACAAGATTGGGAGCTGACTGTATCTCAGATCATAAACTCCTTATTCCAAAATTCAGACTTAAATTGAAGAAAGAAAGGAAAACGACTAGGCTATTCAGATATGACCTAAATCAAATCTCCTATGGTTATACAAATTGCCAACATCCACTTGATCATCAAAAAAGCAAGAGAGTTCCAGAAAAAACATCTATTTCTGCTTTATTGACTATGCCAAAGCCTTTGACTGTGTGGATCACAATAAACTGTGGAGAATTCTGAAAGAGATGGGAATACCAGACCACCTGACCTGTATTTTGAGAAATCTGTATGCAGGTCAGGAAGCAACAGTTAGAACTGGACATGGAACAACAGACTGGTTCCAAATAGGAAAAGGAGTACGTCAAGGCTGTATATTGTCACCCTGCTTATTTAACTTATATGCAAAGCGCATCATGAGAAACGCTGGACTGGAAGAAACACAAGCTGGAATCAAGATTGCCGGGAGAAATATCAATCACCTCAGATATGCAGATGACACCACCCTTATGCAGAAAGTGAAGAGGAACTAAAGACCCTGTTGATGAAAGTGAAAGAGGAGAGTAAAAAAGTTGGCTTAAAGCTCAACAATCAAAAAACTAAGATCAAGGCATCTGGTCCCATCACTTCATGGGAAATAGATGGGGAAACAATGGAAACAGTGTCAGATTTTATTTTGGGGGACTCCAAAATCACTGCAGATGGTGACTGCAGCCATGAAATTAAAAGATGCTTACTCTTTGGAAGGAAAGTTATGACCAACTTAGATAGCATATTAAAAAGCAGAGATAATACTTTGCCAACAAAGGTCCATCTTGTCAAAGCTATGGTTTTTCCTGTGATCATGTATGGATGTGAGAGATGGACTGTGAAGAAAGCTGAGCACTGAAGAATTGATGCTTTTGAACTGTGGTGTTGGAGAAGACTCTTGAGAGTCCTTTGGACTGCAAGGAGGTCCAACCAGTCCATTCTAAAGGACATCAGTCCTGGGTGTTCATTGGAAGGACTGATGCTGAAGCTGAAACTCCAATACTTTGGCCACCTCATGCGAACAGTTGACTCTTTGGAAAAAACTCTGATACTGGGAGGGATGGGCAGGAGCAGAAGGGAACGACAGATGATGAGATGGTTGGATGGCATCACCGACTCAATGGACATGAGTTTGGGTAAACTCTGGGAGTTGGTGATGGACGGGGAGGCCTGGTGTGCTGAGATTCATGGGGTTGCAAAGAACTGACACAACTGAACTGAACTGAGCAACTGAACTGAACTGAGTGACTGAACTGAGCGACTGAACTGAACTGATGGTTATACAGTGAAAGTGACAAATAGAATCAAGGGATTATATCTGATAGACAGAGCACCTGAAGAACAATGGATGCAGGTTTGTGACATTGTACAGGATTCACTGATTAAGACCACTGCCAAGAAAAAGAAATTCAAAAATGCTAAATGTTTGTCTTGGGCGGCCTTAGAAATAGCTGAGAGAAGAAGAGAAGTGAAAGGCAAAGAAGAAAGGGAAAGATATACCCATATGAATGCAGGATTCCAAAAAATTGCAAGGAGAGGTAAGAAAGTCTTCCTCAATGATCAATGCAAAAAAATAGAGGAAAACAAAAGACTAGAGATCTCTTCGGGAAAATTAAAGATACCAAGGTAACATTTCATGTAAAGATGAATACAATAAATGACAGAAATTGTATGGATGTAACAGAAGCAGAAGATATTAAGATGCGGTGGCAAAAATACACAGAAGAACTATACAAAAAAGATTTTTATGACTCAGATAACCACAATGGTGTAATCACTCACCTAGGGCCAGACATCTTGGAGTGTGAAGTCAAGTGGGCATTTGGAAATATTGCTACAAACAAAGCTAGTGGAGGTGATGGAATTCCAAATAAGCTATTTCAAGTCCTAAAAGATGATGCTGTGAAAGTGGTGCACTCAATACACCAGCAAATGTGGAAGACTCAGCTATGGCCACAGGACTAGAAAAGGTCAGTTTTCATTTAAATCTCAAAGAAAGGCAATGCCAAAGAATGTTCAAGCTACCACACAATTGCACTCATCTCAGATGCTAGCAAAGTAATACTCAAAATTCTCCAAGCCAGGCTTCAACAGTACATGAACTGAGAACTTCCAGATGTTAAAGCTGGATTTAGAAAAGGCAGAGGAACCAGAGATGAAATTTCCAACATCTTTTGTATCAGAGAAAAAGCAAGAGAATTCCAGAAAAACACCTACAACAGTTTCATTGACTACACTAAAGCATTTGACAGTGGGGATAGCAACAAATTGTGGAAATTTCTTAAAAAAATGGGAATACCAGACAACTTTACCTGCTTCCTGTGAACTCTGTATGCATGTCAAGAATCAACAGTTAGAACTGGACATGGAACAATGGACTGATTCAAAATTGGGAAAGGAGTATGTCAAGGCTGTACATTTTCATCCTGCTTATTTAACTTAAATGTAGAGTACATCATGAGAAATGCTGGGTTGGATGAATCATAAACTGGCATCAAGATTGCTGAAATAATATTAAAAATTTCATATATGTAGATGACAATACCCTTATGGCAGAATGTGAAGAGGAACTAAACAATCTTTTGAAGGTGAAAGAGAAGAGTGAAAAAGCTGACTTAAAACTCAGCATTCAAAAAACTAAAATCATGGCATCCAGTCCCATGACTTCATTGAAAATAGACTGGGAAACAATGGAAACAGTGACAGACTTTATTTTCTTGCACTCCAAAATCATTGGTGATAGTGACTGTAGCCATGAAATTAAAAAATGCTTGTTCCTTGGAAGAAAAGCTATGACCAACATAGATAGTATATTAAAAAGCAAAGACATTATTTTGCAACAAACGTCCATCTAGTGAAAGCAGTGATTTTTCCAGTAATCATGTATGGATGTAAGAGTTGGACCATAAGGAAGGCTGAGCACTGAAGAATTGATTCTGTTAAATGGTGGTGTTGGAGAAGACTCTTGAGAGTCCCTTGGACTGCAAGGAAATTAAACTAGTCAATCCTTAAGAAAATCAATCCTAAATATTCATTGGTAAAAGGCGAAAGACTTATGCGATTATGAAGAGAAAATATTCATGGGAAGGGCTGATGCTGAAGCTGAACCTCCAATAATTTAGCCACCTGATGTAAAGAACCAACCCATTGGAAATGATCATGATGCTGGGAAAAGTTGAAGGCTGGAGGAGAAGGGGACAACAGAGTATGACATGGCTGGATAGCAATACCAACTCAATGCACATGTGTTTGAGCCAGCTCTGGGAGAGGGTGAGAGACAGGGAAGCCTGGCATGCTGCAGTTCATGAGTTAGCAAAGAGTTGGACATGTCTTAGTCACTGAACAACAACAACACAAGGTATCTTTTTAAATTAAATCTGGAGTCAATTTAAGCTTTGAGAATATGTGTGTGTGTGTGTGTGTGTGTGTGTGTGTGTGTGTGTGTTGTGTTGTGCTGTACTATACTCTGCTTTGTTGCTCAATCATGTCAGACTCTTTGTGAGCCCATGGACTGTGACTGCCTAGGCTCCTCTGTCCATGGGGATTCTCCAGATAAGAATACTGGATTGGGTTAGCATGCCCTCCTCCAGAGGATCTTCCCAACCCAGGGATCATACCCAGGTCTCTCACATTGCAGGCAATTTCTTTACCATCTGAGCTATCAGGGAAGCCCAGGAATTCTGGAGTGGGTAGCCCATCTCTTCTCCAGGGTAACTTCCCAACCCAGGAACTGAACCGGGGTCTCTGGCATTGCAGGTGGATTCTTTACCAACTGATCTACCCAGGAAGCCCCAAATATGTATATACTTATACACACACACACACAGACACACACACACACACACATTCATACACCCCAATGATAATGCAATTCTAGATCTCCTCCACCAATCATGTGCAGTTTTCACTATTAGCACCAACGTTAACTTTTTGTTTTGTATTAAATCTCAGGTTGATTTTCATGTAGTACATAGGACACAAATCGTTTCCTACTTAAAATAAGAGCTAATAATTCTGTGTCATTAATAACTGCAACATTTGCATACATTAAATATTTTTAAGGTATTTCTCCAAAATATAAGAAAGGATCTTCCTTATTAGCCGCAATTTTCTGAGTAAAAAATCATTGATATTTAGTCTTTGCAAAATATTTCCAGGTTCAGCATTTCAAAAAGAATAGTAGTAAAATGTTTCTTACATTAAAAAAAAAAAATGTAAACACATAAGGACAATCTATCCTCTTGTGGTACTGGAATGAAATCTTCAGCAAACTACTGCTGGTCTTCTGAGAAGTTAATCCACCGTTTAGTACCATTGTTGTTGTTATTGAGTGGCTAAGTTGTGCCCAACTCTTTTGTGGCCCCATGGACTGTAGCCTGTCAAATTCCTCTGTCCCTGGGCTCTTCCCAGCAAGAATACCAGGATCTTCCCAACCCAGGGATCAAACTCCTGGTCTCTGGCTTAGAAGGTAGATTCTTTATCAGTGAATAACCAAGGAAACACCTTTTTGTATATTATCCAGCCCAATATTCTCTGCATTTTCTCATTCTTTTCCTTATTATGTGACGTTGAAAGATTCCTTCCTTCAAAATAGGACATATATCAGGAGAGAAAAATCTGATTTTCACTACAATTCATCTAAGACATTGCTCTAAAGCACCTCACACAGTCAATTGAATACCGAAACACTCTTACAGAGGGGCTTAAGGGTCCTCCATGTCTCTTCAAGGTACTTAGTTTTGAAGTGTTTCTCCCATTTACACTCACGGTCATTGATTTCTTTCTTTTTTTATTTTATTTACTTTTTACAAACTAATTTTTATTTACTATGCTTTCATAGCTGAGATTCATCAGTTCTTCAGATATCCATTAATGTCAACATATTGTTCCACCACAAGAAAATTGTTCAAATAACCTCTAGATGCTTTTCTTGTCACATACTTTTATTCTGGTGTTAAAAATGAAGCATGGACATTTAAAATGCAGACTTGAGACAGTCTCTTCTAACATTTCCAATGCATCTAATATTGTTTGATTCAAAACATGAGTCTAAGAGCAAATAAAAATTGACTCTTTTTTTTTCCATTCAGAATACAAACCCACTGAACTATCCCTTCAGGTTTGATGCTCCATCAGTTAACACTACACTATTTTCACAAGAAATATGATTTGATCAGAGAAGAACTGCAGCAGCCTGAAACATATATTCCCAGAACGTGTTTCTAAGAGTCCTGCAGCCATTAAATGCCTTCCATAATGTCTGTGATAAATCTTACTATTAGTGAACAGTATCAGTTAAAGCCATCTCTTTGGAACTTCTAGTCTAACCTACAGGTGCACATTTTCTATGGAATTTTCCAGTCATAAACGTGGATGAGTCAATCTATCAGTGTTTTTCTTAAAGCAGTAAACTCAACAATAGTGTAAAGTCTTTCTTTTTAATTTATTTATTTATTTATTTGCTATTTTAGGTAGTTATAATGTAGAATATTATTTAAAAGCATGGACTTTGGTACTTAATTGCCTGCATTTGGTGCTGTAACCTTGAGCAAAATAATTAATTTCTTTTGTGTAGATGGGAATAATAGTGGCAATGTGATGATTAAATAAGATAGTAAAAGTAAAGTGTTTGTTACAGCATAAAATGTAAGCACTTTCATAAGTATTACCATTCCTTCCAACCCATTGTGTCTACATTCTTGCTTCCAGTTTTGTTGGAGTCAGTCTGTTTTTTGTTATTATTCCTGAGGTTTAATCATGGTTAAACTCTTGTCTTCTGCCCCTTCTTTTGCCTAATGATCTTCTGTTCTTTTATTCTATTTGATAGGCCAAGCCAATATCTATGTGTACTCTATAAAAAGACTCTTGGACTACTGAGACTGAGATCTGTCTGAGATCACATTAGTTCTGCAAAACAAAATAGATCAAGGCAATTGTTTAAGTCCCATAGAAAGCTGGAAAATTAGACCCAGGCACCTACTTTAGCTGCTTAACCTATGTCAAAAGCAAGGAGCTGGACTAAACCTCTTGATTCCTCAGAATCAATAGCAACACAGAATTGGTCCATCTCCATGACTATTTCCAGGTGTAATGTGACATAATTATTGCTGATTTATTCCCTAATTATAATGTGAAAGCTATTATTGCAGCAACCAGAAGGATGCTCATATCTCTGCCATGGAGTAAAAGCAATGATTATTACATTCAAGCTTCAAGTGATGGCCAGAATAACACAAAATGGTTTTACCTGCCATCCATATCAATATAATGAATATGCAACTTGTTTCTGTATATTTTTCAGCTATAAAAGTATATTTACACTCTGTCAAATATTTGTTCACCTTAAATCAAAGCCTGCAGTAGTTCATAAAATTAACATATTGATCAATTTCCTTTGTTTATTTAACATTATCATTACAAATAAGTAATCAAGAAAATTAACTATTTTCCTTTTTCTGAATATTTTATTCAGTCACTGAAAATCTTTAACTTGAATTTCAACATTTTTTTTTTTCCAGCACTGAGAAGCTTATGATATCTTAGTTCCGTGACCATGGATTAAACCCATGTCTCTTGAAGTGGAAGTCCAGAGTCCTAACCACTGGACAACCAAGGAATGTCCAATTACATGAATTTTGAAAAACCAAAAACAAAATCAGATAATTGTGTATCTATGATGCAAATTAATATGCTCATTCTAAAATGTCTCCCATTGTATAAATTTAGAAAATAATAGTAATAACAAGACAAAATTGAATAACCTGCCTAATCCCACACAGCTAGAAAATAAGGAGTAAAAATGTATGCGTCTGACTCCACACTCTGCATTTTCCACCTTTAACTGTGGAGGCTTTCAGTAAATATTTACTCCAGAGCATTAAATCACAAAAGACAGTGAGATCTGATAGCTTTAATTCTACTGAAGTACTTGAACTTTTATTTTTAACAGTCTCTATCTTTGTTAGCCTTTTGGGATCTATTTCAAGTCTATATTGAATATGGCGGTCATTGCTCGAGGCCTACCCAATATCCATTACCTCTTTCTTCTTATTAATAGAATATTTCCATATTAATATAATCTATTATCAGTGAGCTGTATCTTGGATAGTGTTAAGCCTATTTAAAATGCTTACCTCCCCAAAATACCTTGGAGAAAAGGTAGACATTGGATTCCATTTGACTAATAATATAAACACGGAAGAAACCTTTAATATGGAATTTAGAAAGATAGTAATGATGACCCTGTATGTGAGACAACAAAAGGACACAGACATAGACAATGGACTTTTGGCCTCAGAGGGAGTAGGAGAGGGCGGGATGATCTGGGAGAATGGCACTGAAGCATATATACTATTATGTAAGAAACGAATCACCAGTCTATGTTTGATACAGGATGCAGGATGCTTGGGGCTGGTGTACGGGGATGATCCAGAGAGACGTTGTGGGGTGGGAGGTGGGAGGGGGATTCGGGATTGGGAGCTTGTGTACACCTGTGGTGGATTCATGTCGATGTATGGCAAACCCAATAGAGTATTGTAAAGTTAAATTAAAAATAAATAAATAAATTAATTTAAAAAATGGATAGATTCATCTGGTATGTACTTTTTGCTGATTTTCTTTCAGCTCTTCCATTTTTTTCCTTCAGCATTTCCACGTCTTGCTGACATAATGGCTAGACACTCAGAAGCCACTTTATGGGGATAGAGAAGAAAGAAAGCTTAAGGTGATGGATTGGAAAATTAAAAGGCCATTTTTGATGTTATCTTGGAGTTGCTGTACCAAACTCAGAGTATCTATCTCTGGACTTCTTTTACACAAGAAAAATAAATTTCAACTTGTTGAAGAGATTACAGTTGGATTTCTTTTCCATCTAACTGAATCCAATTCTGACTTAGTGGATGTTTTTCTTCATGCAATAGTATTTTGGTTTGTAAAAATTACTTACAGTTTGTAGTAATAATCACATATATGCAAAATGTATATATAAAGAGCATCTTAAACTCATCCAAATATTCAGTTGTTAAATATTACATAACAAATAGATTAATGACTTTGATTGAGCCATTTTATGTTGTATTCTTCCTAAATAAATACCTTATGCAAAGAAAATGAGCCATAAACTCTCTAATACTTAGTGAACCAATTATCTTGTAAAGAATTTTTAAAACAAGGAAATTTAAGTGTAATTGTCTTTATTGAAAACACAAACTATCCTCTCTGCTGCAAATCAGATAAAAGTTCTACATACTAATTTGAAGAAACTTGTTTTGAGCTTTATGTTTTAATAATATTATTTTCGTTGTTTAAGTGTATTTTCTAACAAAATAAAAGATACATTTTGAACCAATAATCTGTCTTTATTGGATTTCTTCTCCATTTCTTTTGCAATGTCATTAAAATATAATCAAACCAATTAGAAATTGTCTATTTTTAAAGTGTTTTCACTTCTGTAAATATGTTTGAGCAAAGTAATTTTTTAAGAAGAATTCAAATATGGTGACTTTTTAGTGATGGATAGGCAATTCTTTTAATATAGAATATTGTGTACAATTTGATCATAGCATTTCACATATCTCCATTAGCCTGGAGACACATCATGAGGGAAAGTATCTCATTAGCCAGTAGATACAAGATTTAATGTGCACAGCAATATTGAAAAAAGTCAAATTATGAGTATTTTATAAAGTTCAGATTTCCTGATTAAAATATGATTCTCTGAGAAGTGGATGCATATCAAAATACTTGCTGATTAATTACCTTAAGAAAAAAATTGGAATGCATTTATAATTGATAAGTATCTGATTGACTTTGTTTTGAATGTTACAAACTGTACTTTTAAAAGTGATATAATATAGTTGAAATAAAATACTAAAAAAAAAAAGAATTTTTGATTTAGTGTATTTATAGCTAAAAAGTTAATATTTTCATTTTAATGATACTTGTTTGGGAACTATGTGTGTATTAAGGGATCTTATGTCCAGTAAGAGAACAGAATTTGCATATAAATTTATTAATAATTCTTTCCTTATATAGTATATAACAATTTCAGGATAACGTATGTATATAGTGCTATGTGCTCAGTTGCTTCAGTTGTGTCCAGATAAAAACTGCAATCTCCACATTTTTTCCAAGTATTAATGTGAATTCTGTTTGAGAGAATAGGGGTTTATTTAATTAGAATTAGTAAAACAGACAGATTTCAAAGTTAATTAAGATGATAAGAAAGCTGTGGTACACATACACAACAGAGTATTACTCACTCATTAAAAAGAATACATTTGAATCAGTTCTAATGAGATGGATGAAACTGGAGCCTATTATACAGAGTGAGGTAAGCCAGAAAGAAAAATACCAATACAGTATCAGTTCAGTCGCTCAATCGTGTCTGACTCTTTGCGACTCCATGAATTGCAGCACACCAGGCCTCCCTGTTCATCACCATCTCTCCGAGTTCACTCAGACTTGCGTCCATCGAGTCCGTGATGCCATCCAGCCATCTCATCCTCGGTCGTCCCCTTCTCCTCCTGCCCCCAATCCCTCCCAGCATCAGAGTCTTTTCCAATGAGTCAACTCTTCGCATGAGGTGGCCAAAGTACTGGAGTTTCAGCTTTAGCATCATTACTTCCAAAGAAATCCCAGGGCTGATCTC
>SJYV01012549.1:317958-328255 GCA_006410875.1 Neotragus pygmaeus | reverse complement strand
CTGCTTCTGTTAGGTCCATACCATTTCTGTCCTTTATCGAGTCCATCTTTGCATGAAATGTTCCCTTGGTGTCTCTAATTTTCTTGAAGAGATCTCTAGTCTTTCCCATTCTGTTTTTTTCCTCTATTTCTTTGCATTGATCACTGAAGAAGGCTTTCTTATTTCTTCCAATACAGTATACTAACACATATATATGGAATTTAGAAAGATGGTAATGATAACACTGTATGCGAGACAGCAAAAGAGACACAGATGTATAGAATGGACTTTTGGACTCTGTGTGAGAGGGAGAGGGTGGGATGATTTGGGAGAATGACATTGAAACATGTATACTATCATGTAAGAAACAAATCGCCAGTCTATGTTCAATACAGGATACAGGATGCTTGGGGCTGGTGCATGGGGATGATCCAGAGAGAGGATATGGGGTGGGAAGTGGGAGAGGGGTTCAGGATTGGGAACTCATGTACAGCCGTGGTGGATTCATGTCAATGTATGGCAAAACCAATACAGTATTGTAAAGTAAAATAAATTAAAAATAAAAATTTTTAAAAAATCAATAAATTAATAAATTAAATTAAGAAAAAGACATGATTATTTATCTTGCATTGCTGTTCATTTATCAAAGTGACTGAAGCAATCCTACAAACCAATCATCAACACTTGAAGTAGATATTATAAGTCCAGTTATCAAGAAGCTGACAATTGCATTTAACCATGGGTCTATTATATAAGGAAAGTCAAGGAGAAAATGTCAGAATAAACATTGTTACTGGATTCAAGTTTTGAAATAACTTCAGTTGCATTCACAATGGGCTGTCCTTCTGAACACTAAAAGACATTGAATGATATCACTGTTGCATCAGCAGGATTCACACAGTTACCCACAAAGTGGGTCACTAACATACCTACATTAAGTAAAAGCTACAACATGGAAAGTAAGTGTGAAAATAATGTTAAAAAAGAAGCAATTTGAAGAGTAAATTGTAGAATCAGTACTTGACTTGCTGTAAAATTATTTTCTAACCACCTCAAAATTAGGGCAGTAGGTCTAGGACGCAATCATTTTAGTTCTTCCTTTCCACGAAAAGAAATAGAAATTTACCTTGGGTGCAAAAGTTATATGATATGCATTTTGGATTATCTAATTGCTAATAAAATAGTTTAGGAACTTCCCTGGTAGTCCAGTGGCTAAGACTTCATACTTCCACTGGAAGGGGCATGGTTTTGATCACTGATTGGGAAACTAAGATGACACATGACTCAAGGTGCTGCAGGAGGGGACAGAGGAGTTTACCCCTATAGAATTCTATAAGATCGGTTTGATTTAGTCTTAATAAGTGTATCTGCCTAGTTTAATACAAGATACTGTAAATAACACATTATCATAGTTATGGCTTCTCTATTTTGGTTAGTAGTTACTCAGAACAGAATTAAGAACAATGAATTGGCCGTCTCATCCATTTACCTTTAGTGTATGGTCCTATTCCATCTATAGACCCTCAGATGGCTTCCCCGTTTTGCCTATTGTAAACATTGCTGCAATATACATAGGGGTGCATATGTCTTTTCACATTAGTGCTTTTGTTTTTCTTAGAAAAAATACCCAAAACTGGAATTGCTGAGTTATATTGTGTTTTTATTATTTTGAGGAAATTGAAATCTGTTTTTCAAAGTGGCTGTACCAATTTGCATCCCCATCAACAATGCATGAATATTCTCTTTTTGTCACATCTTCACCACTCCTTGTTATTTGTTGTCTTTTTGATAAATATTCTGACAGGTGTGAGGTTATATCTCACTCAGGTTTTGATTTGCATTTCCTTGATGACAGTGATGTTGAGCATCTTTTCATGTGTCTTTGGTCATATGTATGTCTTCTTAAGGTTTCTTAGAAAGCACTTCCCAATATTCATCTTGATTCTTTGTACATCATGGGTAAATAAAAGTTCATTTTCTTTATTTACTTTTATAAATAAATAAATGAAGGGTCAGTAGTTCAAAAGAAAGAAAAATGATTTAAACTTATGCTAAAACAAATTCAAGAACTATAATATTTAGTTTCTTTTTGAAGCATATTATTTAAAACATATTCTGTATAGCTATTTATTTCTCAAAATGGCAGTGACTTAACTAAGGAGAAACTGGGTAGCCCAATTTTGGAAGGAAAAAACCACCAAATTTTTATATTTAACTTATTATGTTTTTTATCAGTGTTATGAGGACCACAAGCATTCTTATCAAATCCCCAATCGATATTTTTTTTTNGAGGCTCGAGAGGGAGGGGACATATGTATACGTATGGCTGATTCATGTTGATGTATGGCAGAATCCAACACACTGTTGTAAAGGAACTATTCTTTAATTAGAAATAAATTTAAAAAAAAAATTGTAAAATTTCTCCTCTTCGTCACCATGGTTCCATGACAGCTTTCCCAGAAACATAAAGATCTTTTTATCTTGTGAGAAGTTTGGTTGTTATTTATGGTCATTAACCCCCATCCTTTTAACTGAATGCATTTCATGCACCTTGGGTTTAACTAGAGTTGACTTAGCAAGGCATTTATTTTGGGTGAGTGCCTCACTTCACCCAAATCACAAGTGCTCTTTGCTTCATAGAACTCTATTGCTTTTGTTGCCTAGAACCAATTAAATCTTAGCTGATCTTTTGCTCTTTTAATTTTCCTCAGTGCTTTTCAGAATGAAATGTGCAAATGACTAATGCAAGCTTACACCCACTTTCTGACTTATCCACTTATGGATCAGGACACAGAACTCTCTCCAGCTTATTATGAATTTGCTTTTCTCAGTTATGGCCAATAACAAGATTTCTTTTGCTCTGGGTTAGCAATACACCCAGTCATCTCTATTATTTAACTAATTTACGCTTATGGTACTGTCTAAAGTATATGCCTGTCATTTAAAATTATATACATGTGTGTACACATCCACTTTCCCCATAGGCTTTGTATAATGCATCTCTTTGCTTCAGAATTTTGGGGCTTAATTTCTATTTCTTTGTGTATTAAAAGGTTTTGAGAGAAGTCTGCCATTGAGGAATCTTCGAAATTCCCTCTAACAGAAGTGAATTGACCNCTTTCCCCATAGGCTTTGTATAATGCATCTCTTTGCTTCAGAATTTTGGGGCTTAATTTCTATTTCTTTGTGTATTAAAAGGTTTTGAGAGAAGTCTGCCATTGAGGAATCTTCGAAATTCCCTCTAACAGAAGTGAATTGACCTCTGTTTCATATATATGTCTTTTCAAGACATATCTGGATTAGTCTGTCATGTCTGACTCTTTGAGATCCTATGGACTGCACCCTTCCAGGCTCCTCTGGCCATGGTATTCTTCAAGCAAGAATACTGGAGTTGCAGCTATGCCCTTCTCTAGGTGATCTTCCCGACACAGGGATCGAACCTGGGACTCCCTCATTGCAGATCGATTCTTTACAGTCTGACCCACAAGGGAAGCCCAACTTTTAAGTATAAGACTTGAAATTAAACCTCAATAAAGACTCACTGTACTCTAGTTCCTGTTCAGGGAAAATGACCATGTACATGCTCCCTTTCCGTTTTTATAGTAAAGACGGGCAATATTTAGAAAGTACGGCTGGAAGGATAGTGGCCTGACATTTTCTCTGGATATTGGAAATTCTTCGTTGGATTGTCAGATGAGACCTTATGAAAATACTTTTACAAAGATCTAAAGAAGGAATATTACAAGAGCTTGCTCCTTAAAATTTATTAGATTATCTACTAAAAGGTTGAAAGTGGAAAGTGAAGTCGCTCAGTTGTGTCCGACTCTTTGCGACCCCGTGTACTGTAGCCTATCAGACTCCTCCGCCCATGGGATTTTCCAGGCAAGAGTGCTGGAGTGGATTGCCATTTCCTTCTCCAGGGAATCTTTCCCACCCAGGAATCGAACCCAAGTCTCCTGCGTTGCAGGCAGACGCTTTCCCGTCTAAGCCACCAGGGAAGCCACCGGGCAAGCCACAATAAGGTTATTGTCATTTTTTTTTTTTAAACTGTGTGGATATTTTTGATGGCTCCTATTTTTATTGGGGGCGTCTCCGGTGGCTCAGACAGTAAAGAATCTGCCTACAGTGAGAGAGACAGAGGCTCAGTCCCTGGGTCTAGAAGATCCCTATTTGATACTCTTCTCACAAAAACTAATAAGGCATACTATCTTATCTGACTAAAAGGAAAAGTGTGTCATGGTAAAACAAAAAGATGTGTGTGTGTGTCTGTGTGTACAATTAACTTTTGGAAAGTCTTATCATGCAACTGTGTTATAATTTCTGTATGGAGATGGAAAGACAAGAGCCACATGAGCCCACCACTAGAAAACGGTTCTTACTGACACGGACTTTATAATCCTATGCTTTATAGAATTTTCTCTAATTTAATTTTCCCTCCATTCTGACATCCTCATTTAACTAATTTTATTTTATTTAAATTGTATATACTTAATATATATAAAACATGCAATTATATATAACATTATATATAATTAGAAGACATATTAATCTTTCTTGAAAGCAGAAAAATATGGAAAATAAATCAATCTTCTATATACAACTTAAATATCATTATTTCATATAGTATCAAAGGGCATAGAGTATTTGAAATTTCACACATGCATAAGGCACATTTCTTTATCAAATAAAGAAAACTAAAATTTGAAAGTTAAAGTCATTTCTTCTTTGTTTATAATCTTGGCTGGTTTTATCTCAGTAAAGTCAATCTTCTATTACCAAAGTACAGATTAACGTTTTAAAAATTAATTGAATTCAAAATTTACAAATAGATTTATATTATTAAAAGGCACATTATATTTTTTAAAGTTATTTTACTTTTCAAAAATCAGTGCACACATCTAGAGTATCAAAAAATGCCTGCTGTCAGAACTTCAGAAAACCAGCAAATGCCACCCTGAGTCTATAATGAAATGTAAATTTCCTTTTCCATTGTTTGTATTGTATTTTTAAACATTAAAAAAGAGAAAGAGAGGTGAAAATTTTTAGCATTTCAATGCAACATAGTTTTTCAATAATTAAAAAGTTGGTAGACTAGAAAATATGCATTACTATAGTGACAAGGAGAATAATGATTTGTGATATGAAAGAGAAAAAAGATGAATTAATATATTTTGAATTCCAATTCACTTCTTTAAGCAGAGTGAAAAAGTGCATCAGTGTCTCTCCAGATTGTAAGTTAGATTTATTTTTAAAGGGTCAACTTTACTTGTCTTTTTTTTGATAGTTACAGACAAAAATTTTTTACCCTAATGATTTACAGACCTGCGAAAATATTTAGGTGCAATTCCATTTGGAATCTTAATGAACTTTAGTAGTTGTTGTTTAGTTGCTAAGTCATGTCTGACTGAAACCCCACAGACAGCAGCACTCCAGGCTCCTCTGTCCATGGGATTCTCCAGGCAAGAGTCCTAGAGTGGGTTGTCATGCCCTCCTTCAGAGGATCTTCCTGATCCAGGATCAAACTCATGTGTCATTATGTTTCCTGCATTGATAGATTCTTTACTTCTAGGGCCACCTGGGCAGACTGATTTGACGTATACTAACATACAAAATATATTTTCAATATACCAAATGATTTTAAATACCTCAAATTTGTGTAGGATATGTGTGCATATTCTGTAAAACTTCTGAGGAAGGTAGATAGAATCTTCTCTTGATGACACACGTTAGGAATAATTGTCTCACTAGGGGTAGACCAGGACACATTTTTGCTTTGTATGGATAAACCAGTGTTAAATGTTAGTATGCAATCAAGTCACCCTACTGGTAACAGAAACACAGAAAGATAAAAATTCCCTGTGTGAGAAAAGTTTAAATCTTCATAAGATTTGCCTCCTAAGTTATCTGACCTATGTAGTCTGCTATGGAATCACTTAACACAAAAAAACACAAACAGTGGACACATCATAATCATTCTCATATTCTTATAGTGCATCCCTAAAATATGTCAGTATTTAGCAGAAAAATTACGTATGAGGCCTGCACTTTAAAATATATGTATGCAGAATAAATAAAATTTTAAATATGAATATATGTGATCAAGTTGATGCCATAAGTACTATAAATATAAACTCATTCATGAATATCATGGTGACTTTCCCCTATAAGTATACAAAGCAAAAATAATGGAATATTTCCCAAAATTTTAAAGCAAGAAATAAAATTGAAAGAATATTGGCTCAATTTTTTGTTGTGATCATCTGTTAATTTTCTCACAGCTAATTTTATCTAATTAGGAGATAACAGCTAACTTTGCAGTTAAAACATTATTGCAAAAAGAAAAGAGGAAATCTTTAACACATTGTATCTTTCCCATTTAAAAAAAAAATCAATGAGTGTTTAGTATAGCTTTCTATGTTGTATTTTTTTTTTTTTTGCTCCTGAAGTAATACTTCTAAATTTAAGAATACAATAGCTATCACAAAATAGATATGTATATATTGCACCACTTCCTTTTAAAATTAGTGTTAACATAGTATGAGGGAAGTGTAATTCAACTAGAGAAATGAAAATTTACATTTTTTATCTCTGAAACTGAACACTGATTCTCTGAAAATCATTTGCATTAATAAAATCTGTCAAAATGTGTTGAATATATGCAAAATTTAGACAAATGTCACCATTATCTCTTGCTCAGACATGGTTTAAGGACCATGTTCATCATGTCCTTTATTATATCATCCATGCATATTAAGACTACAAATGACTTTCAGCTACTTAAATTCATAATCATGATATAATATCTGTGCCTTTATAGAGTCCCAGCATAATGTTGCATATATTCTTCTTTTCAACTGACTTTGTTCTTTCACAGTAAAGTACTGTGACAGATAGCACCAGAGATTTCTGAAGCAAATAATCGGTATAGTTTCTGTAGCTTATAATATCATATTGATACTTATAGATGGTCACAAAAGGAAACCTGACAAACTCAATTGAAATGGACACATTTCCTACCATATGCCTGTCATATGCAATTAGCTTTTTAAAGGTAAGTAGAACAAGGAATTTGCATAATATCACCCTACTTGGTAGAAATCTATTATTATCTCATTATATAGGGCAATGTCAGTTATATAATACCCTGTTTAGAATTACATAAGGATAATTTGCTATTAGGTTATGGCTACAATAATAGCTAAACTAAATCAGGATAATTATGAATGCCATTTTTATTATAGCTTTTACTTATTGTTTTTAAGAATGGGATAAACCTGAACAATCACAAAGCTAATTTATATTAGCATTTATGCAGGTAGGTCTTCCCAGGTGGCTCAGTGATAAAGAATCTTCGTAACAATGCAGGTGACTCCTGAGACCCAGTTTTGATCTCTGGATCTGGAAGGTCCCCTGGAGAAGGAAAGGGCAACCCACTCCAATATTCTTGCCTGGAAAATCCCATGGACAGAGGACCCAAAATGACTACAGTCCACTGGGCCTCAAAGAGTCAGATGTGACTGAGCATGTATGCACAGTATTTATGCAGATATGCACTGATTATCGGGGCTTCCCTGGTGGCTCAGATGACAAAGGATCTCCTTGCAATGCAGGAGACACTGGATTTGAACCCTGGGTCAGGAAGATCCCTTGCAGAAGAGAATGGCTACCCACTGTAGTATTTATGCCTGGAGAATCCCATGGACATCAGAGCATAGAGGGCTATTGTCCATGGGGTCCCAAAGAGTCATACATGACTGAGTGACTAACACACACTGATTCAGTTTAGTTCAGTCACTCAGTCGTGTCCGACTCTTTGCGATCCCATGAATTTCACCACGCCAGGTCATCACCATCTCTCGGAGTTCACTCAGACTCATGTCCATCGAGTCTATGATGCCATCCAGACATCTCATCCTCGGTCGTCCCCTTCTCCTCCTGCCCCCAATCCCTCCCAGCATCAGAGTCTTTTCCAATGAGTCAACTCTTCNATACTATGTTCAGATACTCCCTTGCCCCAATAAAGAGTAGGGAAAGGAAATCTCTGGGACAAAGGAATGAACTGTGATACTTGTCTTTTCAAATATCTCCTACAGAGGTTGACAATGGCAGAGATTAAGGGCAGAGATTAAGGGCAGAGAAGTTTCCCTGTAATCTTGCAGAAGCACATAGGTTACATGGTTAGGGATTAATCAGAAGGTCTTTATAAAAACTGGAATTAATCTGACCTTTTAAAGGGAAAGTAAACTTGGATAGGACCCAAGTGATGGAGTATAGGGAACATTCAAGTTATACTTGCAGATATCTTTGGGGATGGGCAGAGATGGCGTTAGTGCAGATGTGTATGTTTTGAGAGTATTGCTTAAATGTAGAGGTTCCTACAAACATAGAATACCTGTCCTCACTGAGAGGTGAAGCCCATGAGACATTAGTTATATACCAAATTATGAAGAGCTGCCTTTTGGAGATGAGGCTGAAGTACTAAAAGAGCATAACTGTGATCCCTTCTTGCATAGTTTTTATTCTTTGATAGTTTGCTATAGGTATTTAAGGAACTTTGATTTTGGTTACATGTCTATACCAATACTGACCTTACTGGATAAACCTTATTTGAGATTTTACTTATTATCATGGCTACAGTGAAGAAAAACTAGAATGATCTGCTGCTTGAATTCCTGGACAGTTTTGACCATCATTTCTCTCCCTACTGGTCTGAGCTAGAAATGCCAGATCTATATCTGTTGGCTATTTACTGTCAGCAGAAATGGCACTCTTTATCTTACCAAGATGATGTGTCACAATTAAAAAAAAAAAAGGACCTTCAGCAATGTTTTGCTAGAAGGTGTATTCCCTGTAAAAAAAAGTATTTTCATTTTATAACTCTGATTAGTTACCTAACTCTGTAAATATGCAAAATAGGCATACTAATAATACCTAGTTTGTATGTCTGCCATTATGAGAGTATATTGACTTTTAAAAAGGGTGCAATAAATGATAGCTCCCATTGCTCACCTACAATTTCTTGTGTTTGTTTTCAAAATTCAACATCTTCTTCCACAGCCAAAAAAGAAGAAACAAATAATGTACTTAGTTTTGTTGAAATTATCTATTTTAGAATCAAGGGACAGAGGAAGACTTTGAAAACATTTTTAAATTAAATTGCACTTTTCTATTCACATTGATTCTGAAATGTACATGCATATTTACTTAAATATTGCAAAGGTGTAAGCACATTGGAAGAGGAAATGGCACCTCACTCCAGTATTCTTGCCGGCAGAATCCCATGAACAGAGGAACCTGGCAGGCCACAGTTCATGGGGCTGTAAAGAGTTGTACACGTGTGAGACACAAACACATTAATAAAAGTATGTTTTCTGTTTTAGAATGTACAAGAATCTCACTTTGTATAAAGTATAATACTTTCATATCTCTCTGTATAAGTCATTGCCTTAATAAATATTTATTGAATACCTGGTATATGATGAATGAAATAAACATGGTCCTTACTTTCATGGATTGTGCTTTCTAACAAAGGAGACATAAAATAGGCAAAAATCTCAAATAAAAAGAAATTTGCAAATTAATATAAATTACAGAGAGAGAATAATCAAGATACTAATAAATAGCAGAAGTAAGAAGCAATCTAAAGTGGACTTAGGAAGGTCAAGTGAAAAGAGGTGGGAACTGAAAATTTATGGGCTACAGGTTTGCACCCTATGCTTATACTATGTCTTAAGAAACATTCTTTTGTGACGAAAATGCTATTTAATTTTTATTATAAAAATATATTTTTGAAGTCCATTTTTATGTATGCTTCTCATGTATGCCGACGTGAGAAATGAAAAAGATAGGCGTTTGTACTGCCTGAAACTTAGAAACTTTGGAGATTTAACATTGTGAGAGTCATTTCTTTCTATGCCTTGGTAAATAAAAGCATTATTTATCAACAGTGCAAGAATTAATTAGCAAATATTTGTCATGTTTTGAATAGCTGATTAGTGCTAACACCACTATTTATAATGTAGTCTTGCTAAAATTAACTTGAAATTGTACACTTTGTTCCCAGGCTAGTTGCTAGGGGATCTAAAACTTTCTCAGTCTCTGTGAACACACTGTACTTAGCCGACAGGTCACCTGTCATTTATAATTAATGTCAGAAAAGCAATAAAACAAAATGACGAGTCTTGCTCCTGATATAACTTATCTTCTGTCAGGTCTCTCCTTAAATCTCTTATTGCTTTTTATCTTCACTGACATTTACTTTCGACATTTTCCTTCATATTGTGTTGATTTAAAAAAACACAGAATGCAAAAAAAAAAA